>JAFMOC010000233.1:0-591925 GCA_019802505.1 Corydoras sp. C115
GTATTTATTTATTCTTTTAATAAATTCTGACACGTCTATTTAGACACACAGTGCAAATAAATACATTTCTCATGAACTATTTTGCAGTTCATAATGAATTCAGTTTAATATCTGAACAATTTTAAGGTGGGCGGTGCCCCAGCGCCCCCTATGGATCCAGCCACCACTGATCGGGACGTCGTTACTGACTTGAACAGGGGCTCCGAAAAATCTGAACTATTTAAATTGCTGTGCAGATGTCTGTCTAATCTGATCTCAGTGTGTGAATGCCTGCTTTGTAAAACACACACAGCGTTCACAGTAACGCTACAGACATTTGGAATGAAGACCGGTCAGCGCCATGCGCAAGATGCTTCACATAACTCGAGGACCTGCTGACAGACGGACGTCCCTGTGAGGCGGTCAGGACGATCCCGTCATCATTTAACCACCAGGTGATCTGTTCACGGTGTCATCACTCCGATCGCATTTATTAAAGGGTATTATTAAAGTATTCAGGACATAAAGTTTTGATATCCAGAATAAAACATTAAGGGACACGTCCATACATGACACCGAGCGTATAGTGGGCGTGGCTTATCAGGTCCATGTGGCGCCACCATCTGAATGCAGTCTTTTGCCAAAAGCAACAGAGCAAAGACTGAAGATTAAATTTGATGAAGATGTCTGGGGACGCTGGACGCCAAGAGTGTGTGCAGGATGCTGCAGACCCGGAGCCAGTGCACCGCAGCACACTCCGCAGTCGTCGTGCATGGGGAGGTCATGAAGCCATGGAGGTCAGAGATCCAGATCTGAGTGATGGGATGGATTTCAAGAAGATTCTGTATCGGTTTTATCTTTATTATTTTAATATTTATTAAACTTTTCGTCCAAACCTCGTATTAATGCAGGTTCTTTATGGCAAGACACACCACCACTCTTCATGAATGGGGACTGTGTGGAAAGAGTCCCTTCCTTCAGATTTCTGGACACACACATCTCAGAAGATCTCTCCTGGACCACAAACACCATGACTGCTTTTAAGAAGGCACAGGAGAGGCAGAGAACTCTATTTCCTCAGAGTTCTTAGGAAAAATAACCTTCAGGAGAACCAGCTCGTGTCCTATTACCGCCGTGCCATTGAGAGTGTGTTAACATACTGTATCTCAACGTGGCTCAACAGAAAGGAGAGCACTACAGAGAGTGATCAACACAGCCCAGAAGATCACCGGCTTTCCACTGCCCAGTCTGGAGGACAGTCTGTTCAGTTCTCGCTGCCTCAGCAGGGCAGCTAACATCCTGAAAGACTCTTCCCACCCTGGACATCATCTATTCCAGCAGTTACCCTCAGGAAAACGATTCAGGTCCATCACATCCAGGACAAACCGACTAAAAAACAGCTTTTATCCCAGCGCTGTTCGCGAACTGATTACACCTAAACACCACAACCCACAAACCAACCCCACACTGACAACTGGACTCAGCGCTGATCACTTTAATGTCCTTATGTGCAATATAACTCATGTGTAATTTAATTCATTATGTGCAATAACTTATGTGCAATATTAATGACAATGACATTATGTGAGAGTATATATATATATATATATATATTCATTCATTCATTCTTTCATTATCTCCCACTTTATCCTCTGTTAGGGTCGCGGTGGGGTTCCCCATGCCCATCCAGGGGAGAAAGTCTCAGGCGCTGGGCAGATAGACCCAGGACAGGGCGCCAATCCATCGCTGGGCACACACTCACTCACACACACAGACACACTATATATGGGGCAATTTTTGAGAATTCAATTGACCTTGGTCCATGTTTTTGGACTGTGGGAGGAAACCGGAGAACCCGGAGGAAACCCACGCAGACACGGGTAGATCATGGAAACTCCACCCAGATGGGGATTCGAACCGGGAATCCCTAGCGCTGAGAGGCGAACGTGCTAACCACTAAACCACCGTGCCGCCCTATATATATAATTTTTTTAAACTTCTTATTCTTTTGTTTACACTGTTGTTTGCACCTAAGATTGCTGCTTAAATTTCATTGCTCATGTGCCATGACAATAAAAGGTATCTTATCTCTTATCTGATGGAGGTCGAGAGGTAGGTCCTTCACCATGAGGACCATCGAGAGGCTTTAACGAGCCCTTTTCACTTAAATAAAGCAAATAAACCACGGCGTCTGTGTTCCTTTGCCAGTTTAAATCCTCACTTACTTCACAGGTTTTAGGATTTACATTTGAATGGAAAGTATGGTACAGATGTTCTCAGACAAACGCCTGGTTTAGAGAACGACTCACAAAATAACTAACAGACCCAGATTCGCAGGCACTCAGCATTAGTCCAAACACTGGATGACGGGGTGGTCTTTAGGTTCTCTTTGAAGACGCAGGACGCGTCAGCTGTTCTGAGTGCAGTCTGTTGTTTTCAGACCGTTTTTCTTGTCTTGTCGCTGTGCAGATGACTTCAGGGGAACAACATCACACACACACACACACACACACGAGAACGATCTGCTCTGATCTGCTGGGTTTATTAAGGAACGTTTCAGAGGGTTTGAGATCAGTGGAGACAGAGTTTAGTAAAGGTTTGATGCATTTAAAGGTCTAATCTTCATGGTTTTGGATTAGATTTCAGATCACAGGGTGGACCAGGGCGGCACGGTGGCTTAGTGGTTTAGCATGTTCTCCTCTCAGCACTAGGGATTCCCGGTTCGAATGCCAATCTGGCTGAAGATTCCATGTTCTCCCCGTGTCCGTGTGGGTTTCCTCCGAGTTCTCCGGTTTCCTCCCACAGTCAAAAAACATGGATCAAGTCAATTGAATTCTCCAAATTCCCCCATATAGAGTGTGTCTGTGTGTGTGAGTGTGTTCCCAGTGATAGATTGGCGCCCTGTCCTGGGTCTATCTGCCCAGCGCCCGAAATGTTCTCCCCTGGATGGGCATGGGGAACCCCCCCCCCCCACACACACACACCCGCGACCCTAATATAGGATAAAGCGGAAGATAATGAATGAAAAAGGGTGGACCAGGCGAAGACATCCAGTCTGCATCCATCTGCCATGTCCAGCTTTGTTCCTACTAGGGTCGCAGGGGGGGTTCCCCATGCCCATCCAGGGGAGAACATTTCAGGCGCTGGGCAGATACACCCAGGACAGAGGAGCAATCTATCACTGGACACACACTCACTCACACAAACACTCTATATGGGGCAATTTGGTGAATTCAATTGACCTTGATGAAACCCACGCCGACATGGGGAGAACATGCAAACTCCACCCAGATTGGCATTCCAACCGGGGATCTCCAGCGCTCAGTGGACACCCCAATCTATCACTGGTCACACAATCACTCACACTAACACACTCACTCACACAGACACACTCTGTATGGGGCAATTTGGAGAATTCAATTGACCTCGATCCATGTTTTTGGACTGTGGGAGGAAACCGGAGAACCCGGAGGAAACCCACGCCGACACAGGGAGAACATGGAAACTCCACCCAGATTGGGATATGAACCGGGAATCCCTAGCGCTGAGAAGAGAACATGCTAAACCACTAAGCCACCGTGCCGTCCCATGTCAGTATTATAAATGTAAAAAATATAAATAATTAAAGGTGAATTGCGTAACCTCGAAAACCAATCACACGGCTGCACGCTGCCCGAACGAAAGCAACCAATCAGAGTCAGGGGAGGTTCTACAGGCATGTCGGTCACTGATGACACCACACGTGATCTTAATTATTATGGGATGGGGCACGGTGGGAATGAAGGGGGCGTGGCCTGACGTTGTTTCTCTCACATTTGTGTTAAGCTCTCTTTCTCGTTAATTTGCTGAAGGTTAAACGATGACATGATTTTTTAATTTCTTCGCTCTTGGTTTCTTTTGGAGGCATTCAGGCGCTTCCCCCTGACGCACTCGATGTCCATTACGTAACACATGAGGTCTGAATGTCCCTTTGGTCTCAGTGAAGACGGCCCTCCGAGCGCTGACAGTCATCTGTTGTTAAACACAAAAGCAGCTCAGAACCCTGCGATCGGACACAAGCGTCCCATTAGCGCCATTTCAGCTCGACATGCTGGGAACAATACCCCGGACCCTCCGTCCAATCCGCCGCCGCGGCGACCGCCGTCCACTCTCGGCCCGGCCCTTTGTAGTACGATGCGTCGGGAAGAGACGTTCCCCGTGGGGGGCATCGAAGTCACGCACCGTGCCAAAAACATGTTCAGATCAGAGAACTGGAGCAGCTTTTTAATCGGGACGACACGGACGGACGGTTCTCACGCCGATGCGTACCTTACAGACGCGGGCCACGCGGGACAGCACGGCCTTGTCCATGGTGCTCCCGTCACGGGACGCCTCGCGGAAGAAGAAGTAGATCTTGTCGTCGTCGGGGTTGTAGGTGTCGGCGACGGGGTGAGCGGCGATGAACTTGGCTTCTGTCGAGACGAGAGACGAACCGCAGGCAGATTTACATAAAGAGAGACAAACAGACGGACGAGAGACAAGGGACAGAACTTTAAATGAGATGAAATGTTTCATCATTCATCTGAAATTAACCTGGTTTTATAAAAACGAAATGACGGAATGAAGGGCGGCACGGTGGCTTAGTGGTTGGCATGTTCTTCTCTCAGCACTACGTATTCCCGGTTCGAATCCCAATCTGGTTGGACTTTCCATGTCCTCCCCGTGTCCGCGTGGGTTTCCTCTGGGTTCTCCGGTTTCCTCCCACAGTCCAAAAACATCCCCATCCATTATCTTCTGCATTATCCTCTACTAGGGTCGGGGGGGGGGGGGGTTCCCCTATGCCCATCCAGGGGAATACGTCTCGGGCGCTGGGCAGATACACCCAGGACAGGGCGCCAATCTATCACTGGACACACACTCACTCACACAGACACACTCTATATGGGGCAATTTAGAGAATTCAATTGACCTTGATCCATGTTTTTGGACTGTGGGAGGAAACAGGAGAACCCGGAGGAAACCCACGCGGACACGGGGAGGACATGGTAACTCCACCCAGATGGGGATTTGAACCGGGAATCCCTAGTGCTCAGAGGCCCAGTCCAAAAACTTGGATAAAGTCAATTGAATTCTCCAAATTGCCCCATATAGAGTGTGTGTGTGAGTGAGTGTCTGCACAGTGATTGGCGTCCTGTCCTGAGTGTGGCTGCCCAGCACCCAAAACGTTCTCCCCTGGATTGACATGGGGAACCCCACCACGTGACCCTAGTAGAGGACAAAGTGGAAGATAATGGATAATGGAAATTAAATCATCTGCAGACTTTGAAGTTCGGCCCGAACTTTACGTTGCCGGGACAGCAGTTACAGACCTGACGGCGGATCTGAGGGAGACAGGACGTTAAGCAGGACAGGACATAAATCAGCGGACGCAGAACGCAAAGAGCAGACGGAACGCTGAGCCTGACGAGTGATATACAGCTGAGCGGCGGGACGGATGGCGATAACGTGTAAGGATGTGGATTAGGTGAGAGCTGACTCTGGGTTCATCGCACTCACATGTAAAGAATAACACGTGAGGGCGTCGGGTGGAGGCGCCGCCGAGAGGTGGGGCAGGTACTGCGCTTTAACCACATGTGAATAATCACAGGCTGTTTGTGTGAAGTTTGTGTCTCTGACACTGAAGGGTTAAGTGAGGGATTATGTGTGTGTGTGTGTGTGTGTGTGTGTGTGTGTGTGTGTGTGTGTGTGTGTGTGTGTGTGTCCGCTGACCGTTGATCCAGTAATCTTCCGAGATGTCTGTGCGGATGTAGTGCTGATCCGGAGGCGGACCCAGCGAGCGACTGAACGCGCTGTCCTTGCCCAAGAAATCCGACACTGTTCCGGCGTAAAGGTACTGATCTGAGAACAGAGAGGGTGTGCTTTAGACCCGCAGAACGCTCAGAGACGATCTCCATGGCAACTAGAAGAGACGATGCTTGGGAATGTAAGCGAGATGACGGTGACTGGATGGAAACAAAGCCGTGGATCATCTCCGTCCTTCGGATTTACCCCAAACAAACAAAATAACAATCATATCATTAAAGCAACCTACAATTAGAACAGTTTGGGAACAGCCTGCACACTTCCTGCACTGCATTAGCTGCACACAGATGCACTGCACACTTCTAAATATCCATCCATCCATTATCTTCCGCATTATCCACTATTAGGGTCATGGGGGGGGTTCCCCATGCCCATCCAGGGGAGAATGTTTCGGGCGCTGGGCAGATACACCCAGGACAGGGCGCCAAATTTATCTCTGGGCACACACTCACTCACACACACACTCTATAGGGGGCAATTTGGAGAATGCAATTGACCTTGATCCATGTTTTTGGACTGTGGGAGGAAACCTGAGAACCCGGAGGAAACCCATGCGGACACGGGGAGGACATGGAAACTCCACCCAGATTGGGATTCGAACTGGGAATCCCTAGTGCTGAGAGGAGAACATGTCAAACCACTAAGCCACCGTGACGCCCTTATTTTATTTTAATTTAATTTAATTTAATTTATTTTTATTATATTTTATTTTATTTTACTTCATCCTTTTGTAAATCCAAACTTTTTCAACTGTGGAGATGTCAGAAAAGAATCTCACTTCTCCGGAGCAGAGACAACATGTAAAGTAAAGAACCATCCGTCTTTATCTGGCCGTCTGAATGATGGATGATGGTACCTGTCTGACTGCATTCTGCCAACTGTGGAGTTTGGTGAAGGAGGAATGATACTATAGTACAATAAAATAATATCCATCCATCTATTATCTTCCGCTTTATCCTCTATTAGGGTCGCGGGTGGTGGGGTTCCCCATGCCCATCCAGGGGAGAACGTTTCGGACGCTGGGCAGATACACCCAGGACAGGACGCCAAGCTATCGCTGGACACACATTCGCTCACACACACACACTCTACATGGGGCAATTTGGAGAACTCAATTGACCTTAATCCATGTTTTTGGACTGTGGGAAGAAACCGGAGAACCCGGAGGAAACCTACGCGGACACGGGGAGGACATGGAAACTCCACCCAGATTGGGATTCGAACCGGGAATCCCCAGAGCTGAGAGGAGAACATGCCAACCACTAAGCCACCGTGCCGCCCCCTAACTATGCATGTGACTAATAAATGTGATTTGATTTCCAGCCTGACTGCGACTGTAAACCCAGGATCAGAGAAGGTCGCAGCCCGTATTCTGCATCAGTTCAGGATACTCACCCGTGAGGACCGAGGCAAAGGGCTGGTGAGGGTCGAAGGGGCACTTCATCCTGCCCGACTCCATGCTGCTGCTGAGCAGCTGAACCGCACCCCCCTTCACCTGCCGCAGCACAGGACGGTTAATAATCATTAATTAAACATGAAGCTGATTTGAGTATAACTGTGATGTCATCAGAACAATACAGGTAATAATATGTAAACCCCACACCTCTCTGTGACCTCTGACCTCTAGGAAGGCGCAGGTGGGGTGAAACGCCCCCGTGCCGCATGCGTACAGGTGAGTGCGATTGTAATTGTGCAGAACGCGGATGAAGTTGGCACACTCGGTCTGCAAGGTGTAAACAGAGAGAGAGAGAGTGATGGGATAAGCAGAGTGATCTCAGCTCGCCGGTTTAAATGTTTATTGAAACGTCGCGCTGTTACTTACGTGAGGATTTTTACCCGCCAGCGTGCACATGTCCACCCTGTCTCTGGGGGCGGGCCAGCTCAACTGGAGAGAGAGAGAGAGAGAGAGAGAGAGAGAGATATTTATTTTCTTAACCTTAACATCTTGGGGGGGGGGGGGGGGGGTTCCCCATGCCCATCCCAGGGGAGAACGTTTCGGGCACTGGACAGATACATCCAGAACAGGACGCCAATCTATCACTGGTCACACACTCACTCACACAGACACAATCTATATGGGGCTATTTGGAGAATTTAATTGACCTTGAATCAGGAATCCCTAGCACTGAGAGGAGTCGTGAGGAAGCTCCTCCCGTCTGTTTGGTGACATTTGGCCATAAACCTGGTCGGGGTCACCAAGCGAGGGCTGGTAGGTCTCTGTCCATGCGTATAGAGTAATGTCCAGTAATTTACACAAAATATGCATTTGCAACCCTCACACCTCCATCCAGCCAGCCAGCCGGCCACCGGGCCGACCCTGGCTCACCCATCTAACCCTGACCCAATTCAACACTTCCATCCGGCCAGCCACAGGGCCCACCCTGGCCCCATCTACACCCAGCCAACCGGCCATCCATACACCAGCCGCCCTCCAGCAAACCCCACCCGGCGCACCCACTATTAAACCCGGCGAACAGGACCTGGCCCCCTCCGGAGCTCGCGAGGGTCCTGGTCGAGGAAGCCAGGGTCCGGAGTCCTGGTGTAGGTGGGCTGGTTGGGCTGAGGGCGGGGAGCCCTGGTCCAGCTTGCGCACCCCGTGCCAGGCATCGGAATGCCCGGACAAAGAGGGGGATCGAGGGATGACTTTCAATGGATCGCAGCGATGGAGCTGCTCTGCCACTTACGACACCCCGACCCTAGAATCAAGTCGTTTGTAAATAAAAGTTAGAGAAGCATCTTTAAAGCGAGGTGAAGCGAGGGAGGGACCTCGCCGGCCGATCTTATCTGTGCACGCATGTGTAAAGAACGGCTTAAGAGCTTAGCATGTACACTGGAGACCTCTGACCTTGACCCCGAGAGCCGTCTCCACATGTAACAAAGAATCCCACAACGGCTCTGATTACGCTTAATCAGACGCGCTTGGCGCTCGTGAGAGGACTTTACACACCCCAACACACACACACACTAACACAAACACACACACACACACACACTAACACATGGTGGGAAACCGACATCGTGTTGATTACACGGGAAAATCCAATCACACACAAAGCTATCAGACAGATAATCTTTATGAAAGGCATGAAGAGGCTGAGTAATGAAGTGCACACTCCCTAGTGCACTCCAACACACCGATCCGAAACGCAGCCCAGCCCCTCCACAAACACTCGCACATGCTGGAGGATTTCAAAGACGGAAAGTTATGGCCGCCGGCCAGATGCTGTGAGTGCGTACAGCTGAGGCTGCTCTTTGTTGATAGTTCAGGGTGGAGTGCATTCCTCCGGCTCTTATATTTGTGTATTTGGACGTGACGGGAAAGGTTCGGAGAAAAAGATAGATGTGAGAAAGTGGAACATGGGCTGACGTCTGCTCGACACCTGCGACTGGATCCTGAAGAGTTTTTTGGAACGGACGGTTGGAACTGACGGCATTAACCGATCCCATTGCACGGAACCGTGTGTCTAACCCTCTGAGTTAAAATCCCACAAAGCCTTCTCCTGCACCCCAAAAAAAAACTTCAAACATTCCCACGGACATCGTAAAAGAGTCTGGAACCGGCTGGGATGGAGCTTGAGTTCCTGCTCAGGGGTTTGGAAAATCCCCTCCTCTTTCTTCGGATTGTAAAGTTTACCCGACGTTCTCTGCTTCTGAGTCCAGAGCATCTGATGATACTGGATCCATCTTCTTTCTTCTACACTGTCTGTCATGTATATTAGTGTTATTAGGGTGGTGGAGATGTGGAACCATCCATCCATCCATTAGCTTCCACTTTATCCTCTATTAGGGTCGCGGAGGGGTTCCCCATGTCCATCCAGGGGAGAACGTTTCAGCTCTGGGCAGATACACCCAGGACAGGGCACCAATCTATCACTGGACACACACTCACTCACACAGACACACCCTATATGGGGCAATTTGGAGGATTTTATTGACCTTGGTCCATGTTTTTGGACTGTGGGAGGAAACCGGAGAACCCGGAGGAACATCACACGGACATGGGGAGAACATGGAAACTCCACCCAGATTGGGATTCGAACCCCAGGAATCCCTAGTGATGAGAGGCGAACACGCTAACCACTAAGCCACATTTTTTAATCCTTAAATTCTTAATCCTAAACCAAATCAAATCAATTAATGTTTATGTTAATGCTAAAGACTCATCAGACTCAATGATTCACACATGATTCCTGACTCGTTCAAAGTCCTGGGGATGTAGAAGGTAGTTTTTTTGAGATCTTGGTATATTTACGTTAATGAATGCACATGGTAATCAAAGTTGGAACTATTTGGAACTATTATTTCAAACGATCAAGGGCGAATCCGAGCTGTGAGTTGGGGAGTCGCGGAAAGCATGAGCGTGCTCGCCGCTGAGCCGTGATTGTCACTGATCTATTGTCGCAGTGGCATCCCGTGTTGTCACGGGGAGAGTGATTGGCAGGTGAGAGACAACGGGGTCAGTGGGAGCTCAATAGTCCTATAGTGGGGTGTCGTGGGAATATTTAGATCAGGCACAAGTTCACTTTGTTCTTCTGGCCTTACATCGCACAATGATGCATTTTATTCTATTGCAAACACGAGGAGATTATGCAGCGGCATGTGCACACGGCCATGAGAGCACGGCGCCATGCACGCAGAACGTCACATGACATGGACCTTCAGGTGGCCGCGTTAAAACATTCGGAAAATCACAACAAACGTTTTAGGAAAGAAGCGTGAAGAACTCCATTCTAATGTTTATTGACATTTTGTTGTTTATATGAGGCCTAAAAAACCTGAAACACTCAAAATAGCCCATGCCTACTATGAAGCACGGCGGTGGCAGCATTATGATATGGGTTGTTTTTTTTTTTGTCTCTGAAGGTGATAAGTAGTTAAAATTTACATTAGGGGGCGACACAGTTTAGAGTCTTCAGATGACCTATCTAAAGGTTGTTGGATTTTGGGCGGGATCTAAAGACCTTAAAACAACCCACATAGGTACGGGGAGGACATGCCGGGCTTAAGGGGTTCCAACAAACTGGCTTATAAGAACTAAGAACTACAACAGTACTTAGTGTGTGTGTGTGTGTGTGTGTGTGTGTGTGTGTGTGTGTGTGTGTGCAAGCAAGGGTACCTTTTTAGGGTTCTTGTTGATGTTGTCTGGGTCCAGGAGGTAGATGTGATCCTTGGCTCCGAGGATGAGTCTGCTCTTCTCTTCATCTAACAGGAATGTCTGAAACTGCATTCCCTCAGTAGAGCCAACAAATGACACCACACTGCCAGAGCGGAGCAACTCTGAAAACAACACACACACACACACACACACACACGCACACACACACACACACACACACACACACACACACACACACACACACACACACGTTTTCATTGAATTCCAAGCCCAATTATTAAATTTAATTCTAATTATAATTCAGCTCCACGTCTGATATTGGAACTGGATTGTAACTCTGTTAGTGGATTTATTTCGTGGTGGTGTAATTGTTATTCTCCTTTAGGTCGCCCTGTATGCTCACAGATTCAGTACTTTTCCCTCATATATTCTCCCACAAAGTGGAACCGCGGCGGTTCATCTCTTATTCCAACTCCAACGGAACGCATCCACAAATCTGTATGTATCATATTCTCCATACGCAGTTCCTGCCAGAGAGGTTTATCCTCAATATGTATTTAAAGCATGTTCAATTTTAAATACATTTGTAGAAACAGTGTATTTATTTCTTATATCTTATTTGTGGATTTGTGGAACTGGTTTTGAACCCGGACACCCGTCCCCCAGGTTTTACAAACGAACAGAATCAAACAAAAGCCTTAATTATTTTCTGATTCATCCTTTTTGGTGGATTTGGTGAGCGCCGGTTCTGACGGTTATCTATTTGTTCCTGTGCATCGTTTGTCACTGCCCTCAACCCCAAACCCTAAATCTAACCCTTCACCCCAACCCCACATTATTCATTTAAAAGGAAGCTCCACAGGACCACCACTGACCCGGTGTCCTTCAGGTGTTTATGGTCCATGGATGTGACAGGTCACTTATTTGGACTGAATAATAAATACGTTTTTTTTTTTTAAACACATCAACACTGTTTTAACCCAAAAGTGTGACGTGTGAAGGGAAAACCTGGTGCTTTTTTTCAAAATGTTTTGACGTATGCAATTAATTAATTAAACACTTAACATAATTTCATGAATGTTTTATTTATTAGACTTAAAAAATACATATAAACTTTATTTCTTATTTTAATTCTCACGTTTAGACTCTTTGAGCTCTTTAGGATTTTTTTTTTTTTTTTTGTTCTTGATTTTAAGTCCAGACTCTGAAGTCTAAACTCTTCGATTTTTGACTCTTAAAAACTTTTAAATTCTCTTAATCTTACCTCCTCAATCTCACGCACAGGTTCAGACTCTCATACCAAAGGTTAAATCCTAAAACATATGGACTAGTAGAGTGTATCAACTCTACATTTACAAACTTTCCTGTTTAAATTAGTTTTTATTTTATGTATAATAATTAATAACTGCCCTAGCAATTAAAATGTTCAAATGTTTGGTTTAAAACTAACATACTGGTTAATATTTACAGATAGAATTAAATCATATAAAGTGTATAACAAATTGAGTTTCTTTGAAATCTTTTCATAATTTTTTTTTCCATATTTTTGTAAAGATGTAGAGGTCGGATTGAAATCTAAGACTCCGTTACTAAACAACGACATCGTTGTTCTCACTATACAACGTTTCTTTAAATCCTGCGTTCGGGTTGCGTCTGTTTTTTGGGGCGAAAACAGGACGTAACTTGGAGAATCTCAGATTTCTGCCTTCGAGCGTCGCTGCAAACTCTGCAGTTCGTGAACTGCCTCTATTTGGCAACAACACAAACTGCGGTGACTAATGCATTCAAAGCGAATCTGTGAGATCAGGATGTTGCTATTCACTGGAACCTGATCTGTCTGTCTGTCACACCTCAGACTTCTGTGTTATGCGTCTTCCATTTAGAAAACACTGGCCTCTTGTTCCTGAGCGCCGGCTCCCCGAGGGAGAAGACACACTGCATTAGACCTGTCTAAGATCACTAGGCACCTAAGTCAATTTCGACGGGGACGAACCGCGGGGCCGAATTCTCGGTAAGCGATTACACATGCTCACCTTCGTGCGCAATCGATAACATCGGTTTAGAAACCTACGGGCGCTTTACGGATGGCGGCCACGCCGGGATTCATTGCACTTGACGGGACGCGCACATCTTTCACGCAGCTGCAGAGCTGTCAGAATAATTGATGATCGTAAACCGGTCCGGTCTGCAGAGCTTCAGCATGATGTCTCTGCAGGCTTCCCATCGCATTAGATCATTCCACCTCTTGAACTCGGCCATCTAGCCACGCGATTCTGAGATAAACAAACCGAGATTAAAAACGTGTCCTCAGTCTGACGGCCATTTTCGCCTGTTCCTGATTTCTCCCACTTGGACGTTCCCCACTTCACCTTCACCCATTCATCTGTCTTTGGGCCAACATCCTGTTTAAACCTCCAGCGCACAGCCAGCCTCGTCTATGAGTGATATAAGACGAGTGCGCCGCCTCGATGCGGAGCCGCACTCACAGGACCATTATCGTTCCGAGGTGTCAGGGTCTCGACCGGGTTACCCAGAATCAATATTTATACAAAAAGGAGCCTCACTCAAATACATAATACACCTCCATTCGAGTCACTTCAGCTTAGCTTTAACTAATCTGCTCTACAAACAGTGTCAAGGCTAAGCCCCGCTGAAAGATCAGCCCACTACCTCTCTGCGGTTCCACCTCCGGAGACGGAACCCTGACTCCCACTCAGCTGCTGGTGCGGTAGGTATTGTGCTATTTGAGGATCGCATGCCAGATTCGGGGTATAAATAATGATGAACGCACAAACCATGTAGCTGTTGGTACGTTGTAGTTGTCGTGAGATTGTTTTTAGATTTCTTGATATAAACACGTGTAGAGACACATTTACCGCAACGTTGTTATGATGATCCTAAATAATATTTGAGAAATGTGTCCCGCATGCTTCTCACTGCCAAACCAAAGTTATCAACATTTAGCCTAATTATAGCTTCATAGCAACAAACCGTGAGTCAGTAACTCACCAGAAATTAAATACAACACACACACACACACACACACACACACACACACACACACACTCTGTAACAGCCTCCGTGTGCAGAACGCCGCAGTGAATTGTTTGGGAAAAGTTGATTCAAAGAGTCATTTAATCTCCATGTGTCTGTGTTATGATGTCAGACTTTATGGAGTTTAATAGTGAAATGTGGCTCCGCACTTCTGTTCATATTGTATACAAACTTCCCAAACGGACGTCTATCGTTCATCACACCATAAAACCATGAAAGCCATACGCAGTGCGACATAAACATCAGAAAGAATCACCAGATTCTGAACCTATAAGATCCGCACAAATGAGGACGACGATAAATAACATTCACGTCTCTCGGGACGATGTAAAAGTGACCTTTGGTTTCCATGTTGTTTTATTTATGAAGCCAGAACCACAGTGCTTTTGAGGAACAGGAGAATTTGATTTAGTGCTTAATAATTGGAGCCATAAGGTTCGCTGCCCCATAAAACTGCATCTGCTATTTGTTTTATGTCAAATACCACATTATTAATTCCTAAAGAACATTTACACTATAGCACAAATCTGCTGAGATACCCCACCCCATCCCATCCCTGCACACCCCAACCAGAAAAGCTCGTATGGTTTTATATAATGTTTAATTTATTGCTCTTCTCTCATACAGTCTCTCATTTCTCAGATCATGTATAAATATGTGGCCCCGTGGCTGAGAGGCCTTTGGATGTGAAGTTCTGATGTTTTTCTTCAGGGCAGGATCAGTCAGTCAGGTGTGCACTGACACAGAGAAGGTGTTGATGTGTATAAAGTGCACTGACTGCACCGTAACATCCTGTACTGCCCGTGGGCTCATCCACGAACCGTGGAACCATAAATCTCTATACCTTGCTGTTTCGTATGGGTTGGCCTTGTAGGCATTTCCAAAACTGTGGACATGTTCTAAAGGCTCCTGTAGATGAAATGAGTTGGTGTCCTAATTCTTTTCTCTATGTGGTGTCCATCCATCCATTATCTTCCACTTTATCCTCTACTTGGGTCGCGGGGGGGGGGGGGTTCCCCATGCCCATCCAGGGGAGAACGTTTCCAGGGGGCGCCAATCACTCACTCACACACACACACACACACACACACACACTCTTTATGGGGCAATTTGGAGAATTCAATTGCCCTTGATCCATGTTTTTGGACTGTGGAAGGAAAACAGAGAACCCGGAGGAAACCCACATGGATTTTTTAAATGTATAAATGCAGTATGATATTGTTTTGGGATAAAATAAGTCAGTGGAAGTGAATTTCTCAGTGTCTGGTTTATTTTTTTTAACAGTTTATTGCAGCACTGAGCCGTGATGACCAAATCGAGCTGATTTACAGTGTTGGTTTACGGAGCTCCGCCCCTTAAGGTCACGAAAGCCAACGAAGCCACAGTATTGGCTGAGGATGCAAAGTTTATTATGATGTTGATTCTCCAGCTGAACCGAGCGTCTGATCGATAGATGGACGTCTGCTCTGAATTCAAACAGAATTCCTCTTAACATCTGCTGTCACAACGAACCGATCGTTTACGATCAGAAACATGTACTTAGAGCGCGCTGGCCCGCGTTTTCATATCTGTCATTAAAGTTCTAAATCGATCCGTTTATTCCCAGCGCGTGTGTTTTTATTGGCCTGAAGTCGCTGCTTTAAATGGGGCTCTGTTTTCAGTCTCAGGTTTACAGATGCCAGAAATTTTTCAAACGCATCATTTATTTCCCTCGTTGGCATCGAACCCGGGATGCCACATGCTTCACCCCGAGCGGCAGCGGCGCTCCGACACGGAGCTGCATGGAAATCAGCGCTTATTCATTTATAAATAAACACATTCAGGAGATTCCTGACTGTCAGCGCCATCAAACCTGATCATCCTGATACCTGACAACCCCCCCCCCATGCAAAAATATACAGAATCTGACAGATTCACACAATTCAGTCTAAATACGCTTTAAATATATTATTTATATAAAACCAGCCTTAAATAAATAAAAATTATTCTATATTAGAAATAGTGTGTTTTAGAACTGTATAGTAAAGCTGAAGGTTACCGTAACCGTGGAAACATAAGGAGGTATAAGGACAGACCTTTAATTTAGGAAACCTCCAACCACATCAGTGATGCTTTCTGATGTCACTCCACCCAAAATTCACACAATTCAGTCTCACTACGCTTTAAATATATTATTTATATAAAACCAGCCATAAATAAATTTAAAAAATTCTATATTAGAAATAGGCTGCAGGCTCCATGTTGGCTGTTCCTTCATAACCTTTACACGATGCATTGAGAACTATGTTGACAAAAGTATCAGGACACCCACACCATACAGCCACAGCAGCGTTATGACATCACAGTGCAGCTTGGATGCTTTATTTTGCAGGTACACTCAGTTTTATTACTACTTTTATTATAATAGCATTAATGAGGTTGGATGAGAGAACCTGGCTCCCAGTCTCCATTAGAGTTAGAGTCATGGTTCTTGAAGTTCCTCCACCCAGCCATGTCATGCTGGCACAGAGAAGGGCCTTTCCCAAACACTTTGGAATCCCACAGCTGCCCCCATGAAAATGGAACCAAATTAAAGGTCTTAATTGAATGATTAATCGGTGTGTCCCAATGCTTTTACCCATGAACCATGTTGCTGATTATCTGTTAATTAAAGACCCTTTATTTTAAAGCTTCAGTATAATTATATAAATAAATGAGATTAAGTTTATAAGAATAGTGTGTTTTAGAACTGTAAAGTAACCGTGGAAACATAAGGAGGTAAAAGGACAGACCTTTAATTTAGGAAACCTCCGACCACATCAGTGATGCTTTCTGATGTCACTCCACCCAAAATGCAAAGTACCACATGAATGGCGGGGACAATGGCGTCTGTGTGTTTGAGGTTGTGCGTCTGTGAGGAGACGTCCAACGCGAAATCCACA
Organism: Corydoras sp. C115; assembly: GCA_019802505.1. Lineage (NCBI taxonomy): Eukaryota > Metazoa > Chordata > Actinopteri > Siluriformes > Callichthyidae > Corydoras > Corydoras sp. C115. The sequence goes on from JAFMOC010000233.1 coordinate 16,912, forward strand.
ACAGAACATCAAACACACGTCGTTTTATTCTCCACGCCGTGGAAGTTCATGTCCTTATTAATCCTGTAACGTTCCTAAAACTTTAAATCTAAATCTGAGTGATGTGGAAAAGTGGCTCCTGGGTTCGTTACAGTAATGGCTGTAAAGGCTGCCGGAGACTATCCCGGCACTCCAGGTGGGAAATGACCCAGGACAGGTCATCAGTCCATCGCAGGACAAACATACGAACCAACACATTCACATGCAGGACAAACGTTAGTTCACTTGCTCATGTGCTCAGGGCGGCACGGTGGTTTAGTGGTTGGCATGTTCTCCTCTCAGCGCTGGGGATTTCCAGTTCGAATCCCAATCTGGGTGGAGTTTCCATGTTCTCTCCGTGTCCGTGTGGGTTTCCTCCGGGTTCTCCGGTTTCCTCCCACAGTCCAAAAACATGGATCAAGGTCAATTGAATACTCCAAATTGCCCCATACAGAGTGTGTGTGTGTGTGTGTGTGTGTGTGTGTGTGAGTGAGTGTGTATGTGTCCAGAGATAGATTGGCTTCCTGTCCTGGGTGTCTGCCCAACGCCCAAAACGTTCTCCTCTGGATGGGCATGGGGAAACCCCCCGGAGGAATGTGCTGGAGGAAACCCAACACAGGGAGAACATGAAAATTTGGAGTCGGTGCTAAAGCACAAAGACGTACATTACTGTGTTTATTACCACAGTGTGTGTGTGTGTGTGTGTGTGTGTGCAAGGATAAAATATGTCATGTCCTTTACGCAACATCATTATCAATCTTTGCAAAGCATAATATTTATATCCAAACAAATAAGAAACTCTCCAACAATTTCCTGAAGAAGACACGAGCGATATTTCATAAGAACTCAGACAAACAGACTTTTCCTGTTTTTGTATTAAATGTCGTACGCTTGTTTTGTTGTCCTGTGTATAAAGGGCGTGTGTGAGACAGATCTTCACCTTTATAGCTGAGTTTGACCCTCGGGACACTTTCCTTCATGCCGTCCACATCGGGCAGACCCAGACCCAGACACAGCAGCAGCAGCAGCGGCGGCAGCATCCCCATCACTCGCATCCGGACCGATTCCTCGTTGGGTTGAACAAGCATCCCGGTTCCTCGTTGGGTCTTTTCGGGTTCTCTGCGGGAGATTAGAGCTCCACCCGTGCGTCCCTGTGATGTAAAGAGCAGAGAGCAGCGTTAACTTGTTACGGGTTCAGCGTCTCCGTGGGAGGTGTGTGTTTTGCGCGTAACCCCGTTTGAGCCCGACTGAATGCTCGGCTGTCTTGCCATGGTCTCCTTTAGGCATCTCCGTCCATTTGAACAGGTCTGCATCAGCTGTTGTCCCATTCAGCGTCTTCCCTTTGTCCTCAGACACACAGCCTCTTTCGTTCCCTCTCCCTCTCACCCCGTGTGTGTTTGTCCCTAAACAAAAGGTCACTTCGGAAGGTCCGCCACTTTGCAGCCTCGTTTAGAATGCGCAGCCTCGTCTCTCACATTCGGCCCCCGCCCGTGTTTTCTTTTCTGTCTTTAGTGGATTAATATTAGATCCGGGATTGTGTACCGCTGTTCTCCTGCCAGCTTCCACCACCCTGGAATTCCCGCTTCATTATTCACAATGTGGTGTGAAGTTCTGAGAGTTGTGTTTCTTTTAGAAATATTTATGAACCCCTCCAGACCGAATTCCCCGAACTACGCTTAACTGGCAGCTGTTTTCTGTTTTCAGAAATTAAATTAAGTATTAAATAATTAGATGAGACAACAGCCCAGCCACAGACCAGTGTGTCTTATATTACATTTCCAATCGAAGCTGATTTATTTCTAATAGGTCTTTCTGAAGGACGTCTCTAACGTTCACTGACTGTTTGCAGATCAGTAGCTCTCCACGTCTTAAGCGCTTTATATAAGCCATAGGTGGCAGCATGGTGGCACAGAGCGTCCCGCTGTGTCCTCCCAACTTCAAGCGGTGCTATTGTTTCTCAGGTCAAGGTTCTGTCGGGTTCTTCTGGTGTCGATGTGGCTTTCTTTTGTGCTCGCCACTTTTCTCCCACTTCCGAATAACATGCTGATATGTGAAGTGAACATGATGCATTGCCCCATATGAGTAAATTAGTGTGATAATGTATGGAAATGTGCTTTGTCTGTGGGCAGCTGCAGCCAAACCCAGGCTCAGATAAATGAAGAGAGTTGCCGGGGGGTCATTCCACAAAATACAAATACCCCGTGGTGGGGGAGAGGGATTCCTCACATTGGCTTTGGCGGTCCATAGGAGCCTGAGGAGGCGCTGAAGGTGAGTAGGTGGGTGCTGGATGGATAACGGCATCAGTGGGTAGTGTTAGGGTATTTAGATAAGATCTATATGTTTTAATGTTATGCGTTCTATTAAGAGCATTTAGTGATACAGATCTCTGTGATTGGTTATATTCTAAGGAGAATTAAAGCGTTAGACTTTAAGGCTCAAAGCAAATCACTGAGCCTCTCAGGACTTCAGCTGTTCTGACATTCAGCCCCGAATTCGCAGCTCGTTCCAATATTTCGTACCTGCTTCGGACTCCGGAGATGGGCCAATTAATCATTTTTGCAATTAATCATGACTAAAAATGATAGAATTAACTAATCATCAAAGTATCATTAGAAAAACACATATTTTTCCAGTAGCCGAAAAGTCTCGGACTCACCTTGCCGTTTAATAATTGTGATTATTTCTTACCCTCCACATCTGTAAGGGTCTGAACGCAGAGACCTCTAAACCATGAGCATCCTGAGGAAACGCTGAGAAAGTTTATTTAGCGACGCACGTTTCATACACAGGTATTTAGTTTGCGATCTTATCGTCGAGAGCGGAGACGAAATGGAAGAACCATCATTTCAAATCCCCGTGTTTTTGGGTTCTGACTCGGACTGATTGCGATTTCTTGGCGTTGAAGGAACCCGTCATCACTCAGGACTGGCTGCACTTGCACTAATAAAGGCATTAAGAAGATAAAACGCGGCAGAGTTTCAGATTACAGTCGAAAAGCCAGGGGATAAATCGACGGTTCCCCAAAACATTAACACGGAATGTTCTACATTCCTCTCAGGTTCCACCGTCGAATCTATTCAGTGATCTTTAATCCGTCGCTTAGTTTTAAAATGGAAAACGGGGTTTTGGATCTCATACCTGAACTCACCTGGGAGGGATCCAGGTAGAGAGAGAGAGAGAGAGAGAGAGAGAGAGAGATGTAAAGAAAGTCTTTTGGAATGTCTCTGAATGAATGATGGCTGACTGACAGAGCTGAGTATTACAGGTAACTTTATACATCCTGAAAGAAGCTCTGAAGTGACAAACTAAACGTATAAAGTGAGTGAATAATGTCTCCACCTCTCTTTAGGTTCAGGGTGACTGAGCGACTGCAACTGTTTCCCACGCAAATCCTGAGAATGCTGCACAAAAGTGAAGCAACACAATACAACAGTCACCTGAAGACGAACCGCACACCTCCATCATACATTTACATTTACATTTACATTTAGAAGACGCTTTCATCCAAAGCAACTTACAAATGAGAACATCCCAACTCACGAGAAGTTCACAAAAAGTTCTGAAGAAAACCAGCTACACTGTAGAATCAAACCTGACCATTATTCATTCATTCATTATCTTCTTTTATCCTATTTTAGGGCCATGCCCATCCAGGGGAGATACGCCCCAACGTTTCGGGCGCTGGGCAGATACACCCAGGACAGGGCACCAATCTATCGCTGGGCACACACTCACACACTCAAACACACTCTATATGGGGCAATTTAGAGAACTCAATTGACTTGATCCATGTTTTTGGACTGTGGGAGGAAACCGGAGAACCCGGAGGAAACCCACGCGGACATGGTGAGAACATGGAAACTCCACCCAGATTGGTATTCGAACTGGGAATCCCTTAGTACTGAGAGGAGAACATGCTAAACCACTAAGCCACCGTGCTGCCTGACCATTATCATTTTATTATTTTTTTTCTACACCAGGTATTTGCTAAAATGATGCGTCTTCGGTAGTTTCTTAAAAATGCCAAGTGACTGCCTTAGGCGGCATGGTGGCTTAGTGGTTGGCATGTTCTCCTCTCAGCGCTGGGGATTCCCGGTTCGAATCCCAATCTGGGTGGAGTTTGCATGTTCTCCCTGTGTCCGTGTGGGTTTCCTCCGGGTTCTCCGGGATAGATTGGTGCCCGGTCCTGGGTGTATCTGCCCAGCACCCAAAATATTTGCCACTGGATGGGCATGGGGAACCCCCATCCCCCCGTGACCCTAATACAGGATAAAGCAGAAGATAATGGACGGATGGATGGGACTGCCTTAGGGACAGAGTTGGGAAGTTGGTTCCACCATGTTTCAGTGGTGAATGCCACGGAGTGAGAACCAGCAGGTGACAATCATGACTGGAGCGAAGTGAACGAGCCGGAGTGTATTTTGAAAAGATAGAGAGAAGGTGGAGGGGGAAGATCCAGAAATGGTCAGAGTCAGTGACTTGTACTGAACTGAACTAATTATGAACAAATGTTGCGGAACCCCAACAGGACCTTCCAACTACAACAGTTTCCTCTATTAAGGCTTTTTCTTGTGATCCTGTGTCCTTACTCCTCTGTGATTCTGCATGCACTCTTAAATAACGTTCTTAAATCCAGGTTCTTCAGCTGTTGGACTTCTCGAGATGAGAACATCAGGTGGCGGTTCTAAGGCAGACAGAAGGCTCAGCGACACCTCAGTGTTATAAGCTTTTAACAGCCAGACACCACGGTGCTACCGACCACGCCCATCACTCAGGGCAGTCATCGTTTCTTTTGGGTTTCTGAAGCTTCCGTCCAATCAGAGCACAGAAATCTCGCTCACCTGCTGATTTGGGGAATTTGGTGGGGGCAGCGCTCATAGGGTGAACGGTGAGGGGGTCAGACAAACACTGTCACTGCAATTAAGAACCTTCAGTTCATCAACAGTGTTTCAGACTGTGAGAGGAATCAGGAGTAGAACCTCACAGACAGACATGAGAAGAACATGCCAACTGCAAATAAGTAGTAACTGTATTTAATCATCCATCTATCCGTCCATTCATCCATCCGGTCATCCATCCGTCCATCCATCCGGTCATCCATCCATCCGTCCGTCCATCCGTCCATCCATCCGTCCATCCATCCATCCGTCCGTCCATCCGTCCATCCATCCGTCCATCCATCCGTCCATCCATCCGTCCATCCAACCATCCGTCCATCCGTCCATCCATCCGTCCATCCATCCATCCATCCATCCAACCATCCGTCCATCCGTCCATCCGTCCATCCGTCCGTCCATCCGTCCATCCGTCCATCCATCCGTCCATCCATCCGTCCATCCAACCATCCATCCATCCGTCCATCCATCCATCCATCCATCCATCCAACCATCCATCCATCCGTCCATCCGTCCATCCATCCATCCATCCATCCAACCATCCATCCATCCATCCGTCCATCCGTCCATCCATCCGTCCATCCAACCATCCATCCATCCATGGTTGAACACAGAGTTTAAAGTATACAGAAACCATTTTAATATCTAATCTGATATTTTATTTGTGTTTCTGTGTTTTAATTTAGCTTTTTATTTTTATAACTGCTAATGTAACAATTAATGTTCTATATGTCTTACGTGTTTTAATGTTATGCTGTTTTATTTGTTTTGTAAAGCGTCTTTGAGGTCCCTAAGCGCTATATAAATAAAATGTATTATTATTATTATTATTATTATTATTATTATTATTATTATTATTATTATTATTATTTGGGCGGCTCGGTGGCTTAGTGGTTAGCACTAGTTCTCCTCTCAGCTCTAGGGATTGCAGGTTTGAATCCCAATCTGGGTGGAGTTTCCATGTTCTCTCCGTGTCCGCGTGGGTCTCCTCCGGGTTCTCCGGTTTCCTCCCACAGTCCAAAAACATGGATCAAGGTCAATTGAATTCTCCAAATTGCCCCATATAGAGTGTGTCTGTGTGAGTGAGTGTGTCTCCAGTGATAGATTGGCGCCCTGTCCTGGGTGTATGTGGACAGCGCCCGAAACGTTCTCCCCTGGACGGGCATGGGGAACCCCCCCACGACTCTCGTAGAGTATCATGCAGAAGATAATGGATGGATTATAATAATTATTATTTTCTCAGAAACCCAAGTTAAAGGTCAGACAGTGAATCACAGCTGTGAGTTAAACCGAAAGTTTCCAACGAGGAGGAACGTCAGGATTTATTTCTTAGCTTTCTATAAAAGGAAACACGCTCAGACTTTTCCCTTCGCCGGTTTAACAGAGAGCCTTTATATGAGTGAGTCTGACTTACGCAGCACACTTCAGTCCAGGAAAGTGGTGTTTCCCACTGCAGCCTCCACCAGATCGACCACGAGCTGGCTCGGCTCCTGGCACCGAGGCCTGGCGAGTCGAACCAGAGGAGGACCGCAGGATCCCCGAGCCCTCGGCTCGCTGATGGACAGCCCCGATCCTTTCCTCCCTCTGAAACATTCCTCTCTGCGAGTCTTTGGCCGACGCTCTGAATATCGCTCTTATCTCGTTTGGGAACTCTGTTAATCTCTCGTTAATTGAGCTGCTCGCTCTTATCGCGCTCGCTGCGTCCGTCTGCTGTGGAGTGTGGAGTGCAGCTTGGCGTTCTTTGTGTCTCGTGGATTAATGAGGTGTTTGAAGTGGACATCCAGCAGATATTGACATTTTGCCTTAAAGGAATACGTCTGCATTTTTCCAGAATCTGCTGAGGGCTAATCTCAGTGCGTCTGCTGAGATTAGAAAAAGGAAAAGAAACAGTGCGTTTGCTTTTCCTAAAAGTGGAGAACACTTGTTGGGGCTCAAAGTTAAATCACTGAGTGTGTGTGTATGTGTGTGTGTGTGTGTGTGTGTGTGTGTGTGTGTGTGTGTGTGTGTGGTGCACCACTACTCGTTCTTCAACTAAACATTGCTGCAAGTCTTTGCTGTCATGTGAATGTTCAGTAATCAGTCAAACACACACACATATAGACCCATACACACACACACACACACACACACACACACACACACACACACACACACATATATACACATACATATATATATGTATGTGATTACAGATCCCTAATATCTCCCTATCTCCCTTAGAACCCTAATATCTCAATTCCAAGGACTCCTAGTCCTTCGAATTGATGTTCCAAAGGTTCCAAAGGTTCTAAAACCTCTTCTTTCGCACCTGCCTTTTAGGATTTCTTGACCTAAAGTTGCTGTTTATATTTACTGATCTGCTACCTTCTTTAAATGTGTGTTAGAAATAAAAGAGACTTTTCTATGGCTAGATTATTGTAACGTTATAATTTATCTACAGTAAATACAAAGGTCAACCCCCCCCATTACCCACACACCCACACACACACACACACACACACAACAACAAAGGACTGCTTTTATTAGGCTATGAAAAATCTTCAAACAAAATGTCACATTACTTGGAGGAGCGAACGAGAACGTACCGAAGTGGAAAACAGTGAAAGTAAGAGAGATAAGTGATGACAGGGGGACGCTGCCTCGTCCCTTTCATCTTTATCAGACGCCTGTCTCATGCACTTGTGTTTGCTCTATTGTAACGAGGCATGATCGCCTCGCAGATATTTATTAATAAGTCCCGGGTCAGGAGTTGAATATCCTCCCAAATCAGACTCTTCATCAAATTGAGGGGAGAAGATAAAAAAAAAAGGAAAATCACTCCCTCAGTCCTCAGATAACCATAACCTCTGCTAATCATCACATCCACACCAGTATTCCTCAATGTGCACGGACAGATAGTTGCTTCATTCCTGTATTGTGCATACCACCTATTATTATAACACCCCATAATAACCTTTGATGGCCTATGATTGTATTAATCACAGTTTAGGAGAGAAGGGATGAGGCGTGTAAGAGTGTATGACACAGAGACCAATGGCATGTTTATTATTTATATGAAGGAATTAAATGTCTGATTAACAAACATGTTTATCACAATGATTACGTCATAAATCAGTATTTTATAATAAAAATTTAATTAAATTACTATTTAACCCTGTCTCACAGTCCCAACACTCAATTGTTAGTTAAATTAATAAATTAATAACTCATGATATGTCTAAAGTTGACAGCAGAAAAAAAATATATTATAATACAACATTACAGAAGCTTGACTTTGAAGAAAAACCTAACTTAAAATAATTAAATTTAAAGCTATTCAGTGTCTGAGGGCTCGTGTGTTTTACCCAAAGGGTTTTTTGGAGACGTATTCAGGTGTAAACAGCAGATACACACTTTAAATGGAAGTTTAAGTTTAGCTTTGGTTTGTCTTACCTCGCGTCCCTTTCTGTTCGGGAGTGCAGGACGTCTCTCAGCCCCCGGCGGCGCGCGGCTGCGGCGGCGGCGTCCGGGCGGTTGGACACGGCGCAGAGTTCGGGTCTAAAGGCTTCGAGAGGACGGGTTCTGGTTCCGAACCCGAGTTTCGGTGTCGCGTGTGTTCCGCAGGTTAAAGTCCCAGCCGTCGGTTCGACTCGTCGGTGCGCGCGGCTGCGGCTGCGGCGGCTGCGGCTCCTTTGCGCGCTCGCGGCTCCTGTGCGCGCGGTGCCATTGCGCGTCAGCGCGAGCGCCCAATTAGCGGAGGGCGGGGAGCGCGAGCCTGACATCCGAGCCAGGCACACACCCAGACACCCGCACCACCGAACTACATAGTGTGGTTCTGCAGTTCTCCACCACGGAACACACTGCACACTGCATACTGCACAGTGCGCACTCTTCAGGTGTCGACTCTCATTTATTGAAACGAGTCTGATGCTCTTAAACTCAAAGTTCTGACGGATCAGTCCATCCATCCATCCATTATCTTCTGCTTTATCCTCTATTAGGGGGGGGTTCCCCATGCCCATCCAGGGGAGAACGTTTCGGGCGCTGGGCAGATAAACCCAGGACAGGGCGCCAATCTATCTCTAGGCATACACTCACTCACACAGACACACACTCTATATGGGGCAATTTGGAGAACTCAATTGACCTTGATCCATGTTTTTGGACTGTGGGAGGAAACCGGAGAACCCGGAGGAGACCCACACAGACACAGGGAGAACATGGAAACTCGGGAATCGAACCGGGAATCCCTTGTGCTGAGAGGAGAACATGCTAAACCACTAAGCCACCGTGCCACCAATGGATCAGTCCATTCTGGGTTGTATTATATAATCCAGACCTTATTATTTGATCTTGTAATTGTTAATACGCAACATGACGGCTTTGAATCGTATGAATCATTTGTGAATCGTTACAGTTGGAACATGTGGACTCGTCATCATTTGACTCCAGGACAGAAATATGTGGCAGGTGAACCACTGGTGGACCCAACAATGATATCTTTCCCTCTTTAAATATAAATAATTAAAGAAATGTGAAGGGTGGCACGGTGGCTTAGTGGTTGGCATGTTCTCCTCTCAGCGCTAGGGATTCCCGGTTCGAATCCCAATCTGGGTGGAGTTTCCATCTTCTCCCTGGGTCCGCGTGGGTTTCCTCCGGGTTCTCTGGTTTCCTCCCACAGTCCAAAAACAGGGATCAAGTCAATTGAGTTCTCCAAATTGCCCCATATAGAGTGTGTCTGTGTGAGTGAGTGTGTGCCCAGAGATAGATTGGCACCCTGTTCTGGGTGTATCTGCCCAGCGTCCGAAATGCTCTTCCCTGGATGGGCATGGGGAACCCCCTCGGCAACCCTAAAATAGGATAAAGCAGAAGATAATGAATGGATGAAGAAATGAGAACTGGTCTTGTTGTGTGTGATGTGTTCCCAAGGAGAACCAATTAAGGAAGGTGTTTTTGTTGCTCCACTAACCCAACGCATCATAAATGAATCCTATGGAAGATCTGATGGTGGAACTTCAGAAGGTAATTTGACATCATTTAAGGATTTTTACTGAAAATGTTTCTCTCAGCTATAAAGAACCAAGCTCCATCAAACTGGTAGAACCTTCTACAAGCTCTGCATTTCCTGTAACACACCAGGATCTTCTCTGATCATCTTGGTGCTGTAAGTGAGAAACATCAGAGCTTTCAAATGACTGGAACCCCTCAGTGATGGGGGAATATTGCTGGACCTCATGATGATACAGCCGACTCAAAATCAACTGATGACGCGTGTTTGATCTAAATGTGTTGGAATCATCTCATGGTTCTTTAACATTCTGTCTGATGCAATCATAACTTCTATTATTCTATGTTTCCAGCTCCAATGGTTCCATCAACACCACCAGGATTCTGGATTTTCTTATATAATCCATATGTGTTAATATCTTTGGTTTTGCCTAAACTGCTTTGTGATTATATTATATTATTATTATAATATTATATAAAAGTACATTACAAACAAAAGCAAATCACTGTAATAAATCTGCTGCGTCATTTAGGAGTCACATATTAGAGCAGGACTGTTATTTCGACTTTGTGTCATTAATTATATGACAAACAGCAGAAATAATGTGGTTAAAACTGGGTGGTGCGCATAGCAGAGGGTCATTTCTGACCTCAGGACACAGCTGGTTGGATATATTTGGCCGGCGACAATATCCTGAACCAACCAGTGACGCTGACGCCGACACACTGTTATCAACACGTACATTAACATGCCCCCCTCATCCATATTAGTCTTACACTTGTACTCAGAATAGACCACCAACCACATAACATCTGGTCATCACTGAGGGTTCTCTGGACGTGGAGGACGGGGGGCTGTTTCACTGAGAATAGCAACACATGCAGAAGAAATGAATGGCATTTATAACCAGAAAAAGCATATAATTACAGTCATTAAATTGGCATTAGGTTCTATAATGAGATAAAGACTCAGACGAGGGAACGAGGGAATTTATGATAATGCCGCGAGACGTTCACAAAACGCTTCTAAGTTCTGAAATTGGATGAATGCAGGTGACTGAGCGGAGCGGCGGTCACACTATTACACATGATTAGTCTTAGGTCATGCCTCTGGTCTGGCCGGGGGGCTTTACAGATATTATTTGCCCTGTCTAATTTGTGGGAGGCCTGACGGGGGATTTCCTCTCTGCTCAATAGGACAGCGACCTCTACTGACAAAACATGGTTGCATTGATGGCAGAGCTTCTCTTTGTGGTGGGTTCCTACAGAGCCTTTCTCCAGGTTTGGGATGATATTAATGAAGCTTTTTGCTTTTGCATCACAGCGAGGACCGTCCTTCATTCGTTTCCAAAGCAGGAAGGACGTATGTGGTATGTTCTCCCCTCCCGCACTGGGGTTTTTCCATAAGGCCTTAGTGCCTGTTTTATAATAAACTGGAATCCTGATCAAAGTTTACCACGAACCCACATTACAATCAGAACAAACAAATTAAAATGAATAAATGAATAAATGAATTTTATTTTATTTTAATGAATAAATGAATGAATTTTAATGAGGAAAAACAGGGGGGGAAAAAATCCCCACAACTGCTGTAGGCGTGAACAAAAAGACAAATAAAGTACAGACCCTAAATGGTGTGTATTTAGAAACTGGGGCAACGTGGGTCAGGACTGAATCGCAAACACATTTTAATACGTCTTTTTGTGAGTTGCTCTTATTTTGTTGCTCAATTAAAACAATAATCCAGCCGTCTGTGGTCAGAAAGTTCTCAGTGTGAAAATCGGACTTATACAAGAACCAGGAACCATCATAAAAAAATGGCATTCACGCCGGTTGGCGCTGCTGTAAATGAGCATTTGGATAAAGACTCTAAACTTAGCAAATAAAACCCCCAGCGTGAAATTAACTGCGACGGGGCTGAACTCAAATAAACACCACGTGCACAAAACGGTTCAGGGTGTGAAAACGTTACCATAAAGGTCCTGTCCGTCATCACGGGTCGTGATGTCATTACGCCCGTGTGCTGAGTTATGTCTGCCTTTATATAGGATGGCACAGCCATTAAATTTAACTGAGCCTTCATACAACAAACGGCAGGTTGAGGTTCACCACAGCGTGAGAGAGTCTGCGCTCTGCAGTGTTGGAGCGATTTAAGGTTCAGAACCCACGTACTGAAGGAGTCGTTCAGTCAGGTCAACAGAAGAAGTGTCAGCAGCTCATACAAGAACTGAGCAGGTGCAGAACCATCACAGATCAAAGACCTTCAAAGGAACATCCCAAAATCACAATGGCAACGAATTACACAGAATTTAACATGTGAACAATAAGATGAATTTGTATAATGTGCATATATACATATATATACACTGTGTGTGTGTATGTATATATATATATATGTATATATATATATATATATATATATATATATATATATATATATATATATATATATATATATTGTATGGAGCATTACCATCCATCCATTATCCTCCGCTTTATCCTCTACTAGGGTTGCGGGGGGGGGGGTTCCCCATGCCCATCCAGGGTAGAACATTTTGGGTGCTGGGCAGGACACCCAGCACAGGACGCCAATATATCGCTGGGCACACACTCACTCACACACAGACACTCTATATGGGGCAATTTGGAGTACTCAATTGACCTTCATCCATGTTTTTGGACTGTGGGAGGAAACCGGAGAACCCTGAGGAAACCCACGCGGACACGGGGAGGACATGGAAACTCCACCCAGATTGGGATTCGAACTAGGAATCTCTAGTGCTGAGAGGCGACCATGCCAACCACTAAGCCACCGTGCCCCCCGAGTCAGCATTTCTTTAAAACCAAATCCACTGAGAGGCGACGCAGAAGCTGCGTTTGGAGAACATCTGAAATCAGATTGGATTTTAAATTTTGCTCCATTTCTTGTTAAAACAAATAGAACGTGACGGTTCCCCAAATGTCTCCACAGCGGCTTGTCTAAACACACGAGTCCGTTCGGGACACGGACGGTGCAGATATTTTGGGCCGTTCTAACAACAAAGCAACGCTGAAGGGTGTCACACGGCCAAGAGAAGACGGACTGAGCCAGCAGGGTGTGCACCGGGTGGAGAGAGAGAGAGAGAGAGAGAGAGAGAGAGAGAGAGAGAGAGAGACATACAGAGAGAAAGCAATGACCTGGGTGTTTCTAGCATTACGTGCTGGGATAGGCTCACTCTGAACTGGTCAGGTTCTTGTGTAGAACCACAACCTCGCATGAGTCTTTACTTTGTGTGTCTTCAGGCTTATTTTATATTAAACCTATAATCACTCATCCAATCACAGGCTTTAATTTTATTCCTTTACGCACGAGCCACGAGCCACGATCCCAAATCACAGAACCGGCCGATATTATGGGATGTTTTTACAACCTGCAATCTGTTTACCGACTTGAAAAGCAGTTCGACCCGAAATACCAACAAAGACTTTAGATTTTATTTTTCGAAGAGATTTCATCTTAAAATCAGGGAACAACAGAAAAGGAACTGATCAATAATGTTTTTGTTTTGAAAACTGCAGTGTGATGTCAGAGCAACTGGAGAACATGCCAAGTTCTCATACAAAAGACCTTGTATACAGTGTTTTATTTCCATCCATCCATTATCTTCCACTTTATCCTCTATTAGGGTCACGGGGGGGGGTTCTCAATGCCCATCCAGCGGAGAAGGTTTCGGGTGCTGGGCAGATAGACCCAGGACAGGGGGGCAATCTATCACTGGACACACACACTCACACACACGCACACACACACTCTCTATGGGGCAATCTGGAGCATTCAATTGACCTTGATCCATGTTTTTGGACCTTGGGAGGAACTTGGAGGAAACGGGACACAGGCAGGACATGGAAACTCCACCCAGATTGGGATTCGAACCGGGAATCCCTAGCGCTGAGAGGAGAACATGCCAACCACTAAGCCACCGTGCCGCCCCCTTAGTTTTATTTTTTTTTTTTATTTATGTCGGAAATAAATACCTGGAAATCAGGGCAGCACGGTGGCTTGGTGGTTGGCATGTTCTCCCTGTGTTTGCGTGGGTTTCCTCCGGGTTCTCCGGTTTCCTCCCACAGTCCAAAAACATGGATCAAGTCAATTGAATTCTCAAAATTGCCCCATATAGAGTGTGTCTGTGTGAGTGAATGTGTGCCCAGCAATGGATTGGCGCCCTGTCCTGGGTCTGTCTGCCCAGCGCCCGAGATGTTCTCCCCTGGATGGGCATGGGGAACCCCACCGCGACCCTAATAGAGGATAAAGCGGGAGATAATGAATGAATAAATACCTGGAAATCTTATATGACATTGCCCCAGTAGGAATAACACACACAAACACACACACACACACACACACACACACACACACACACACACACACACTGGCATGTCTGAGAATTATGGGCTGTTTTTGGTGTCCCCAAAACAAACCCATGCAGCAAAATGAGGAAACCCAGACAGAACCCACAGAAAGGTTTGGCCGTCGAACCCAGGCCCTTCTTTCTAACCCCCTCCCCACCCGTATTTTCCAGCAGACAGACGGCACCCACCTTAAACCCGGCGCTGATTTTATTAAACTGGAAGGGTTTAGTTATGCACTCCTCATATATTAAAATAAAAACGTTTCGAGGAATGTATAATTAAATAATAAAGTAAACGTGAGATGGTTTCTGCGTCTCCTAACTTATTTCATCACGTCTCCGCATCCCCGGTTCCCCTCCGTCATCCATCATCCAGGTTTGATTAGTCAGACTGAACCCGCTCGTGTTCGTCTGCGCTCGCCGTCGTTCGGAGGCCGCGAGCCGAAAGCGGGGGAGAAATCTGTGAGTAATTTTTTTCGTTATCGTTAATGACGATCTTCTTCGCAGAAAGCCTTAAGCCCACTTTAAACGCCAGGGGAGCACTTACACCCCTGCTTCTCTTACAGAAAAACATATTAGCTCTAAGAGCGGCAGACTGATTAGGCAATCATATTATTAGTGGCTACGAGAGCCGGAGCCTTCGCCATGCGCCCCCCCGGCGCGGCGGGCCGCCTTATCGCCGACGTGATCGCCTCCATCGAATTTATTCTAATCACCGATCAATGATAACATCGCACCCACTGACATCACGCCGGAGTGTTGGAGGAGACGTACCACCCAGAACTGCACGCACCCAATGGAAACATCCAAAAACTGCAGGACTGTAACTATAATGAGCCTAACGAAGATGTAACATCCACTCACCTGATTGGTCCTCACGTCAGGGTGGGTGGCCAGATGTTTGGACCGAACCCTGAACGGGGTCCTGGCTTTGATTTATGAGGGAACCTCTGGAACCCATAATGAACTTCAGCAGAATGCAGTAATGTTGTTAGAGCAAAGACGTCGCTCGCCTTCGGGAATCCAAACATGTCGGAGCAAGTGCGGTTCCCCGAAACCCCTCTGGGTCCGAATCGATGACGGCCAAAAGTATGTGGACTCATACAAGTCACAGGTTGGGCGTCTTGAAATGAAAATTCATCCGAAAGCCCAGAAAGTGAGCCGCATTCTGCAGAATTTGTCTTCATGAGGATCATTTTTATCTGATTATTTTTTAGCGGGCCGTGGGTTTCCTCCGGGTTCTCCGGTTTCCTCCCACTGTCCAAAAACATGGATCAAGGTCAATTGAATTCTCCAAATTGCCCCATATAGAGTGTGTGTGTGTGTGTGAGTGTGTGCCAGGCGATAGATAGGCGCCCTGTCCTGGGTGTATCTGCCCAGCGCCCGAAACCTTCTCCCCTGGATGGGCATGGGGAACCCCCCCACGACCCTAGTAGAGGTTAAAGTGGAAGATAATGGATGGATGGATGGATGGATTTATTAGCATGGACGTCTGAAAGCTGTAACGTTCCCCTGGTTCCCGCAGTGGGAGCACACAGAACGCGGTACCGTCTCATTTTCTGCCAAGAACGATGGAACTGGTCAGGTGCGAATGCATCTATTTAGATTCGGTTTGTAAAAGTCATTCCAATTCCCTGAGATCAGAGTCTGTCCTCAGCTCGCTGAAGGTTCTCCACGGATGAGGAATAGAACATTACAGAACCCAAAATGAATCTGGTGGAACGATGGAGGTGCTGTATGCTGCTGCAACATTTCGGTTCGGTAATTAAAGCAGGGCTGTTCACGCTCTGGCAGCTCAGCGCCCGTGCACTCGGGTCATAAAGGCTTGGATTGTAAGCATAGTCTCAGCGTTCCGTCACGAGAAAAGTCAACACGGCGCTGACGGCGTTTCAATGAAGACTCGCGTTCAGCAGAAAGAAAAGATCTAATTAAGTGTTTTTGCTTAACGTCATTCTTGCTTCCTCTTATATACACAGCCTTGGGCAGCGAGCGAGACGTTTCTTAAAGCATTGATTTCCACTGACAGCTGCTGGAACGCCGCCTCAGCTTGAAGCTGTACTTACATCCCAGTCTTACCCAGAATCCTTCAGTCTAATCAGTAATGTTCTGTATGTGTGCTGCTTATTGAACACATATGAATTCAACCAGACTCTCAAATCCTTCATGTATTTAAAGGAACAGGATGCTGGATTCAGAATCATACAGTGATGAGGTCATTGATGGGAATACCAGCTCCCCTGACCAATATGGCCGTTATTGCTCCAATAATCACTGAAAATCAGTGCGACTGGTGTGGAAACAGAGCGAAGCTTATGATTCATTTGTAAATCGTAATCAGATTACAGTTAGAACATGTGGACTCATCAACATTCGACTCCAGGACAGAAAAAACGTGGCAGGTGAACCACTGGTGGACCCAACAAAGATATCTTTGAAAGATAGCTTTAAATAAAAATAATTGAAGAAAGTAGTCTGGTCTTGTTATTTGGGTGATGTGTTCCCAAGGTGTTTTCATTTCTCCACAAAGCCGATGCATCAGAAAAGAATAATTTGGAAGATCTGCTGGTGGAAGTTGAGAAGATCACTTGGACATCATTTAAGGATTTTACTGAAAATGTTTCTCTCGACTATAAAGAGCCATTCATTCATTCATTATCTTTCGCTTTGTCCTTTATTAGGGTCGTGGGGGGGTTCCCCATGCCATCCTGGGGAGAACGTTTCAGGCGCTGGGCAGATACACCCAGGACAGGACACCAAGCTATTGCTGGGCACACACTCACACACACACACACACATAAACACACTATATGAACCCGGGGGAAACACTATGAGAACCCGGAGGAAACCCACGCGGACACGGGGAGAACATGGAAACTCCTGAATCCAGATGGGGATTCAAACCGGAAATCCTTAGTGCTGAGAGGCGAACGTGCTAACCACTAAGCCACCGTGTCGCTTATAAAGAACAAAGATTCATTAAACTGGTAGAACCTTCTACAATTCTTCAGCAAGTTTCTGTATCACACCAGGATCTTCTCTGATCATCTCGGTGCAGTAAGTGAGGAACATGAGAGCTTTCAAATGTCCAACGTTACAAAGGCGATTGGAACCCCTCAGTGATGGAGGACTATTGCTGGACCTCATGATGATACAGCCAACGTTGAGTCCCAATCAAAATCAACCGATGACGAGTGTTAGATCTAAATGTGTTGGAATCTCATGGTTCTTTAACTTTCTGTCTGATGTAATCAGAACTTCTATTGTTCTAGGTTTTCAGCTCCAATGGTTCCATCAACACCACCAAACTTTTTCAAGGAAGCAGAAATTTGGCCAAAAAATTGCTCCAGTGTTATTATTAGAAGTTCGTGTTTTAACACTGCAGTAAGTCAACACAAGTCCCAACACCGCACTGTGTTTTTAACGTTCTGTCAGAGACCATCACTTAATCACATCGCCAGCAGAGAGACGCGAGGACAGATTGCATCCCGCTCCTGAGGGGAACGCTGACGCTCTGCTGACAGATCGTTCTTCCATAAACGAGGGCCTGTTTTCAGGGTCTGCGGACCTTATTAGTATTATTAGAACGCATTCGGTCCGGCAAAATGATCAAATTCATTTAGTGCAATAGATTTAATGGAACCATCAACAGAAGCTTCAGAAGAACCAGGTCCAGAGTTACACCTGATCTTCAGAACGATCGAGAACACCAACATTTTATGTAATATCATAAACAAATGATCCATGTTCTCTGCGTGGGTTTCATCCGGGTTATCTCGGGTTCGACTCCATGGGTTTGTTTTGGCAACACCAAAAACAACCCATAATTCTCAGACATGCTGGTGTGTGTGTGTGTGTGTGTGTGTGTGTGTGTGTGCGTTATTCCTACTGGGGCAATGTCATATAAGATTTCCAGGCATTTATTTCCGACATAAATAAATAAAATAAATAAAACTAAGGGGGCACGGTGGCTTAGTGGTTTAGCATGTTCTCCTCTCAGCGTTAGGGATTCCTGGTTGGAATCCCAATCTGGGTGGAGTTTGCATGTCCTCCTCGTGTACGTGTAGGTTTCCTCCAGGTTCTCCGGTTTCCTCCCACAGTCCAAAAACATGGATCAAGGTCAATTATATTCTCCAAATTGCCCCATATAGAGTGTGTTTGTGTGAGTGAGTGTGTGTCCAGTGATAGATTGGCCCAGCACCCAAAACGTTCTCCCCTGGATGGGCATGGGGAACCCACCCGCGACCCTAATAGAGGATAAAGCGGAAGATGATGGATGGATGGCTGGATAAACAAATGATGCACATGAGCGTGTATTTGATCTGAACACCGTGTCACCTGATGGATTCTGGTGCAAAGTGATTTAAGGGGAAATGAAGGAACATTTGAGGAACAATGGACAGAACATGAGAGAGAGGTGTGAGGTCGTGCTTTCATGGCAGGTTTTGAAGGAGAGGACAGTGTAATGGCGCCTTTAAAAGCACGGCGACCTCGCAGTTGTGTCGGACCGAATGACACAGCGGGGCAATAAAGGTTTTAATAGTGTACTGATGAAATCAGAACGCGTGTGCGTGTGTGTGTGTGTGTGTGTGTTCACAATGAGATGTTGAAAGCCATTGTTGATGTTCCACGGTGGAACATCAGGTCAGGGTCAGCACGGTCCGTTCTCTCCTGTTGATACACTTCACATCTATAAAGTTCATCGTTCCCCGAATCGTAAACATTCATCACCATCGAGGCTTCAGCGACAAAAGACGCTCCTCTCTTTTTTTAAAGACCTCACTGTAAACATGGCCGACGACCGATAATATGTGGACACGTCTTCTTCTTCCGATGAGCTTCTTTAATTGTGGTAATGAGGATGCAGGCATTCAGTGGAGATTCATAAGGCTCATTCAGGGTCGTGGGGGCAGGGGGTTAGGGTTGAGGTGGTGGGGGGGGGGGGGGTATTAGAGCTTATTTAATCTCTCATTGGGTGAAAGTGAGGGGAATACCCTGGACAGGTCAAAGCAGTTCAACACATGGAGAAAAACATTCGCACACCCATTTATTCAACACCATGGCTTCACGTACCGCTGTGGTTCTGGATCTGAAGCTCCCAGAGGAAGAACATTCCAAATCACACAGAACAAACCTTATCCACCCAGTACCCTGTGAGGTGTGTGTTGTAACCGCTGCAGAGAATAAAGTCTCTGTACTGTATATAAAATGTGCAAAACCCCAAAAATCCAAAGGTTCTGTGTTCCACAGTGTGAAGCTAAAGAGTTCCAATTTATGTCAGTGTGTGTGTGTGTGTGTGTGTGTGTGTGTGTGTGTGTGTGTGTGTGTGTGTGAATAGGATCCCTCATCTTGGTGCTTTAGTAACTGTGATACTCTTCTATAGGGTTCTCTAATTTGTCTCCGCTGACCTCGGTTTTAAGAGGAAACTCGACTCCCCGTTTCAAAGCCACTGCTTTGTTTTGTTTTTTTTCAACCTGAAATTAATTTTATGGCGGTCCGTTTTAAAGTCGGCGCTGCGCCACATGTTGGTTTAAATACATCAGCATAACTTATCATGTTAATTAAAGCATAACATATAAGGGTTCTGCAGATTCCGTTATCCCCCTCGTCGTATTTTTAAAAATTCATGTTTTGGATCGCCTGCATGCGGCGCGAATTTTAAAAGCCATTAAATCGTGCGTGTGTTTGCATTTGCATTAGGTTCATTTTTACAGGACAGACAGACAGACAGGGAGAGAGAGTCAGTCAGACAGACAGAGAGAGAAAGAGAGACAGAGAGACAGAGAGAGTATTAGTAATAAATGAACAGTCTTGTCTTCGTTGTCTTCGTCTTCTTCTTCTTCTTCTGTGTATAAACACAGACCACCACAGCTGCCCCGAAAACACTGATAATCAGGGAATAAAGGTTTGCCCCGTTGCACTGAGGCTTGATTTTTTGCCCCTGCAGTTCCACTCTTGGCAGGCAGCTGTGCATTCACTTATTTATTTGTTTCTGCCAAGTCTCCACAGCTGGACCCTTCAGTGTTGTTGAAACGCGTGTGATCTCGAGTGGCGAAGATTAGAAACATACGAGTTTGTGCATGCAAGTGCATGCACACGCACACACACACACACACACACACACACACACACACACACACACACACACACACACACACTCACACACACACACATACACACACACATACACACACACACAATGTTGCATTTAATGTCGAAATATCTCAAAATGTAAAGTTTGCTTACTTTGATTGATAAGTGACTCTGAATTGATACTGAATTGACTCTGAAATGACTCTTTAGTGTGTAAATATCATTGTGCTGATTCAGCATTATGTACTGAATAAACTTTATACATTATTTAATAGCTGTCATCTTTAATGGACGGCAGATTGTCTTTCCTCTCGTGTCGCACAGCAGAACAAAAGAACAAAAGAACTTATTGAACTCCTTTGTTGTCTACAGGTTTGGTGAACGTTCTCTTTATTGAAGCGTCCTGTATAATTAACGCTTAATTGAAATGTTCACTCAGCAGCGCTGAGTCCCCTGACTCGTTGAATTCATCATGGGATATTTAACATGTTCTCCCAGCATTTTCGCCCATTAGATTCAGCTTTGCGTGACTCCTCACCAGAACAGAACCCACGCTGAGGATTAACCATGAGAACCTGTAACCGTCAACAACATTAAGAGCAGTCCCCGGCGAAAAGTGCTTTTTGGAAACAAATTCACAAATTCTTCTCTTAAAGAAATAAACACGGCTCAGGGTCACGATAACGAACGTCTGACATTCGGCCTCGCTGATTACGTTCACTCATTTAAACTGACCGCAGTGTGATTTTATCTCGACTCGGACGAGATGCACCGCTCGACTTCGTGAAGAATGCCAGAGTCAACAAACGTTCATGAGAACAATCCTGATCTTAGAACTGTAATTAAAAAAAGACCAATTAAGTGACTTATGTGTAATACCTAAAGAAAGTCATCATACTCGTTAAGAGTTCCTCCATATAGAGACCTGACTTCGGGTCATTTTGTGAATGAGATTGTCTGAAAATCACCTCCATCAGGTTCTGTGGTCATAAATAGGTTTAGAACCTGATCCGTGTTCTTCTACATCACTGGATCCTCTGGCTTTGTGATCGGTTCTATACATTCATTCATCCATCCATTATCTTCCGCTTTATCCTCTATTAGGGTCGCGGGGGGGGGGTTCCCCATGCCCATCCAGGGGAGAACGTTTCGGGCGCTGGGCAGATACACCCAGGACAAGGCGCCAATCTATCACTGGGCACGATTCTATACAGTATATTATATTTATATTATATTTGTATATATTATATCAGATTAGAGGGCGGCACGGTGCCTTAGTGGTTGGCATGTTCTCCTCTCAGCGCTACGGAGCCCCGGTTCAAATCCCAATCTGGGTGGAGTTTCCATGATCTCCCCGTGTCCACATGGGTTTCCTCCGGGTTCTCCGGTTTCCTCCCACAGTCCAAAAACATGGATCAAGGTCAATTGAATTCTCCAAATTGCCCCATATAGAGTGTGTGTGTGTGAGTGAGTGTGTGTCCAGTGATAGATTGTCATCCTGTCCTGGGTGTGTCTGCCCAGCGCCCGAAACGTTCTCCCCTGGATGGATGGAGGAGGGCAATTATATTACACCAGATTATACACAGTATAGTTTTAATAGTTACATCACAATGAGGATGAAGCTGATAGTCTTCGTATATTAAATATCTGAGGGTATTTAAGGGTGTTTTTAGATGTATGAAGATTTTCTATAGGCATTAGGCGAAGCATTGCATTGCACCCCCCCCCCCCCCCCCCCCCCCCCCCCCCCCCCCCCCCCCAGTTTACTCATGGAACATTTTAAAACATCTAAGCGAGGCGATTTCGACAACCAGAAGCAAAAAAGAATAACAAGGCTGTGCATTACAGGAAGGCAGAGCAGAGCGCGCTGGTCCCACACCGTACAGCAGAACGAGTTCTGTACCAGTAAACACCCAGCAGAGAGGAAATGGAGCGAGCGCAGACCCACCGCTCCACAATTACCCACAATTACTGCCGAAATAATCAGACATGCCTCCAGTGACTGAGCGTCCGTGCGGGGCCACGCCGCTTTCAGATTCGCCTGCCAATATCAATAGGGTTCTCAGACTGGGTCCCTTCCCCCTGTACCTTGTTGCTGGTGGTGCTCGAGGAGCCGGCTGAAAACAAAAGCGGGAGCCGCAGACAGAGGCCTATTGAGTGGGGCCTGAAGAAAGCTGGGACGAATGAAAGGTGATTATGTGGCTTTGAGCTGCAGGCGATGTTTAGGAAATAGTTTAGAGGAAAATGTGCTCGGAGGTTCCGAAGCAGCCAGCTGCACCACCGAAAGTGTCTGGCTATGAAGATGGATAGACGGCGGGTGGAGGAGCGGGAGCTGGATCTTCAAGCCCAAAGGGGAAAAAAAAATCTTTTCTTTCCTTTTGTCCCATTTATTAATTAATCAGTCACTGCATTAGACTTCTACTATAAAATGATCTTAAATATTATTTTATTTAATGAGATTCTAATATCCTGCTTCACGGCTGAATGTGGATAATTATAATAATGTGCACTTTAAACGAATTTAATACTGCAATTTAAGCTCGAACTTGGACTTTGTGGTTTTGTAGCTTCGCTCTAACAACACATTAAAAGCAAACATTTTAATTGAAGCAGAATTTAAACGATTTTAATGTCTGTTTGACCATAAAAAATGTTATAAACCATTTAAATCTACAATATAAAGGAAACGGGGCGGCACGGTGGCTTAGTGGTTAGCACGTTCTCCTCTCAGCACTAGGGATTCCCGGTTCGAATCCCCATCTGGGTGGAGTTTCCATGTTCTCCCCATGTCTGCGTGGGTTTCCTCCGGGTTCTCCGGTTTCCTCCCACAGTCCAAAAACATGGATCAAGTCAATTGAGTTCTCTAAATTGCCCCATATAGAGTGTGTGTGAGTCAGTGTGTGTCCAGCGATAGATTGGTGTCCTGTCCTGGGTGTATCTGCCCAGCGCCCGAAACGTTCTCCCCTGGATGGGCATGGGGAACCCCACCGCGACCCTAATAGAAGATAAAGCGGGAAGATAATGAATGAATGAATAAAATCTACAATATAAAGGAAACGGACGTCGATTCAATCTGATGCTGATTGAAATGTATACTGTATTAATGATCCAAAGTCAAGTTGTAATTAAATATGAATTTGCATAACAAAGGCAAAATAAATTAATTATTTTAATCAGGATAATGAGGCGCAGGAGATGGTGGGGTTGTCTCAGTTTTGTGTTGTTGTTTAATTTTATTGTAAGACATTTACAGAAAAAGAACAGAAAGGCTTCTCAAGAATCCACAGATTACATCAAAGTGATTACAAAGTCAAAACAGCGCCCCCCAGACTCACAGTGTGAAGGAGACAAAGCACCCTGAACAGTTTACAGGTCCCTCACAGGGCAGACAGTCAGACGAAAACACTCACACTCAGACGAGCGTGGACGACCCGGCCGCCCACAGGGTAATTAAACCCAGGACCTGCTGTCTGTGGGGTTCCAGGACTTCCCTCTGAGACGCCGCGCTGCACTCTGAGTACACAGAACTCCGAAAAAGTATTATTTTTAATAAGTGCGTGATGTCTAAATAATATGAATCATAAAAAAATCATTATTTTATCGTTTGTCCGAATGAACTGCACGACTCTTGACTCTTTTTTTTTTGTGTTTGCTCTTTAATGTTTGATTTGTAATGGCATCGCACTAAGCTGAAAATCCCTGGCTATTTGTCCTTAAGATAAGCTCCGTGTGTACGCTGTGCGTTTAAACTGAAAAATGAAATGAAATTGAAATCATGGCATGTGTGCGGACGGAGATAGAGGGACGTCGCTTCGGTCACCTGCTGGCTTTGAAGTGAACTCGGCTATCTGTGGAAAATAAACAAGGCGTTCTCCATATCTCTGAATAACAAACAGACAGAGTTCCTCTGAAGATCATTAAAAAGGCCGGAGGGGTGCAGGACGGAACCAGCAGCGGGGGAGGGGGGGGGTGAAACTTCAGACGATCCGCTATTAAATATAAAGAGCCGCGAATCGAGACACGAACAACAGACTTTAAGAGTTTATTTACAAACTCTGAGAACCTTTTTTCAGAGACACTTTAAACTCTGTGGAGACAGTTTGGGATAGGCCCTAATCTTTCCCACAATGCAAGGTCATAGGAACACATTTGGGTCAGAAAAATTTGACTGACGCAGAACCCTGACATCAACGCCATCCAACGAGAACGGAGAGAATGATCCAGATCCTCATCGGTGTCCAACCTCAGAAACACTCTCCTGGAGGAAAGGTCATGCATTCTCACAGAAAGACCCCAAAATCTTGTGGAAAGCCTTTTAAAGAGTATAAACTGTTAGAGATGCAAACAGACCATCTCCCCTGGATTGTAGGTGTCCCAAATAATAATAATAATAATAATAATAATAATAATAATAATCCATCCATTATCTTCTGATTTATCCTCTACTAGGGTCGGGGGGGAAGGGGGGCATGCCCATCCAGGGGAAAACGTCTCGGGTGCTGGACAGATACACCCAGGGTGCCAATCTATCACTGGGCACACACTCACTCACACACACACTCTATATGGGGCAATTTGGAGAATTCAATTGTCCTTGATCCATGTTTTTGGACTGTGGGAGGAAACCGGAGAACCCGGAGGAAACCCATGCGGACACGGGGAGAACATGGAAAGTCCACCCAGATTTAGATTCGAACCAGAAATCCCTAGTGCTGAGAGGAGAATGTGCTAAACCACTAAGCCACCGTGCTCCCCCTTAATAATAATAATAATAATAACGGTGGCTTAGTGGTTTGCGTGTTCTCCTCTCAGCGCTAGGGATTCCCGGTTCGAATCCCCATCTGGGTGGAGTTTCCATGTTCTCCCCGTGTCCGCGTGGGTTTCCTCCGGGTTCTCCGGTTTCCTCCCACAGTACAAAAACATGGATCAAGTCAATTGAGTTCTCTAAATTGCCCCATATAGAGTGTGTTTGAGTGAGTGAGTGTGTGCCCAGTGATGGATTGGCGCCCTGTCCTGGGTGTATCTGCCCAGCGCCCGAGACGTTCTGCCCTGGATGGGCATGGGGAACCCCACCGCGACCCTAATAGAGGATAAAGCGGAAGATAATGAATGAATGAATGATTAATATTAATAATAATAATAATAAATAATAAAGTGATGGTTGTGAGTATGGAAATGAAAATGAAAGCGCATCCCTCTGAGCACCAACTTGCTTTGAAGTAAACTCGGTTATCTCAGGAAAATGAAGTCCCCGTCCTCCCTCCCTCCCCCCGAAAAATAAACAACTATAATTTGTGTATAAATCACCGAACGGGCCGAAGTGATGCTGTACATAAAAGGCAGCATGTGACAGCAGGCAGGGGCAGAGGTGAGGTTTTAGTAGAACGTCTGTTTACTCAGTGTGTTAGTGGAACCCTGACGGAACGTACCAGCGCAGTGATGATGTGTATCATCTGCTGTTAAACCGCCGGGACGTGAAAAGCATCAGCTGTTTTTATTCCCTATAAACTACAGCTGCGTGTTCTAATCCAGCTGATGCTCAGCCATCAGGGTTCTCACCTTTATCTCGCCTTTATCTCATGTATCTCACTCATGTATCTTGTTAATTTAGCACGCCCGGTGTATATTTAGTCCCTGTGGTGTCGGGACGCGGTCGTGAAGTCCTGCATGTGTTTTGCATTACGCAGCTCCTGGAGCCGGTTCCGTGGCTCCGTGGTTTTTCCGCGGCTTCCGAAAGCCTCTGTGTTCTTTGGTTCCACCTCAGCCAGACCGACTGCAGACTGTAATTATGCGTACGCCTCTGTCGAATGTATCTGCCTCGGTTCTGACCCCGGCTTTGGAGTGGAATCGGAATGCTATTGGAAACGCCAAAACAAAGACGGCGCACGACTTCGAAGGCGCGCTCGTACCTCGGCTGACATCACCGCTTCATTAATCAGGCCACTCCGTATTCAACCAGCGTCCTCGATCACGAGTGAGTGTTCTGCTAAACCGGGGCCTGAAGAGCCGTTCTCCTCCTCACTGGAGTTCCTTCTGACTAATGAAGCCGGCTCGTGAGATGTTAAAGGAAAGGTACTCTGAGCAGCGATTGGTCGGCTCGTTCTACAGCTGAGGAACGCAAAACAACCATCGCCGTGGCGACCTCCTCTCAGACGGACGATGGACACTTCGGACTAAAGAAAATTCACACTGCTTTTGTTTCGAGTAAAAATGAAAAGGTGGACAGGATAAACAGCTCATGTTTAAGTAGTTCCGATGAATTGAGGCCCTCGAGGTTCCGTGGAGGCCCCTAAACAAGGCCCCTACTCGTAGCTGCTCCGGGGTGCTCTATCACGACCCTGTGCTCCGAACACAACCACGACGTTGTGTGTTGTTTTCGGATATAATATGCAAAATGATAATGATTTCTATGTATATTGACAAAAGCATTGGAACACCGACTCAGTAAACTTACAGTCTTGTCTTTATTAGATTTATTAAATATAATTTATTTATTTTTTTTTTTTCTTTACTAAATTATTTTGACTTTTTGGGCGGCTTAGTAGTCAGCACGTTCGCATCTCAGTGCAGGGGGTTCCAGGTTTGCATGGGTTTCCCACCCACAATTAAAAACATGGATTCAAGGTAAATCGAATGCTCTAAATTGCCCTATAGTGTGTGTTTGTATGTGTGAGTGAGTGTTCCCAGTGGTAGATTTTGGCACACTGGATGTATCTGTGCAGTGCCTGAAACCTTTCCTGGATGGACATGAGGACCCCCCCTCCACCCCCGACTCTGATAGAGGATTAAGTGGAAGATAATGAATGAATGAATTAATTAATTAATTAATTTTTACTCTTTTTTGTGCTTCATACTCATTTAAAAAGCAACCTGAATTGCATCCGTTGCCATGGCAACGACAGAAGTCTGGAGATGCTGATGGTATCTATATAAAACCTGAAGTAGATGTTCTCCACACCAGAACCTCCTGCATTAAAGCAGCATCGTTTGGTGGAGTTCACTTTGATTTGTAATCGTGCTTTTAAAACATACACGTCTGTATAATATACATTCTCATGAAGGGCAGAAAAACACCCGCTAAAGGCCTCTGGTCCATCGCAGGGCAGACAGACAGACAAACACATTCACACACATTAAATTCAGCATCCACATTGTACCTGCTATCAAAAATTAAACCTACGTTAAATGTAAGGAGAACCGGAGAATGGTAATAATTATTTTATATAGAATTAATCATTTATTAACGTGTGTTAATGCTGTTTAACATGATAATATTTAATATGAGCACTGTGTTAGTATTGCAGACCATTGATTTGTAATCGAGTCGTGCTTTTAAAACATACACGTCTGTATAATATTCATTCTCATGATGTTTCACAGAAGATAAAAAGCAGTTTGAGAAAATGAAAAGCAATATCGCTGAGCTCGGAGGGTCGGGGCGGGCGGGATCGGGGCAGGATCGGGGTGGGATCGGGGCCCGAGCTCACATCAGTGGACTGAATTCACCCATAATTGTGTGGGTGTTCTGCTCTCCACCCATCCTTCCTTTATCTGGCTCTGTCTCAAGCCCTCACACTCTTCTCTGATCACGCGGGGCTGGTGCCTGACCTCACTGTCTGCTCTGGCATCAGATACACGAAGACATTTTCTCCTCGAACTGTATGAAAGACATCTGCTGCCTGTCTCGCGAACTTAATGAACGAGGCGGATTTCGCCTCTTCTCTCTGGTCTGGTGTGTTTCACTGAACAGCAGAATGTCCGTTTGTTGGAGGTTGTTGTTCACACTGTGTCTCACTGTCAGCTCATCCAGAAATCATTTTTAATATCACTGAATATGTCTGATTAAATGAACTTGTGTGCAAACTCCAGCAATTTATCAGCAAGAAACTGAATATATAAACCTGTTTGTGTGTGTGTGTGTGTGTGTGTGTGTGTGTTTAGGTGTGTGTGTGTGTGTGTGTGTGTGTGTGTGTGTGTGTGTGTGTGTGTTTGCACTGTTTATACTCAATGACCAACTTCCATCCATCCATCCAACTTCTTCTTTATCCTCTATTAGGGTTGCGGGGGGGGGGGTTCCCCATGCCCATCTAGGGGAGAAAGTTTCGGGTGCTGGGCAGATACACCCAGGACAGGACACCAATCTATCGCTGGGCACACACACACACACAGACACACTCTATATGGGGCAATTTGGAGAACTTAATTGACTTGATCCATGTTTTTGGACTGTGGAAGGAAACCGGAGAACCCGGAGGAAACCCACGCGGACACGGGGAGGACATGGAAACTCCACCCAGATTGGGATTCGAACCGGGAATCCCTAGTGCTGAGAGGAGAACATGCCAACCACTAAGCCACCGTGCTGCCCCCATGCAGAAATAATATTGCTAATATTGCAGAAATATGTATGATTAAATAAACTTTGTGTGCAAACCCGAGCACACAAACCCGAGCACAGCCGGATATTTAAACCTACATACTGTGTGTGTGTGTGTGAGTGTGTGTGTGTGAGTGTGTGTGTGTGTGTGTGTGTGTGTGAGTGTGTGTGTGTGTGTGAGTGTGTGTGTGTGTGTGTGTGTGTGTGTTAGCCCTGTTTATACTTAATATCCAACTTTTGGATTTTTTATTTATTTTATTATATATTTTTATATACAGTCCATCTGTTTCTCTCCATCCTTTCCCTTTAGTCCCATTTGGTCGGTTCTCTGGCGATCAGGAGCAGGTATTATTTGGGTGGTGGATGACTCTTAGCACTTCAGAACCTGATCCACGGATCAGAAGGGTGCATCAGCATCCTGAGGTGACTGATGAAGGATAGGAGGATAAAGAACACAGATGAACATCCACAGTATCGGTGTCACTAATCACTGAATTTCGGACTGGATGTGATTAAATGAAGTCTGTGTTAAATGCTGTGATTGTGAGGTAAGGTTCAGACCTCAGAACGTGTTCCCGCAGGTCTCTGAATGTTGACCGGTGCTCCGTACTCGTCGGAACACATTCTGCGAGGCGGCATCATGACAGGTGTCTTTGGCTCGTGAGCGTCAGTCCAGGAGCGTGGGGTCATGAGACCTAATAAAGCCGGCTTCGACGGACAGCAGGAAGGGAAGCTGCGTGAGGGGAAACGGCGTTGCAGAGTCTGCGCTCACTGCTTCCTGATTGGCTGCGGGTCCGACAGCCGGTGCTGGGTCGGGCGGCTCCCTCCGGTCCTTTCAGTCTGCTGTCCCCTCGATGGCCTGGCGTCTGTCTGATGGCGTGATAACGGCTTCAGAGCAGACTGAGGAAGGCAGAGGAAACTCCACCCAGATTGAGATTGGGTGAAACTCCACGGGGACACGGGGAGAACATGGAAACTCCACCCAGATTGGGATTGGGTGGAAACTCCACCCAGATTGGGAGAACCCGGAGGAACCCCATGCGGACATGGGGAGAACATGCCAACCACCAAGCCACCATGTCGACCAGTACACACAACCCCTACAGATTATAAGAGATGGAATTGAGGACACACCCCTCTAAAGAACGTCCGCTATACACTATACAGGACAACAGTATGGAGACACCTACGTACAGATTCCATTGGTCCTGAAGCAGATGACACTCCCCTGGAAAGTCTTTCTACACGATTTTGGAGCGCGTCATCCAGAAGATCAGATGATAATGTCCAAAGATGTCGTGTCTCTGACGTCATTGGTACCCCGGCTGTAAAATCGACCAATCGGGCGCAGGGCAGGATGCCGGACGGAGGACCCCCACATGCCTGTGGTCCAGTTCGATCTGATCCTTCATGCTTGCATGGCTTCACTTATCAGACATCTGCGTTCTGATGGCAGAGGAAGGTTCCGCGGACCCCGTGGCCCACTAAGCTGCCCACCAGCATGTATGTAACCGGATCTGCAGGCATGCGCAGGCATGCGCCCCTGATAACCACAACTGTGTGTTTTGGGTTTTAAAACTAATCTCCAGCATGTAGGTGACCTGCAGGAGCAGAGCGGGGGCATTTATTTGTTCAGGAATCGAAAGCACAATCCCGAATTTAAAGTCAGTAAGTGAACCTCACGAAGATACTGACAAGAGCTCACTGTAACGAGGAAAAATAATCAGGGTTCTCATCGTAACACTTCACGGTGAGTCTCAGCACCCATGGTTATGTGTGTGTGTGTGTGTGTGTGTCTGTGTGTGTGTGTGTGGGTTCTGCATTCCGCATATGAATCAGTTTTGAGCCGCGGCTGTATCCTGTGAGAGGCTCTAATGGCCGCTGTTTGTAATTGCACTCAGTGGAGTGGAAAGAGCAGGCCAGTGATAAGCTCCCTGTCCCTGGTTAAGTAAACTCAGCCGGTCAGCGGGGAACCGATACAGAGATGGCCTGTTTAATTCCGTCTAACAATTAATGTCGAAGCCAGAACGCTTTTTTTTTTTTCTCTTTCCCTCTCGGTTCTGCAGTCGTGCTGAGAGCCTGCAATCTGTCTGCATTTAAATCACTGAACTGTTGTTCTCAGGGAAATGTTGAAACTTGGAGCCTATCCCTGCATCCTGCTTAGTGGTCAGCAGGTTCGAATCCCAATCTGGGTGGAGTTTCCATCTTCTCGCTGTGTTTGCATGGGTTTCCCTCCCACAGTTCAAAAACATGGATTCAAGGTACATTGAATGCTCTAAATTGCCCCTACAGTGTGTGTTTGTCTGTGTGAGTGAGTGTGCCCAGTGATAGCCTGGCCCAGCACCCGTATGAGGATTAAGTGGAAGATAATCAATTAATTAATTAATTAATTAATTTTACTCCTGGGGCGGCACGGTGGCTTAGTGGTCAGCACGTTCGCCTTTCAGCACTAGGGATTCCCGGTTCTAATCCTCATCTGGGTGGAGTTTGCATGTCCTCCCCGTGTCCGCGTGGGTTTCCTCCGGGTTCTCCGGTTTCCTCCCACAGTCCAAAAACATGGATCAAGTCAATTGAGTTCTCCAAATTGCCCCATATAGAGTGTGTTTGTGTGTGTGAGTGTGTGCCCAGTGATAGATTGGTGCCCTGTCCTGGGTGTATCTGCCCAGCACCCGAAACGTTCTCCCCTGGATGGGCATGGGGAACCCACCCCCGCGACCCTAATAGAGGATAAAGCGGAAGATAAATGAATGAATTTTACTCTTTTTTTGTGCTTCATACTCATTTCAAAAGCAACCTGAATTGCATCCGTTGCTATGGCAACCATAAAAGTCTGGAGATGCTGATGGTATCTATATTAAAGGTGAAGTCGATGTTCTCCACACCAGAACCTCCTGCATTAAAGCAGCATCGTTAGGTGGAGTTCACTTTGATTTGTAATCGTGCTTTTAAAACATACACGTCTGTATAATATACATTTTCATGAAGGCCAGAAAAACACCCGCTAAAGGCCTCTGGTCCATCGCAGGGCAGACAGACAGATGAACACATTCACACACATTACATTCAGCATCCACATTGTACCTGCTATCAAAAATAAAACCTACATTAAATGTAAGGAGAACCTAAGAATGGTAATAATTATTTTATATAGAATTTATTCTTTATAAACGTGTGTTAATTCTGTTTAATAAGATTATATTTAATATGAGCACTGTGTGAGTATTCCAGATCCAGACGTGCTAACCACGAAGCCACCGCGGCTGCCTGTAAAAAGAACCAGAACAGGAAAAAAACATTTTCCAAATCCCGGATGAGGATTCCACGTTGGCCGAGCGTTTTATTTCCACTGGAAGTCGAACGATGAGCGGCGAGGACGGAGGCAGAAAGTCAGACAAATCTGATGCTGTAAAGAGCTTTCCGTCTAAGGCATGCTAACACATGCTTAAGCTTAGCTTAGTGTACATGATCTGATTACGTCTAATGCCATGAAACAGTCAGACCCCCCCCCCCCCCCCCCCCCCCCCCCTTCACAGTGAGCTGTGTGACTAAATGACGGCAGGTTTAGAGCATGAGGAACCGGGTTTGAAGGCCTGGAACCAGGAACCAGGCGCTGGGGTTCACATGGGTTCTGATCTCTGTGTTGCGTTAGAGATTAGATTCAGATCTCAACTTTAAATTTTTTGAAGTGAGACTCGTATAAATTAACAAAAAAATCAGGAATATAATATGCTTATTGTTCTATTAATAGAATAGAATAATAAGGGGGGGGGGGTTCCTCATGCCCATCCAGGGGAGAACGTTTTGGGCGCTGGGCAGATACACCCAGGACAGGACACCAATCTATCTCTGGACACACACTCACTCACACACACACACACACACACTCTATATGGGGCAATTTGGAGAATTCAATTGACTTGATCCATGTTTTTTGGACTGTGGGAGGAAACCTGAGAACCCGGAGGAAACCCACACGGACACGGGGAGGACATGGAAACTCTAGCGCTGAGAGGCGAACGTGCTAACCAATAAGGTGCCGCCCCCCCCCCCCCCACCTCCATGTATGTTCATTTATTTACTAACAGTTTGGGGAAGGCCCTTTGTTGGTCGATGATTGACGAATGCACAAAGCAAGGTTCTTGTAAGCATGGCTGATGTGGTGAACACTTTTTGCCCTTATGCTCAACATCGGTGTCGGACCTCACAAGTTCTCCTCTGGATAAATAGTCATGATTCCTCACAGAGACTCCAAAATGTTGAAGGAAGCCTTTTTATTAAAAAAAGAGGGAGACCCAAACTAAGGAGGGGTGTCATAAAAGCTCCTGTGAGTGTAATGTAAGGATGTCCTCGTACTTTTGCCTATTTACCAAATGACTCCTGAATTGTGGAGTCATTCATTCACTCATCCATTATCTCCTGCTTTATCCTCTATTAGGGTCGCGGTGGGGTTCCCCATGCCCATCCAGGGGAGAACGTTTTGGGCGCTGGGCAGATAGACCCAGGACAGGACGCCAATCCATCACTGGACACACACTCACTCACACATAGCATAGGGCAATTTGGAGAACTCAATTGAATTGATCCATGTTTTTGGACTGTGGGAGGAAACCGGAGAACCCGGAGGAAACCCACGCGGACACGGGGAGAACATGGAAACTCCACCCAGATGGGGATTCGAACCGGGAATCCCTAGCACTGAGAGGAGAACATGCTAAACCAGTAAGCCACCATGCCGCCCCGAATTGTGTTCAGTGAATCTGAATCAACTCTGAATCAACTCTCTCTCAGACATACGCTGTGAATCGTTGGCTCGGCCCGGAAAACCGTTCCCATTCTGTTCTCTGGGGTAACACGCCAACTGTGTGTGCCGTACACCATCCGTACACACATCATTACCATGACAACCGTGACGACCGGGGGAGCCGGCGGAACATTTATCAACGTTCGTCGAGCCGGAGTGAAACAGCATCGCTGTGCATACCGTGCAGACGCACAACGCCGCTGCGGCCGTCTGCAGACGCACAACGCCGCTGCGGCCGCCTGCAGACGCACAACGCCGCTGCGGCCGCCTGCAGACGCACAACGCCCCTGCGGCCGCCTGCAGACGCACAACGCCGCTGCGGCCGCCTGCAGACGCACAACGCCCCTGCGGCCGCCTGCAGACGTTATCGCCGCGGCTTTTGCTTCATCAGCTGAAAAAGAACGAAATAAAAAGTCGGGGCGGCAGGAAGTGATGCGTTATGAGGGAAAAGAAAGCATTATATAATTATATAAAAGCAAGCATTAAGAATTTTGGAGACGTGTGGTTTGGAGACGTGCGTGCGGTGGACGCCTGAGGAGCGGCGTGCAGTAATTGGGAGCGGGGAGGTTCAGAGGAGGTGCGAAGGCCGAGGCGTCGGAGGAGGAGCACCATGCTGAAAAAATACATTCTATAAAAAACACACTGCAGGCTGAACGCTTCTGCTGGTTGAGCGGAAGGATGTAGGTTCTGGTTCTGGTTCTGGTTTTGGTTCTGGTTCTGGTTCTGGTTTTTGTTCTGGTTCTGGTTTTGGTTTTGGTTTTGGTTCTGGTTCTGGTTTTGGTTCTGGTTTTGGTTTTGGTTTTGGTTCTGGTTCTGGTTTGGTTTTGGTTTGGTTCTGGTTTTGTTCTGGTTTTGGTTCTGGTTCTGGTTTTGGTTCTGGTTTTGGTTTTGGTTCTGGTTTTGGTTTTGGTTCTGGTTCTGGTTTTGTTCTGGTTTTGGTTCTGGTTTTGGTTCTAGTTTTGGTTCTGGTTTTGGTTCTGGTTCTGGTTTTGGTTCTGGTTTTGGTTCTGGTTCTGGTTCTGGTTTTGGTTCTGGTTTTGGTTCTGGTTCTGGTTCTGGTTTTGGTTCTGGTTCTGGATCTGGATCTGGTTTCGGTTCTGGTTCTGGTTTTGGTTCTGGTTCTGGTTCTGGCTCGGCTTCACTCGTGCTGTTGGGCTCCTCGTTGAAGTTAAATGGAAATTTAGATTTATCAGATTAAACAGCGATGTCGATTAAAAAAGGGGATTTTATTTATTTACCAAGTGTCTACACTTAGTGGTTGGCATGGGGTGGCGTCTGGGTGGAGTTTCCATGTTCTCCCCGTGTCCGGTGTGGGTTTCCTCCGGGTTCTCCGCTTTCCTCCCACAGTCCAAAAACATGGATCATGGTCAATTGAATTCACCAAATTTCCCCATACAGAGTGTGTGTAAGTGTGTGCCCAGAGATAGATTGGCGTCCTGTCCTGGGTGTATCTGCCTAGCGCCCAAAACGTTCTCCCCTGGATGGGCATAGGGAACCCCCCCCCCCCCCCTCGACCCTAGTAGAGGATAAAGGGAGGTTCAGAGGAGGTGCGAAGGCCGAGGCGACGGATTCGGAGCGTAAAAATGCTGTAAAAATACTTTCCTTCTCAATTAAAAGGGGAACGCCGCCGCAGTGCGACTCGCAGCGCACCGCTGTCAGCAGCGAGGTATGTTCTCCGTGAAGGTCTAACGGACTGTTTGAAGGCTGCACGCTCCAAATGGGGGCCTTTCTGGTTCTCATTAAAACCGAAAAAAACAGACTGGAGGTAGCCGTGGCGTTCGCATACAAATGGAGCTTTGTGATCGGGCTCGTTAGAGGAGGACACTGCCACCGCCACGCCGTCCACGCCGTATTCCACACTCTAATAACCGCACTTATTACGCCGCCTTTCTCTGCCTTCTGTTTCCTCCATCAGCTGCCTTCATCCAGGTGTGCTGCCAGACGCCGCTGCCTCGTGGAAGGTGCTGTAACGAGGTCGGAATGAGCCGCCGTCGCAGGGTCTGCGTTCTGTTGGCAGCCACGCCACCTCCCAGACGTGTAGTATTTTATTTGATTGGATTTTTATTCTAGTAAATGTGTTATTTGAGGCCCGTGAGGAAAGTCCATTAGCTAAAGCAAACCCTGCGCAGTTACAGTGATGCATTCTGAAACAGAACTTGTGGAGGGAACACGCAGCTGCACGCTCCATAAATAATTTCTTTACAACGGCTCCTTCAGGAAGTGCAGCTACCTTAAAAAAACACCCCGGCCGTCGCGAGTAAACCATCGGAAGGCTGAAATGAGCAATTAAGATAACGTAAGTGCATGGTCATGTGCCAGCGCTCAGTCCCACTGCGCTAATGCCATTCATTAGGGGAAAGCAGTCCTGTTATTTCGTTCCTCTGTAATATTTCCCCATCCAGACTTGCCCTCGCCCCCTGCCCTTCCTGACCTGTCATTACAGACAGCTGAACTCGCCGGTATAAATGTGTCTGTGTGTGTTTTGTGTGAAAGACGGAGAAAGGACGAAGAAAAGGTAGTTCATAAGCGCCGGCGTATCCGGCCTCATTAGGGGGTGCGCGGCGCAGGCACCCTGGGAAGAAGGCCGCTGACCGTTTGACTCGTTGACACCAATAACTTTACTCAAAGAACAGGGCTGAGTTTCAACAAAGCAGGCAGCCATACTGCCTCAGTAACCCCCGGTCCACTTCCAAATTTACCTTTCGTGAAATTTGCCCTGACAGCTTTTTAATTGAAGCCAAATGGAGGTGTTTGTTGGAACGCCGGCGCGGCTTTCGGGAGATCGTCTATAAAAACACACTGCAGACTGAACAGTTCATCTGGTTGAGGGGAGGCATGTTGGTTCTGGTTCTGGTTCTGGTTTTGGTTTTGGTTCTGGTTCTGGTTCTGGTTCTGGTTCTGGCTCGGCTTCACTCGTGCTGTTGGGCTCCTCTTTGAAGTTAAATGGAAATTTAGATTTATCAGATTAAACAGCGATGTAGATTAAAAAGGGGATTTTATTTATTTACCAAGTG
Source organism: Corydoras sp. C115 (assembly GCA_019802505.1). Lineage (NCBI taxonomy): Eukaryota > Metazoa > Chordata > Actinopteri > Siluriformes > Callichthyidae > Corydoras > Corydoras sp. C115. The sequence continues at coordinate 53,481 of JAFMOC010000233.1, forward strand.
TCTATACTTGGGCAGCACGGTGGCTTAGTGGTTTAGCATGTTCTCCTCTCAGCGCTAGGGATTCCCAGTTCGAATCCCAATCTGGGTGGAGTTTGCATGTTCTCCCCGTGTCCACGTGGGTTTCCTCCGGTTCTCCAGTGTCCTCCCACAGTCCAAAAACATGGATCAAGATCAACTGAATTCTCCAAATTGCCCCATATAGAGTGTGTCTGTGAGTCCAGTGATAGATTGGCGTCCTGTCCTGGGTGTATCTGCCCAGCACCTAAAACGTTCTCCCCTGGATGGGCATGGGGAACCCCCCCACGACCCTAATAGAGGACAAAGCGGAAGATAATGGATGAATGGATAGTCTACACTTGGGTGGCATTTTTCATTTCTTTTGGTGGCTTAGTGGTTTGGCATGTTCTCTTCTCAGCGCTAGGGATTTCCGGTTCGAATCCCAATCTGGGTGGAGTTTGCATGTTCTCCCCGTGTCCATGTGGGTTTCCTCCGGCTTCTCCGGTTTCCTCCCACAGTCCAAAAACATTTATCAAGGTCAATTGAATTCTCCAAATTACCTCATAGTGTGTGTGTGTGTCCAGCGTGCCCAACGTTCTCCCCTGGATGGGCATGAGGAACCCCCCCCCCCCCCCCCGCGACCCTAGTAAAGGATAAAGCAGAAGATAATGGATGGATGGTCTACACTTTTTTTTTGCATGCATTACATTAAATACAGGGCGGCTTGCTGGTTAGTACGTCCGCCTCTCAGTGCTGGGGGTCCAGTTCGAATCCCGAATTCCATGTCCTCCCCGTGTCAGCGTGGGTTTCCTCCGGGTTCTCTGGCTTCCCCCCGCAGACCAAAAAACATGGATTTAAGGTAAGCTGGCAGCTCTGAATTGCGTGTGTGTGAACCTGACGTTGCTTTTAATCGGTGCAGCGTCTCCGTGGTGTTGAAAGTCTCAGCGTCTGTTCTAAACAGAAGAATTTGGAGAACCCTCCTGAGATGAAATGGGTTTGTTCCGTAACGAATGCGAGGTAATGCCATTCGTTGAGTTAAAAGGTTTCAATCCGAGAGTCGTTCAGTTAGTAATTCACGCTACGAGAGCGTTTTTAATAAAAATGCAACGTTCCGAGTCATTTCCTGTTCGACTCCTAAACGGATTCCTGAACGCGGTGCTGTGTACTTCACTAATTTCTCCTCATTTGAATGTGAAACGGAACCGCGGCCCGGCGGAGTCGGCCGCCGACGCGTGATGGAGCACTTCCTTTTGTGCGACGCTTATACTTATTGTATCCCGGAGGCTTTTGACGACCAGTGTGTCCTCGCATGGAGAGGGGGTTAAAGTCAGGGGTGAAAGGTCAAAGGAAGCCCTAAAGCACTTAAGGCTCAGTCTGTGTCAAGCTCAACGCACCTGCATGGTGTTGAGCATCCAAACGCTGCTGCCTTCACTGCCTGTGGGCTTCACTGCAGACATACACACACACACACACACACACACACATTCCTATATGCCATGTTCTTCCTCATTATGTACACATACATATCTCATTATGATGTTTAATCCTCCCGAGGCTCGCACCATGTTTACATGCACACTGAAGATTATTAGTTCCAGTAAATCAGCAGACGCTGATATAAACATCGGTGTTTTAAGATGTTAATAATCCCTTTTGTCTTAAATTAGAGACTAAAGGATTATTGAATCACGGCAGCAGACCTTCAGCGTTGGCAGGAATAAGGGTTCTCATGTCATCGCGATGTAGAGTTTATTTATTCCTTCTTTTTTCGGCTGTTTATTTGCTCTAAGAGGGCTGAACCTGCATGGGGTTGAGGTATGTGCAAGAGTCCAGTCTGGATTTCCATGGTTGGCAGGGTGGAGAGACGTGCTCTTCCCAGCCTGCAGGGGGCAACGTCATGCTCACCGGATGGAACTTGGTTTCCTGTGTGATTAGATCAAATGGCATCACCTGGGAACAGCCTATTTATTCAGAGCCAAACCGACCACCGTGATCTCTCTGCTGAAAGAGAGGGACGGGTACAGGAACTGTGAGAGTGAGAGGGGAACTGTGTTTGAGAAAAAAACAAAGATTAAATGTGTGAGGGGACTAAAGTGTGATCTGAAACTGATTACAGCTTAAAGAAAAGACAAAATAAAAGACTTGTATTTTAAAAAAGCCACATTAAAAAGTAAAGTGAAGTTCTTGTATAAACTGAATGAGGGAGGAGCTCGGTGGAGTTTTAGAACCTTGTTTGCTGGAATTATTCAGTGAATATGTATTTAGAATGTTAGAACGTGTTTCATTGAAAAACTTCAGCGTCATTTTTATGTTTTGTGTGTATGTGTGTGTATATATATATATATATATATATATATATATTTTTTTTTTTTTTTTTTTTTTTTTTTTTTTTTTTATATATATATATATATATATATTTTTTTTTTTTTTTTTTTTTTTTTTTGCACCAGCACAGTGACACACACACACATCATAATCCTGGTTCAAATCTGCACTCTGCATTTAGTTCCTGCAGTTCAACAATTTTTATACCTTAACCTATTAATTAAAGTTCTGTATTGCTGCCTACTGACCCCTAGTGGCAGCTTTAGAATCTGCAGTGTGGAGAGTATACTCTGACGTCCTAAATTGTATCGAAAAGGGGTGCTGCAGTTCATTCCAGCACTCGTCCAAAACTATATTTACTGGTAAAAATCAAATACACATTAACATTATTAAAGTAAAGCTTTAGCTGTCGTTGATAAATGACTTACTAAACCCATTTTATTTACTTTCTGAATAAAGCAGCACGCCTGCACCTCTGTGTGCTCTTTAAACTCTGTACACTGTGGTACTAATGCAGCATTTCTGGAGGGACCTCTTTGTGTTTGACCCCGTGTTTTCATTCCAACACCATGGACATCCACCACTTCACCCTTTAGCTCACAGGCAATATTTGACAGGTTGGCGCTCTAATTGGCCTATAACTCTTCCACGCTTTGTTAGGGGCGGCCCTTGAACACAAGAGGTCCTGAGTACTTGTACTGTTCCTCAGGCAGAATCAGAAAAGGTCTCTGTGTAGACGAGACAGTGGGAGGCCCGCAGAACACGCAGGAGAATCGGAGTTCTGTGTCCACCACCCGTATGGACACCGGCCCTCGGAGTCGTAATGACGGAGGAATGAGGCAGGAATCTTGGCTGCGCGACTTTATTTTTCTTTAGCAGTCTCGAAATGCATTACTTCAATACTTATGAATCTATCCTTCCACTCGGCAGAACACTGAACCACTCCCAAATCTCTCCAGAGGATCATTAGTCCCTTCAGTATTAGCAATACATCGGCGTGACGTACAGCCCTGGGACATGAACAACACTGAGCCACTTTGATTTAATTAGGACGTAAGGTCAACATTCCGACGCTTCTTTACCTTCTGGATGGTTTTTGGATGTTCCGGAGTCGGCTCGGTTCCATTCTCCATGTTTTTTTTTTTTATTTTATTTTATTCTTCATAAGTGGCGCCCTGTTTGTTCACTCATCATGACATCATGACGTTTACTTCATATATCATTCCACCAACCACATTTGGTGACTCAGATGATGGGTTTATGGAAAATAAGCGGCGATTCAGTGTAAACTGGACATCATGAGGGGTTGAACATTCATTCATTCATTCATCTTCCGCTTTATCCTCTATTAGGGTTGTGGTGGGGTTCCCCATGCCCATCCAGGGGAGAACGTCTCGGGTGCTGGGCAGATACACCCAGGACAGGGAGCCAACCTATCGCTGGACACACTCTCACTCACACAAACACACTCTATATGGGGCAATGGAGAACTCAATTGACTTGTTCCATGTTTTTGGACTGTGGGAGGAAACCGGAGAACCCGGAGGAAACCCACGCAGACACGGGGAGAACATGGAAACTCCACCCAGATGGGGATTCGAACCGGGAATCCCCAGCGCTGAGAGCGAACGACAGCTCAGTGCAGGACCCTCAGAACCCTCACACCGAGAGGCCTTTGAGTATCTCCAGCTTGCTTCACTTGTCTTTAAACTGTGTGGAAAATCAGATGCTCTTTAGTGACTTAGAGAGAACATACAAACTCTCCACAGACCCTGACCCTGCTGTTTGGCGACAGACAGTTGTCCCCACAGAGCCTCCATTGGGATGTTGTTTACCTTCAGTCTGAATTCTTTTGCTGGTTGTCTGCAGAACGTTCTGTTTGTTGGACGACCGCATGCTGCGCGCCGTGTGACCGAGCGGCCGAGCAAACCGCTGTAGGATACTGAATTCCGTTCGCAGAGTGGAGATCAGAGTGTTCAACATTAATATTTTGACTAAATATTTCCTTACTCGTGTTAAAGTGCTTCTTTGACAACATGTATTTTATGAGACTGAGGTTTCCACATCCGCGCTGCACTTTAATCCCTCTGCAATATTATTCCATGAATTTATTATCATAATGCGAGTGAACTTTCTGAACTCAGGAACTGTATCTGTCCACCGCCTTGTTGGCTGTGCGCTATAAAAATTAACTCTGGAGCGTGCCTGCGAATTCTATTATACCAATTATATTCATAATAATAATAATAATAATAATAATAATAATAATAATAATGATAATTACTAAAGCATCCCTCATCGTTACATGATCTACTGTACTGTTGGAGTTTTTAAAGATTCAAGTTTCAGAAACGAAATTATAGCTTACGGAACTCGCTTACCCTGCGCTATTAAAGTTAGAAAAATAAGATATAAATATGATATTGATATGTAAAATATAATATACAATATAAAACTATAAACATCCATATATATATATGTATATATAGTGTTTGTGTGAGTGAGTGTGTGCCCAGTGATAGATTGGCGTCCTGTCCTGGATGTATCTGCCCAGCGCCCGAAACGTTCTCCCTTGGATGGGCATGGAGAACATACAGTATATATATATATATATATATATATATATATATATATATATATATATATATATATATATGTATATGTGTGTATGTGTGTGTGTGTGTGTGTGTAAAAATATATATAAAATATATTTCATTCATTCATTCTCTCCCACTTTATCCTCTATTAGGGTCGCGCTGGGCAGATTGACCCAGGACAGGGCGCCAATCCATCGCTGGGCACACACTCACTCACTCACACAAACACACTCTATATGGGGCAATTTGGAGAGCTCAATTGACTTGATCCATGTTTTTGGACTGTGGGAGGAAACCGGAGAACCCGGAGGAAACCCACACGGACACGGGGAGAACATGGAAACTCCACCCAGATTGGGATTCGAACCGGGAATCCCTAGCGCTAAGAGGCGAACGTGCTAAACCCCTAAGCCACTGTGCCGCCATAATAAATAGTATAAAATGGAAATATAAAATAGAAATATAGCTCCATATGTATTGTGAATTACTTTTTTATACACTTTATTACACACATCCACCTCATCGCTTCACTTAGAATCAGAGACTGTGGCTCATCTGAAGCTCAGTTTGTGTTAATCATCCTCTGATCCTTCATCGGTGCTCACAGGATGCTGGATGCTGGCAGCAGTGACACCGACAGTGAGGTGTGTGAAGCTGCAGCAGCATGCCTGCCGCATGATCCACTCGTACACACCATGACATGTCAATGCAGAACTGGGAATGATCTCTCACCCAAATACTACCTGCTCTCTGGTGGTCCCGTGGGAGTCCTGACCTCTGCGCTCCTTCTATTTCTCTACACACAAGGCTTTAATGTTCTTAATCACGTTTCCCAGTGCGAGTCTCCAGTCTCCAGACAGATTGCTGGAGCTCTGTATCCACTGGCTCACTCTCTGGGTGTAGACTCGGTCGTAGCACATCACACTCAGCGTGAGTCTGGGCTAATTCCTCTTCTCCAGCAGACTATCCCTGCAGGGTTCAGCCGGAGTCAGGCATGCTTCATGACCCACCGTCTGTGTCTCTGTTTGCAGTGGCAGCGTTGCATATTTCTCTTTCCGAGCGGGGGATACCCAACACCCTCATCCATCTAGCTCTGAGAACGCGGCCGGGTTTGCAACTCCCAGCAGAAATCAGGAGTGTCGCCGTGCACCAGCTTCATCCCTCTGACAAGAGTCACCCAGCGATGCAGACGGATGGCCCGCTCTATCGCACTGCGCCCCCTACAGAAGGCCTTTAAGCCAAAGTCATCAATCATACTCATATGATCTGTGTTTCCTGATTACGGGGGGGAGGGAGAGACGGGGGGGGGGGGTCTCTGGCAGTGATTACAGTGATGGAGTGATACAGCACACCTGTCTCACAGACCCTTTGATGTATAGAGTTTAGGTGCAAGTTTACAGTGTGATGCCCTTAGTAATGAAACCTAATACACACGCACACACACACACACACACACACACACACACACACACACACACATATCCTAGTTTATATATTGCCTATATGGTATGAAGTGGGGCGGCACAGTGGCTTAGAGGTTTAGTACATTCACCTCTCAGCGCTAGGGATTCCCGGTTCAAATCCCCATCTGGGTGGAGTTTCCATGTTCTCCCCGTGTCTGCGTGGGTTTCCTCCGGGTTCTCCGGTTTCCTCCCACAGTCCAAAAACATGGATCAAGTCAATTGCAAAAATTGCCCCATATAGAGTGTGTCTGTGTGAGTGAGAGTGTGCCCAGCGATGGATTGGCGTCCTGTCCTGGATTGGCGTCCTGGGTGTATCTGCCCAGCGTCTGAAAAACGTTCTCCCCTGGATGGGCATGGGGAACATCCCCCCCCCCCCCGCCCCGCAACCCTAATAGAGGATAAAGCGGGAGATAATGAATGAATGAATGATATGAAGTGTGGCGGCACGGTGGCTTAGTGGTTAGTTCATTCTCTTTCAAGCGCTAGGGATTACAGGTTCGAATCCCAATCTGGGTGGAGTTTGCATGTTCTCCCCGTGTCCGCGTGGGTTTCCTCCGGGTTCTCCGGTTTTCTCCCACAGTACAAAAACATGAATCAAGGTCAAGTAGATTCTCCAAATTGCCCCATATAGAGTATGTATGTGTGTGTGAGTGTGTGCCCAGCGATGGATTGGCGTCCTGTCCTGGGTGTATCTGCCCAGCGTCTGAAATGTTCTCCCCTAGATGGGCATGGGGAACCCCCCCCGCGACCCTAATAGAGGATAAAGCAGAAGAGAATGGATGGATGGTATGAAGTGATCACAGTGTGACCCCGTCAGTGTTTGGTGTTTGGTGTGAGCTCCGTGTTTAATCTTCATGCATGAAAGAGACTCGCAGTGGAACCTGGCAAACACACACACACACACACACACACACACACGGGATGAAGTGTGGGTTGTGGAATGCTGACGTAGACGTTCTGAGGTTAGTGGTCAGAAGCGCTGACTGGATAATTCGATTGCAAAGCGAACACCTGCGAAAGTTTTGCTTACGGTGAAACTCCGTCAGGACCACGGGAGCATCTTCACTAACGACCTCCACCCCGATCATCTGCCTCACTCTCCACGTTCCCCGGACCTCCGGAACACACCGGGTCTCTGATTAGATCCTGGTTTCCTTTCGTTTTTTCCTTTGTGTTTAATCTTTTTAATGTGAGTTAATCGTTTCTTCTGCTTACTGCACAATAACAATAATACTAATTAACTAATTAACTAAACATGTGGTTAAGTTCAATAAATGAGAAGCATTGTTAAACCCTTGATGTTTAATACCTTTAACTTTGTTCCTATAATATTTCAGAGCAGTAGCTGTGCAACCTGATTCCCCGCTAAAATGCCTCGGATCAAAGTTAAGCTCTGATACTTTGTTACAAGATAAAAGGAACCTTCAGAACACAACATTCAACTGCAAGACCATCCATCCAATATCTTCCACTTTGTCCTCTATTAGGGTCGCGGGGGGGTTCCACATGCCCATCCAGGGGAGAACATCTCGGGCGCTGGGCAGATAGACCCAGGACAGGACGCCAATCTATCACTGGACACACACTCACTCACACAGACACACTCTATATGGGGCAATTTGGAGAGTTCTGTTGACCTTAATCCTTGTTTTTGGACTGTGGGAGGAAACCGGAGGAAACCCACACGGACACGGGGAGGACATGGAAACTCCACCCAGATTGGGATTCGAACCGGGAATCCCCAGCGCTGAGAGGAGAACATGCTTAACCACTAAGCCGCCGCCTTCAGCTGCGAGTCATTTTAAATATTTTTTTTGGCGAAACTTTTTATTGATAGCTGGTAGGTGTGGAGTTGTGGTTGGCAGAACGAAACCCTAACGTTCTGTCCAATCCGGCTGTCCCCTCTGTGACACTGGGAAGGGTGTGATTTGGACGGAGGTCAGGGTTCAATGGGCCAAAAGTTCATTTTCATTCTGTTTCCTGTCTGCTGCTTTCTGCTCTGAACTCCATTCAGTTCTCTCTTACACACACACACACACACACACACACACACACACACACACAGTGGGCATTCTCATATTTCTTTCCACTTACTGTGCTCTTGTGAAAGTGGCACGGGTCATTAGGATGACATACGGAGGTCATTTTTCTGAAGTGTGGATCCATCCGCAGCTCAAACGGGGGGTAAGGGGTGGGGGGGGCGGGGGATGGGGGGGTGTTTGACGCTGATGACCGATCTGCCGTTTAATTTTATTTATTTTTTTTTTATTTCTCGTGTCCAGACCCCACACACGGACACGCCGCTGACCCCGGGCCTGTCCGAACGGAAAACCACGTCCATGCGAGTGAGTGTGAGGGGTGTGTTTTCAGAACAAACTGCTGACCTCGTGATTAAAGACGCAGAGAGGAAACCAAACGCTGGCACCTCGTCCATCCACAACAAACCCGAGCTGCGGGGCAACCACCGTGAGGCGCTCCTGTCCTCGCTCGGGGTGTGGACCTGACCTCACGACGTGTCGGCGTTCTGACTCAAACCTGCCAAATAATCCTGATATCAGTGGTTAAAAGCAGGTGGCTTAGTGGTTTAGCATGTTCTCCTCTCAGCGCTGGGTATTCCCGATTCGAATCCCAATCTGGGTGGAGTTTCCATGTTCTCCCTGTGTCTGTGGGGGTTTCCTCCTGGTCCTCTGGTTTCCTCCCACAGTCCAAAAACATGTATCAATGTCAATTGAATTCTCCAAATTGCCCCATATAGAGTGTGTTTGTGCATGTGTATGTGTGTGTGTGTGTGTTCACAGTCCAAAAATTTGGTTTGTGGTTTAAGGTGAATTGGCTGCTCTAAATTGCCCCTATATGTTGATTCAAGCCTCTGTATTTTTACATAGAAAAACTCATACCTAAGAGCGGCACGGTGGCTTAGTGGTTGGCATGTTCTCCTCTCAGCGCTGGGGATTCCCGTTTCGAATCCCAATCTGGGTGGAGTTTCCATGTTCTCCCCGTGTCCGCGTGGGTTTCCTCCAGGTTCTCCGGTTTCCTCCCACAGTCGAAAAACATGGATCAAGGTCAATGGAATTCTCCAAATTGCCCCATATAGAGTGTGTTTGTGCATATGTGTGTGTGTGTTTGTGTGTGTGTGTGTGTGTCCACAGTCCAAAAATTTGGTTTGTGATTTAAGGTGAATTGACTGCTCTAAATTGCCCCTATATGTTGATTCAAGCATCAGTATTTTTACATAGAAAAACTGACGGCACGGCGGCTTAGTGGTTGGCATGTTCTCCTCTGAGTGCTGTGGATTCCCGTTTCGAATCCCAATCTGGGTGGAGTTTCCATGTCCTCCCCGTGTCCGCGTGGGTTTCCTCCGGGTTCCCCCCACAGTCAAAAAACATGGATCAAGTCAATTGAGTTCTTCAAATTGCCCCATATAGAGTGTGTGTGAGTGAGTGTGTGCCCAGCGATAGACTGGTGGCCTGTCCTGGGTTTATTTGCCCAGCGCCCGAAACGTTCTCCCCTGGATGGGCATGGGGGAACCCCCCCCCCTAATAGAGGATAAAGTGGAAAATATTGGATGGATAGATGTTTAAAAGCAATACAGGTAATGGAGGCGTGGGCTAATGGCACATAAAGGGGGGCAACGAGGGGGCAACGGGACGGGGTATAATGAAGTAACAGTACTGCTGTCCCACCTGAGAAATAGTTTCATGTTTTAGTATCAAATAACTTTTTTGGAACCTTTCAGAATATAAAAATGCCTCCCACGTCGTCGTTTGTTTGAATGAAGTTTCGCGAGCGTGTGTGTGTGTTGTTGTTCAGTCTCTCCCCCCCCCCCCCCCCCCCCCCCCCCAGCATTAGAATGTGCTTATCCCCCAAACCAATTATCACATCATTAGTTCCTACACTCACGGACCCTTGACCGAGTCCTTTCACACTTCATTAAGTGACTTTTCAGACGACGGCGGGACTCAGAAAGGCAGGCGATGGCTGCCAGCGTGTATTTAATGTTTCCATCTGGACTTCTAACAGTTTACAGGGCAGCGCGACTCGTTGGGATAAAAGACGACGCCCCGACTTTAAGAAGCCGATAAAACGTGAGCTGATGAGGGGCGGGGCCCGGCGCTGGGGCGGCCTGCGGCAGGGGTTTGGGTTCTGAGCCTTCAGACTGTAAAGCAGCAGGGGATCCCCCCGTAACGCCGAGCTCCAACTCAAACCCCACACGGGGAGGTTCTCCAAACCCCACACGGGGAGGTTCTCCAAACCTGCCGAGAAGCAGCTCCGTTTGCACACGGCACCAACCGGGACGCACTCACCCCAAAATATCATCATCCACAATGACAGAGCGGTCAGTCCAGAAATATGTAACCCCCAAATGACCACATACACCAGAATATATACAGATAATATTTAGACATCCCGGTTCGAATCCCCATCTGTCCTCCCCGTGTCTGCGTGGGTTTCCTCCGGGTTCTCCGGTTTCCTCCCACAGTCCAAAAACATGGATCAAGGTCAATTGAATGCTCCAAATTGCCCCATATAGAGTGTGTTTGAGTGTTTGAGTGTGTGCCCAGTGATAGATTGGTGTCCTGTCCTGGGTGTCCTGCCCAGCAACGTTCTCCCCTGGATGGACATGTCCTCCCCGTGTCCGTGTGGGTTTCCTCCAGGTTCTCCGGTTTCCTCCCACAGTCCAAAAACATGGATCAAAGTCAATTAAATTCTCCAAATTGCCCCATATAGAGTGTGTTTGTGCATGTGTGTGTGTGTGGCTATGTGTGTGAGTGAATGTCCACAGTCCAGAACATGGATTGGTGTCCTGTCTTGGTGTTTCTGCCCAGCGCCCAAAATGTTCTCCCCCAGATGGACATGTTCTCCCCGTGTCCGTGTGGGTTTCCTCTGTGTTCTCCGGTTTCCTCCCACAGTCCAAAAACATGGATTAAGGTCAATTAAATTCTCCAAATTGCCCCATATAGACTGTGTTTGTGCGTGTGTGTGTGTGTGTGTGTGTGTGTGTGTGTGTGTGTGTGTGTGAGTGAGTGTCCACAGTTCAGAAACATGGATTGGTGTCTCCCCTGGATGGACATGTTCTCCCCGTGTCCGTGTGGGTTTCCTCCGGGTTCTCCGGTTTCCTCCCACAGTCCAAAAACATGGATTAATGTCAATTAAATTCTCCAAATTGCCCCATATAGACTGTGTTTGTGCGTGTGTGTGTGTGTGTGTGTGTGTGTGTGTGTGTGAGTGAGTGTCCACAGTCCAGAAACATGGATTGGTGTCTCCCCTGGATGGACATGTTTTCCCCGTGTCCGTGTGGGTTTCCTCCGGGAACCCCCCCACGTGACCCTAGTAGATGATAAAGCAGAAGATAATGGATGGATGGATTTTGCAGACCAGTAAAGTTCTCCCGCACTGATCCCAACACTTACCCTGTACGGGCCTTCCCCAAAGTGTTTCTGACTTGCCTCTCAGCTGACGCTCACTCAAGACAACAGCATGTCACATGACCCTCATCCTGCCGTTCCCCTGATCAGACCTGCTGAGCTTCAGCCTCTCGCACGGAGTTGATGGAGGAATCTGGGAAGGTTCTCCTCATACGTCTCCTCATACGTCTCCTCATACGTCTCCTTTAAACAAGTGCTACTTGGCAGGAGCGGCGGTAATGATTACTATAAATATTGCCAAATGAAAACAGGCTGCGCGTGACATCAATCGGGCAGAAGATTAAAGGGAGCGAGAGGGGAAGGTGCAGGTGGGTAATGAAGAAATTGCCAGCGGAGGCGTACGAGCTCCACGCTCCACTGCGGGTGGGGTTGATTGCAGTTCACAGCTTTCCTAAACGCAGACCTGCAGCTGATGGAAATGTCCTTTTATAGTCTGCGTTTGGAAAACAGGCTCCATTAATTATCCTCTAATCTCTCCGCTCGTGAAAGCATGGTGGAGTGGATCTGATCTCTGCCCCGACCCTCATGAGCCGCCCGCCCGCCGCAGCATGCGGAGTGTAAACGTTTAGAGCATTCGGGGCCCGGCGTATGTTTTCGGTTCAGTCGATAATGAACGCCCTTCTTTTTTTTTTTTTTTTCGTATCATACAGTTAACACATGCCAGACGCCACATGAGGGCACAGGGTGTGCAATCAGGACCTGAATCCAATCGACCCCTCTAAATAATGCCAGGCTCTTTCCATACAGCCGGCAATCAAATTACGCAGGACGTATTCGAACCCGCGGTTTCTAAATCTGTGGAATACTGCAGCTCTACGTCTGCGCTGTCTGCTCTATCGGCATGTCCCTGCGTCAGCGCACACACCCGGAGCACCACGCCGCTCGATTTGGACGTGCCGTAATGCATTCGGCACACGGTGTGAGCAGATGTGGACATCCTCGGTCCTCCAGTGATCCGAACCGTCCTGTAAACAGCCCCGCGGACAGAGACAAGGATGAAGCAATGAATCTGAGACACGCACCATCATCACCCTTTTACTACATCCGCACAGGGGGACATCAGCACAGGTCCATAAAGTGTGCCGGGCACGCGGACACGTTTGAAGTGCGCTTCTAATGATAGTGGCAGACGGGCCCAGACATGGTGTCAGCACTTATTTAGTAACTTTATAGAGTACAGTAGATCAGTGTCTCCTCTCAGCTCAGGCTGATGACACCAGGCCCGCTCGCTTCCTCCAGGCTGCGTCTCTGGGGCCCAAAATTGCACCTCGTATAGAAAAAGCCGTGTGCAGGCGCCGGACGTGTCTTCTGCAGCGGGCGGCAGGTCTCGAGCGAAACCACGGGACACGAAACCGCAGCCGGGAAACCAGAGAGAGTTTCGAATATTAAGTCTGTGCTAAGAAAATATCTCAAAACGCAGGTTAGGTCGGGCAGTTAAGCTCCACGGTGCATTTGCAGCACCGCTGGGGGCCTGCGGTGCAAATTTAAGCACTGACACGGGATCAGATGTGCAACATAAGTAGAATGTGTAGAATGCCTTCGATGAGAATCTGGAGAAGTGTGGCGTCAAGGAGGCATGTGGATCTGTCTACGCGAGCACTTACAGTTCAGATGCATGTGATCCGCAGACTGGGAGGACGGGTACCGGGTTTCGGCAGCAGTGTACGACGCCCAAATAAATCCTATTTACATTTACATTTACATTTGGTCATTTATTGGACACTTTTATCCAAAGCGACTTCCAAGGTGAACACAGGGTTAATCACAACATCCCCGGAGCAATGAGGGGTTAAGGGCCTTGCTCAAGGACCCACACTGGTAACTTCAGTGGACCTGGGATTTGAACCCCCAACCTTCAGATTGACAGCCCAACACCCTGACCACTGAGCTACCACACCGAGTGCAAACATGGGCATAGAGAGGACTACAGAATGACGGCCATGTCTGTGGTTCATTGCACACATTGCCGCACAGGACAACTTTAATTAAAGAACAGGGTTCTATAGATCCAGGAGACCTTCGGAGACGCAGTGAGACTGTAGATCGGTGCGAGTCCTTCATAAGTGATGCAGATAAATAGATTCTACATTGTAATTCATGACCTGGATTCAAAATTGGCTCAAAACTTTGCCAAGACAAGAGCGTTGCAGAATGTCTCAAGGTATCCACTCAGGTATTGATCTCCGGTCTTCGCCGAAGACGTCTCAGATTGCAGACGATGCAATTATTGCTGTTGTGCATGAGAAGAAAACAAAGACGGCCGCCTCGGCAGCAGCAGTGACCCTGAATCTGGGAATAAGTCAAATCTTTAAAGCTTCTGTCTCTTGTCAGACTTCATTTCAAAGACTGCGTTTGCTGTAAAACTTCATGCATTAACCATCGTTTACCATCGTTTACCATCGTTTTATTCTTTTTTTTTATTTATTTGTCCTAATTGTCTGAATAATGTGACTGCCACCGTGAAGATGCTGTGAATAAGTTCGTGGGATAAATTCTGCAAACGTTCATTAATGAGTATTAATAGTAATCTTATCATTTAAACCAGTCCATGGCTGCCCTCTAGTGGTGCAGATGCAAATGCATTATTGCAGCAATGAAAATAAAATGCATTCTGGACTTTTTTTATTACGTAATGGGCTTCAAAACAGACTCACAAAATCATCATAGCTTTTTGTTTCCCACAAAAAAAGAGGCAACGCTGAAATTATTATTATTATTATTATTATTATTATTATTATTATTATTATTATTATTATTATTCATGAGGATAAGCAGGTGCACAGAAAAGCATTTAAATGATTAATTAATGTGCCGCCTGTTTTAATGTTTAAATTAAATCAGACTAAAAATATAATCATTATAACTGTTCTGCTGATTACTACATGATATTGTGTTCTTCCCAAAATACATGAGACAGAATTAATGACCATTTGGTGATGTCAGGACCCCCCCCCCCCCCCATCTCCCATCCCCTATCCCCCTTTTATATCCTCAGTGTGCAGGATGAGGAGGATGTTTCAGGATGTAGTTGCACTGAAGGTGTGTTTATAACCAATTAATCTAATAAAACGACATATTGGAAGGTTCCTACATGTACCTTCTGTACCTCCACCTGCTGGATGCCGACCCTCCACACCTGATGTACACACCGTGCCGGACGTGATGGTGGTCCGGGCTGAGGGTCATCAGATTGGATCAGCGTCTCTGTATCATTTACATAGCAGCTTATTCACTCTTGACCTCTGGTAAGACCTGCCTCATGAACATTCAACGGGCATTATCAATCGATTAGGAGAACATTAGAGCGTCAGGCCCATGGCTTACCACAGATCCAATTTAGATTAGTGTGCCACACAAGGCCGGGGACAAGGACTCAGCTGGCTTATCTATGGCCTGTGGGAAAGAAATGTTCACGATGTGATTGTACGAAAGCGGAGAACAGACCATAATTAAAATATAACTGGACGACATCATGTGTTTATTACGTGAATGTCATCATCTCGGCTTTCAGAGGTTTGATTCATTCGATTTTAATGGAAATTACGGAACTTTTTAAAAGGCTTTAAATGTGTTTTTTTTTTTTTTTTTTTTTAAAGATAAGATTTATTTTAAAATGATGATTAAAATGCTTTTAATGGAATAAAGTCTGTAATATTCACAGCCGCAGCGTCTCTGTGGAGGAAAACCAAGTATCAGTTCAATAGAAATATTGTTGAAATATTATTTTATTAAATTTAATGTAGGCGGCACGGTGGCTTAGTGGTTTAGCATGTTCTCCTCTTAGCAGTGCTGGGGATTACCGGGTTCGAATCCCAATCTGGGTGGAGTCTCCATGTCCTCCCCGTGTACGCGTGGGTTTCCTCCGGGTTCCGGTTTTCCCACAGTCCAAAAACATGTATCAAGGTCAATTCAGTTCTCCAAATTGCCCCATATAGAGTGTGTCTGTGTGTGAGTGTGTGACCAGCAATAGATTGCCCCCTGTCCTGGGTGTATCTGCCCAGCGGCCCGAAACGTTCTCCTTTAGATGGGCATGGGGAATCCCACCGCGACCCTAATAGAGGATAAAGCGGAAGATAATAGATGGATGGATATTATTGTATTAAATTTAATTTAGGCAGCACGGTGGCTTAGTGGTTGGCATGTTCTCCTCTCAGCACTAGGGATTTACCGGTTCGAATCCCAATCTGGGTGGAGTCTCCATGTCATCCCCGTGTACGCATGGGTATCCTCCGGGTTCTCCGGTTTCCTCCCACAGTCCAAACACATGGATCAAGGTGTATTGAATTCTCTAAATTGCCCCATATAGAGTGTGTCTGTGTGAGTGAGTGTGTGTCCAGTGATAGATTGCCCCCCTGTCCTGGGTGTATCTGCCCAGCGCCCGAAACGTTCTCCTCTGGATGGGCATGGGGAACCCCCCCCCCCCCCCCCCCCCCCCCCGCGCGACCCTAATAGAGGATAAAGCGGAAGATAATGGATGGATGGATGAATTTAATTTACAATCCCAACATGACGTCTCATTTCCATGCGGCAGTCGTGAATCCGCTTCTTGCTGTTATTATTAAACACGGCCGGTGTTTTCGGGCGCAGAGATGTTCATCTCGACGATGCAGATCTGGACCAAAGGGAGTGGAAAGAGCGGGAAAACTGCTTCTCATGTGATTATTAAAAACAATAAGAAGCATTCAGAGCATCACACCTGCTGCATTCTTCTCAGCTGTAATAGGCCGCCTTTCCAATCACGAGGGACGCCAACAATAGATATCAGCAAATCCACATAACAATGAACGCTTGAAAAAAAAGGCTAAATTCGGCCCTCGAGACACTGTTTATTATATTTCGCCCTAAAACGAAACCTGTAGAATGGCAGCGGATTTACAGCCAGCGATTCAGCTCGTTAATTGATGCCCGTCTCCAGATTGCTCTGTTTACCATATCATAGGCCTGGATTTAATTAGCCCGGCCTTAATTAGGCCAGGTAATGCATTAATGTGAGATCAGCATCCACATCGGAACAATAGGACTGGCCAGGTCAGCACTAATGTGCAGACACAATGACGGGCAGGTCAGAGAGAATCCCTAATGAAGCCGCTTCGACTGAAGCGCTGCCATCGGATTAGCAAGTGAAAATATGCTTTCCTATTTTTTTTTTCTCTTCCTTTCCAATGTTGCAGCTGGGTCTTTATTTCCAGTGAATGTGACAAGAGCCTGTCACGATGTGTGTGTGTGTGTGTGTGTGTGTGTGTGTTGGGAGGGGGGGGAGGGTGTATTTTGGGTTGCTGATCATCAAACGCACATAAGAATTTCAGAAACGGCAATAAATCTATTATTTTTCCTCTCTGTGAGTCGATGCCGAACACCGGTGCTCCGCCACGCGGTGACGATCTGAATGCCCCGCCTCTCCCGTCTCGGCCCTCGTGCTCAAATCAGAGTCAAAATGTAAGCGAGCTCTGTCGGTTTGCTGTATTAACCCCCCCCCCCCTGCCCCCCCTGCACGCTGGCTCAGGTTTCACCAGAAATAAATGTAAATGCGTCGTTCCGAGGAGGTGACATTCGCGCAGCAGCGGTGAATTAAAAATGCTGTGACAAGAAATAACAAAAATAAATAAATAAATAAAAAAAAAAGCCCTGCAGGGGGAGGGGAGCTATATTTTTTTTAACCTAATAGCTACCCATTTGACAATAATTGCTTCCCGAAGCCTAAGTAAATAGGCCTCTGTGAATGCGGCGTGAGCGCAGGAACCCCGAAACGGCAGGCTCGATGCTCGGAAACGTTGCCGCTCGCGAAAGGTCAGCATTCTCATCGTAATTCCACTTGCCTTTTCCAGCGCACTCCACTTTGCTCTTGTTTACGAGCCGCCGAGTCGGAATAGCATCCCGCGCGCCGGCTTGTAAATGTCCGTTCTGACGCAGCCTCTTCATGTCGGCGTCGACAGAATGGCATGCTAATGAGCGGCGTCCTCGAGCCTGAGCCTCACCCCAAAGTTCACGCGTCTTCAGTCTGCAGCTTCGTTAATGCGGCGGAATACAAATCCTGGACGTCGCCGCTTCCCTCCCTCAGACGGTCCCCAAAACTGTCCCCAAAAAGGTGACAGGTCTTCTTCTCTAATGGATGGTGTAGATGACGGAGTTATTTATTCATTCATTCATTATCTTCCGCTTTATCCTCTATTAGGGTCGTGGCGGGGGGGGGAGTTCCCCATGCCCATTCAGGGGAGAACGATTTCGGGCGCTGGGCAGATAGACCCAGGACAGGACGCCACTCTATCACTGGGCACACACTGACACGCACAGACACAGACACAGATACACCATATCTATATGGGGCAATTTGGAACTCAATTGACTTGATCCATGTTTTTGGACTGTGGGAGGAAACTGGAGAACCCGGAGGAAACCCACGCAGACACAGGGAGAACATGGAAACTCCACCCTGATGGGAATTCGAACAGGGAATCCCTAGTGCTGAGAGGCGAACATGCTAAACCACTAAGCCACCGTCCAGTTATTTATTGAATAGTCTATTTATTCATGAAACAACGTTATTCCATTCCATTTGATCTAACTTATCTGCTACTGGATCTGGATTTCAGCTTCAGGATCAAAAGCACCTCCATTATATATTTATTATTGTCTTGGCTTTTCTCTCGGTTGCTTGTACACAGGCTGTGGCCCCAACAGGGACATGGGGCCCCATCCTAATAATTTTATTTCAGAATTCTGGGTTAGGGTTAGGGTTAGGGTTAAAATCCCTAACCCTAACCCTAACCCTAACCCTCTACCTGTGATCTATCGCATCTCTTCCTTTTGTCCCAGAAACTCTCTCTCTCGCTCTCTCTCTCTCTCTCATCCTGTTGTGATGGAACCTAAAGCTCTGACCACCGCGGTGTCAGGGCCGGCTTTAATGTTCTACACGCCGCTTCCTTTGATCTTGAAATCTTTGTGTTTGACGAGCATCTCTGTTTCTGTCAGCAGGAAGCCGAGGACTTCTGGAAAATAATATTTATTACATTAATGAACTCATTATTCATCCCTCCATCATCTTCCGCTTTATCCTCTAGATTGATAGTCCAACACCCTCACCGCTGAGTCATGACGCACACTGTTACTTTCAAGTTCAGAAATCATTTTGCAGGAGGTAATTTTACAACAATGAGCCGTTTGTTTTTGTATTAAAGAATAAAATTGTGATTTTAACATATTTTATTAATTAATAAAAAGGCTCAACAACCACCCATCATTCATCCATTATCTTCCACTTTATCCTCTAGTAGGGTTGCGGGGGGGTTCCCCATGTCCATCCAGGGGAGAACGTTTTGGGCGCTGGGCAGATACACCCAGGACAGGACGCCAATCTAACGCTGGGCACACACTCACTCACTCACACATACACACTCTATAAGGGCAATTTGCAGAATTCAATTGACCTTGATCCATGTTTTTGGACTGTGGGAGGAAACCGGAAAACCCGGAGGAAACCCATGCGGACACGGGGAGGACATGGAAACTCCACCCAGATTGGGATTTGAACCGGGAATCCCTAGTGCTGAGAGGAGAACATGCCAACCACTAAGCCACTGTGCTTTATAGAAATATTTATACTTGATATAGAATTAATATTAGTAGTAGTTGCGGTAGCAGTATGCGTGTTGGGGTGGTATGTTAAAATATGATTGCATTAGTTCCCTTATCTGTTTAAAATGTTAAAGCTATCGGTTTAGTCGGCATTTCATTGAGATTTAAAAAATAAAACAAGAATAAAGAAACTAATAATAAACAGCACAAAGATGAAGCAGAGATGAGTTTCGGATGAGAGAGGCATTAATATTCGCTTCTTCCCAGCGTTCTCCGCGGTTTCCCATCGCTGAAGTGAAAACACTACTTTGTGTAATATCTGAATAAAACACCGAAGAGCAAAGAAACGCGTGGTATTGATGTGTCTTTTTCATCTGGGTTCAAACAGTCTGAGTGACTGGCCGAGCGGGAGGCACCTGGCTGCCGACGCTGACCTGCTGGGAGGCGACTCCCCGCGCAGCCTCCCCCTGCACTCAGAGCCAACAATGGCTGCGAGAGGAAATCGTTACGTTCGAGCCGATACAGTGCGGCGGAGGCGGCGGGGCGGATCTTATCCGAGCAGGTACACGGCTCCGGCGAGGAGATGCCGAGTCGATTTAATTCCTTTTGATTATTGTTGTTGTGTTTCGTGCACTTGCCAATGTTAAGAGAAAGGAGGGGGGGGGAAGGGGGGGAGGGGAGGAAGGGGGGGAGGGGGGGGGGTGGACCCAGCTGTGAGGATCCGGAAAAAAAAAAAAAACGAAATGTTTGACAGCAGCCTTGAGAATAAAACTAAATCATTTAAGACGTCATTAGGAATTCCAGCACGGCGCGACCTCATTCTGACATCCTGCGGTCCGCAGCTATCAGCACTGAAGATCTTCCTGCGGCGCATCGCCAACGGATCGGGAGCTCACGCCTGCCGTTGGATCATCTTTAAAACGCTGCGTCGTTAATCCAAAGCTGATTACAAGTATCCCAACATGATGAGCACAGGCACGGTCATGATACAGCCCCCTCCCCCGGAGCAATGAGGGTTGAGGGCCTTGCTCAAGGGCCCACAGTGGCAGTTTTGGTGAACCTTCAGATTGATAGTCCAACACCCTCACCGCTGAGTCATGACGCACACTGTTACTTTCATGTGTTAAAGTTCAGAAATCATTTTGCAGGAGGTTATTTTACAACAATGAGCCGTTTGTTTTTGTATTAAAGAATAAAATTGTGATTTTAACATATTTTATTAATTAATAAAAATTCATCCCTGAGGCTCAACAACCACCCATCCATTATCATCCACTTTATCCTCTACTAGGGTCACGGGGGGTGGGGGGGGGGTTCCCCATGCCCATCCAGGGAAGAACGTTTCAGGCGCTGGGCAGATACACCCAGGGGGGCAATCTATCACTGGGCACACACTCACTCACACACAAACACTCTATATGGGGCAATTTGGAGAATTCAATTGACATTGATCCATGTTTTTGGACTGCGGGAGGAAACCGGAGAACCCGGAGGAAACCCACACGGACACGGGGAGGACATGGAAACTCCACCCAGATTGGGCTTCGAACCGGGACTCCCTAGCGCCACCGAGCCGCCCTCAACAACCATAGCAACAGAAATAACAATGCTTCCTAATGCAATGATCGACCAATCAGAATGGAGTATTCAGCAAGGCCATGTTATCTCATCCTGTGTGGGGTGGGGTGGGGTGGTGGTGGTGGATGTGGTGGGTGGGTTTCTGTGTGCTCTATCCTGATTGTTCTTTACAGAACCGGTTCCCAAGGCCGCAGTGATCAACCCCGGGCCTTTATACCCACACTCTTTCATTTCCTTTTCAGAGTGTATTTAAGTGTTTACTGTGCACATCCGTCTACAAGCGCCGAGCACAAAAGAGCGCTTTTTAAAACCCCGGGCGTTATGTAAGAACCGAGTTACACTAATTCCTGACTCCGCCGTACGAAGCGCTGAGAGATTTTAGCATCAGGAACGAAAAAAAAAAAAAAAAATAAATAAATATAATAAATAGAAAGTTTTTCTCAGCATCAGCCATGCGGTCCCACATTGAGCCGAAAGCCAGGCAGGAATGAATCATCCAGTCATCAAAATAAAGACAAAAACACGGAGAGAGAGGGAGAGAGACGGTGAGAAAACAGTCTTCTGCATCTCAACACCAGCGTTCAGGCATTTGGGAGAGTTGGCTGCGGGTTCTCTGAGGTGTGAGTGTAAGTGCCGGCTGAATGAATCCGTCCTCTCAGGCGGTGAGTTCGCTGCCTCTAATCTGAACATTGGTATTCGCGGCCGTCGGCGACGGTGCCGGCCGTGTGATGGGATTTGAGGACGGCCTGAAGGAGAAGGGCTCGCTGAGAGGCCGGGCTCATTGTGTGCTATGGTGATGCTGGCCTGTAAAGGTGGGCTTCTCAGGGAATCCATACACACTGCGGCCGGTTCCCATGCTCCGGTTCTCTGTGCGGCGCTGCGGTGTGTGTGTGGCCTGCACTTAAACCCACTGACAGAAACACTCCAAACGTCCAATTATCCGCCAAAGCCATCCTTTCTTGCCGTTTCGCCCGCTCTTCTTCTCGCTCGCGCTCTTTCTCCTGCACATTTTCTCTCAGGGATTTGTTCCACGCTACACGGCCAAAGGGCCCCGGGGACGGAGCCCTAATTACTGGGGTTAGGAGCAGAAAATCGAGCATACAGCCAAACATCGCTCAGTGTCAGTAAAATCGGTCACACCGAAGACGTTCTGTGACTTTCCGTCAGCTGAGGTTTGGATGGAACATTTTTTACGACGGCTGCTCCCGTGCCTTAAGACTTTGATTGGACGTCAAATGATCGGCGCTCGTTACTGCACGCTGTTCTAAACGACGTGGTGGTGCAGCTGTAAGCACGTCAGCCTCACTGGGGGATGTTTACGGTTTCAAGGTGGAGCACAGTCTGCATGTGTTTACTTTACCTTCACGGGTTTTATCTTCTGGGCGGCACGGTGGCTTAGTGGTTGGAATGTTCTCCTCTCTGGGGGATCCCCATTTCGAATCGCAATCTGGGTGGAGTTTCCATGTTCTCCCTATGTCTACATGGGATTCCTCCGGGTTCTCCGGTTTCCTCCCATAGTCCAAAAACATGGATCAAGGTCAATGGAATTTTCCAAATTGCCCCATATAGAGTGTGTCTATGTGAGTGAATGTGTGTCCAGAGATGGATTGGCGCCCTGTCCTGGGTGTATCTTCCCAGTGCCATGGATGGGCATGGGGAACCCCCCCCATCCCGGCGACCCTAATAGAGAATAAAGCAGAAGATAAGCGATGGATGGATGGATGGATGGGTGGATGGCTTCTTCATCCTTTCGAAGGTGTCCCAATACTTTCGACGAGCTAACGTTGACATTACAAAATGAACAAAGTTTCCGAAGAAAGTCTCCACACTGGAGGATGTTCCCGGTCGACGTGACCAGCTTGTCACATATATGTAACCACATGAATATTTAAAATACAATCAAAGAGACGGGAATGCGTCACGTTTGAAATATGAAGCTCCCCGTTCAGCCTTATAAATATCAGACTTAATAAGAAACGAGGCAGATTAATGACCAGCTGAGTTTAAATTGTTAATAGGAAGACGCGGGGGGGGTGGGGGGGGGGGGGGGAGGGGGGGGGGGGGGGGGGGGGGGGGGGGGGGGGGGGGGGGGGGGGGGGGGGGTTGGATGTGCCATTATGGGAAGTCGTTTGTGTCACTGGATTATGATCATAAAGCACCGACTCGTTAGAGGACTTTCCTTAAAGCCCCTCGCTCACTCGCTCACTTCTGAGCAGACTTGGAGCCGGATGGATGGATGGGCACCGGGAGGCACGAGAAAAAAAAAAAAAAAAAAAAAACGATGCATCGGGTTAATGTGTGAGTCTGATGATGATGATGATGATGATGATGATGATGATGATGATGATGATGCCTTAATTGCAGTCTACAGTGTGATGCAGTAATGATGGCGCCCTCATTGAGTGACTGATGTGTAATGCAGCTAACGGTGTCGACATAGAATTTAAGCAGAAGCACGTTCACGTGTGCGGAAGCCTAAATAAAGACACCCGCGTGCCGACGCCGACACCGCCGCCACCGCCGCCGCTGCATTCGGCCCCGTGTGATTTTCTATAATAATCAAATCCCCCACATCCACACGCGAGGTTGCTTAGAAACGCAGCGCGGTCTGTGATGGCTCGCAGATTTAAAAACATAAACAAGCAAATCGAAGAGAGAAAAAAAATAAATCCTCCTGCAGCCCACCTTTACTGTTCAGGCTAATAAGTGGGCCGGTTCCCGGTTCCACGGGGAGGCGAATAAACGAAGGGACGAACATCTCATAGAACAGAATTCCTATAATAAGACGTTTCAGACATGAAGCTGAGCCGTGGTTCCATCCAATATACTGATGAACTGCTGAGGACCTTCTGTTGGTGTGAATACACACCGCCATGGATGTTTTTCTGGCTTTATTTTGGCTGAGGGTGGAGCGGGGGGAGTGGGGGAAGTGGGGGGGGGGGGGGGGGGTTTAATAGCCACTTTATCAAATGATTGGTGGTTTTATTTTGTTTTTTACAATACAAGATGGCTTAGTGGTTTAGCACATTCGCCTCTCCGCACTAGGGATTCCCGGTTCGAATCCACATTTGGGTGGAGTTTCCATGTTCTTCCCGTGTCTGCGTGGGTTTCTTCTGGGTTCTCCGGTTTTCTTCCCACAGTCCAAAAACATGGAACAAGTCAATTAAATTCTCCAAATTGCCCCATATAGAGTGTGTGTGTGAGTGAGTGTGTGCCCAGTGATAGATTGTCACCCTGTCATGGGTGTATCTGCCCAGCGCCCGAGACGTTCTCCCCTGGATGGGCATGGGGAACCCCCCTCCGCCCCCCGCAACCCTAGTAGAGGATAAAATGGAAGATGATGAATGAAATGAATGAATACATGATGGTTAGTTAATTACTTTCATTCCAATACTTTCTTTGGAGATTCTTTCTTGGGAGTGTGTGTGTGTGTGTGTGTGTGTGTGTGTGTGTGTGTGTGTGTGTGTGTGCGCACATGGTCCACAGACGTGCTACTGTCCTCAGTTTGTGTTGTCCTCTGTTTCTCTGGTCCTTTTAAGACACTCTGTCATGTTCACAGCGTATCCTCCGTGTGTTAAAGCGTCGGCGCCGTGGGCTTCGGCCCGTCCACTCACGGCCCACTCTGGGGTAAAGACAGGGGTCTGCTTTTAGCACATCATCTACAGTAAAGTGCACAGAATGCACCCCGGGAGATCGCCGGCTGTCTTTGTGTTCATAAACGTCCTTATTTATCTGGGAGCGAAACACTGCGGGGACATTCTGAATGAGTTTAAAATGTCCATGTTTAACGCCGGAGAACATTTAAAGGAACCGTTTTAAACGGCTTCAGACTCATAAACTGCGTATCTTCTGAGTGGGAGGAAACCTGAGATCCGGGAGGTGGAGCGCAACATGATGGAGCTCCATCACATGAACATAATATATAATTTCATCTCCATTATCTTCAGCTACATCCTATAATAGCAATGAGGGTTACGTTTTTGGGGTCCAAATGCTCCTCCATGGGGTTGGGGTTGGGGTTTCCATATGCTCATCCATGGGGCTGGGCAGATACACCCAGGACCGGGCGCCAATCTCCAATCTATCACACAGAGAACCCAGAGAACACCCATGCGGTCTTGTGGAGAACATGAAAGCATGTTTTGGTGACTTTATATTTGTGTATAAAAATTGCCCCATATAGAGTGTGTCTGTGTGAGTGAGTGTGTGCCCAGCGATGGATTGGCGTCCTATCCTGGGTGTATCTGCCCAGCGCCCGAAACGTTCCCTCCTGGATGGGCATGGGGAACCCCCCGTGACCCTAATAGAGGATAAAGTGGAAGATAATGAATGAATGAATGAATATATTTGAGTATAAGTCTTTAATAGTGTGAATATAATGTTGTGAGAGGCGGCACGGTGGCTTAGTGATTTGGCATGTTCTCCTCTCAGTGTTGGGGATTCCCGGTTTGAATTCCAATCTGGGTGGAGGTTCCATGTTCTCCCCGTGTCTGCGTGGGTTTCCTCTGGGTTCTCCGGTTTCCTCTCACAGTCCAAAAAAATGGATCAAGTCAATTGAGTTCTCAAAATTGCCCCATATAGAGTGTGTCTGTGTGAGTGAGTGTGTGCCCAGCGATGGATTGGCACCCTGTCCTGGGTGTATCTGCCCAGCGCCCAAGACATTCTCCCCTGGATGGGCATGGGGAACCCCCCCCACACACACAACCCCCCCGCGACCCTAGTAGAGGATAAAGCAGAAGATAATGGTGATGAGCTCACAGGTTGAAACGGTATTTTTAATCGGTGTAAAATTCCTAATGACATTCTAATCTCATTAGGTGGCTCGATGTTGAACTAATTATAGTGGGATTATTTTTCCGTCCCACCTTTATATTTAGCTGTGAAAGTGTTTTGGCAGGGTTCCGCACGCGTTCTTTAAATGTTATTGAATCCTTTGTGTCACTGGCACTGCCTTCCAACGGAGAGCGTCAGCGCCGGCGCCCACACCTTCAGCCGAGCGTAATGAAGACGGAGGCGGGCTCATCGGTTCTAATGGCGCGTGTTGGGATCTGAGATGATTTAACCGTGACGCCGAGGCGCGCCTGCGCTTCATTCGGAAAGCACCGTCCCAAGTTCCTCGTTCCAGATCGGAGCGAACGCTCGGCAGGTGAGCGTTTACGGGAAAGGTGCTTTTAATCCCCCGCTCCCACCTCCTGAAGGAGCCGACCTCGGATGGTCGGACGCGGACGGACGTTCCTCGGGTTCCTCGGCTGCTTGTTTCACAAACCACGTAGCCGTCGTTCTGCGCCGCACGCGGGCCTTCCGACGCAGCTCATTATATCGGCATGTCAATTAGCCATTAGCATGCTAACCCCGCGACTTGTCTCCCGGCTCACGTTGCATTACGCTGGAGAAAATTCATAAACCCGTTCCGGACCGGCGTCTCCGGGGAAACGAACCCGCGTCTGTCCCACAGTACGGCGAGCTCAGAATGAAGTGCTGGTTTTATTAGAAATCAATCAAAATCATACTGAATATTTATCTCGGCGTGTGTGTGTGTTTGTGTGTGTGTTGTGTGTGTGTGTGTGTGTGTGTGTGTGTGTGTGAGCCTTAAACTGTATGATTGATTCGCTTCCACTGTCATTAAATATGAGTGAACAAGCTGTTTTCTTACCAAAGTCACCATCAATCATTTATTTAAGCTGCATTTCTTACCCAATACATTTCTCGGGACTGCTGTGTTTGTGTGTGTGTGTGTGTGTGTGTGTGTGTGTGTGTGTGTGTGAGCGATAGAAACTCCACTGAAGCTCTATCTCCAGAGTAACAGCCCTGCACACTATGAAGCGGCGCTGAGTGGGGCACCGGTCCGTTTCTTCGGGCTGGGAGTCGGGCGGAGATGTTGGCGGGTGGAGGAGGGATTGAGCTCATTCTCTTCCGCTCTGAAGAGGCTCTCTCTTTATGGCAAGCAGCTTGAGTCCTCATAAACACATGAGTGGCTCAGCCAGCAGAAACCCATTCAAAACCAACCGGTCGGGCGAGCGAGCGAGCGAGCAGGAGAGATTAAAGAAACCAAACATGATTAAAGGCGATCGGGCTCCTAAGTGATTAAAAAAAAAAAACAATACAGTGATTTTAATTACAGTTAGAGGATTTTCACTCAGTCCTTGGAGATGGTGGTGGAGGAACTCCATCAGCTGCTCACGTCAAAAGATAAATAATAAATGTGACCAACTGTGTCCGTCATTCTGATTGGTGCTCAGCTCTCCGGTCTTCATGATGACTTTTCATTTTTAACCGCCGAAGTCAATTCAATCGTTCATTATCTTCTGCTTAATATCCTTAAAGGGGAGAACATGTATACTCCACCCAGATTGGGATTCAGACTTGGATCCATCACTCAAAATACACTCCGGCTCGTTGACTTCGCTCCAGTGATGATTGCCGCCTGGTGGTTCCACCTCACCTCGTGAGTCCGTGGCGTTCACCACTGCAACATGGTGGAACCAACTTCCCAACTCTGTCCGTAAGGTGGCGTCACTTGGCATTTTGAAGAAACTACTGAAGATGCATCTTGTTGTAGAAAAAAATAAATAATAAAAAGATCTGCAGCGCTGAGAGACCAACATGCCGCCCACAACCAAAGTCTTAACATGTAAAACCCAGCAGTAGATCTTTAGGACTGTTTATTAAATTAAATTTAATTTAATTTAATTTAATTTATTTTTGTGGTATTTACCACAAAAGTGCGTTCATGTTCTGAATTTTGGATTTACGGTACCCTGGATCTGTAAGTGTATCCTGTTACCTGGTACCTGCACCACGGTTAGGGGCCATGATGCAAGATTCAAAGCTCAAAACACAGTAAAGAAACATGTTTCCCTGCACAATGAAATTCTTGCTTTGCCGTCCAGCCTGCATGAGTACGAAAAAGTAATAATAATGATTCATTCATTCATTCTCTCCCGCTTTATCCTATATTAGGGTCGCGGGGGGGGGGGGTTCCCCATGCCCATCCAGAGGAGAACGTTTCGGGCGCTGGGCAGATACACCCAGGACAGGATGCCAATCTATCACTGGACACACACTCACTCACACAGACACACTCTATATGGGGCAATTTGGAGAATTCAATTAACCTCGATCCATGTTTTTGGACTGTGAGAGGAAACCGGAGAACCCGGAGGAAACCCACGCAGACACGGGGAGACATGGAAACTCCACCCAGATTGGGATTTGAACCGGGAATCCCTAGTGCTGAGAGGAGAACATGCCAACCACTAAGCCACCGTGCTGCAATAATAATAATAATGAAAAATATAAAAATATAAAAACCAGAAAAACTGAACATTATTATGAAGTTATTTACATTGTGCAAAGTATTGAGCTACATTATATTGTATTGTTATGATGAATGTGTGATGATGGTGATCATATCTCAAGGACACAAAGACATGATGTCATTTTTGTGCTGATCACGTCTCATCTTCATGTTTAGGTTCGTTTTTCAGTTTCTTTTTCACCGGCGTCACAGAAGATCCCATTAAATCAGCTGCTTCTTATAAACGAGTGAGGCTGCAACACTCTGAACTTTCAAAAACCTCTCCCCACTCCGTCCAACGTCTCCTGCGATCCTCAGCCCACTTCTCCAAAGCCATTTTCCTGCTTCTCCTCCCACATCAGATTGTTAATAGATGAAAGTGCTGAATCCTGGTTTTTGTTAAATGCATATGGAACAAACACTTGCACAAAGCAAATGTGTTCTGCGTTGAGCTTTAAAACCGAATTCATTATTCACTTTCTGGTCATGATCTATAAATAGATGACTTTTAAAAGGGGAAACCCTTTTAAGGAACTCGACGTAAAGATTTCTTTATGTTTCCTAACGTTTTTACAAAAGCAGTTGTAAAAAAAAAAAAGCCGAGCTCGGCCGTTGAGCGTTTTAATGCCCCGATAATAAATACAGCATGTAAACCTGGACCTTAAATGTGTATATTAATGTAAAACCCCATAGTTGCTGACTGAAGTCACTTTAAAAGTGGTCCGTAGTTTGCTGACTCCATCTTTTCTCTCACTGAGTTCGAGATTGGAGGGAGAGAAAGAAAGGAGAAATTGCTGACCCAGTGCAGGAACCATGGCGTCGGTAGAAACAGCGTGTAATCAGTTCGGTTAATTAGTGGAGTGTGCGGCGGCGTGTGAATGACGTTCCCAGATAACCGAGCGGCACGTCGACCGCACCAGACATCAAACACCTGAACGTAACCAGCCGACTTCACAAAGTCGTCGGCGCCGTGGCCGTATGTCGCTCCGCAGAAACCGCAACACGACCGGTCGGCCCTCGCGACGGGCGACGTTTCCCACGCACGCTGACGACGGGACGGCCTCACGCAGACGCTCAACACGGCTGTCACGCCAGAGAAGGGAAAAAAAAAAAAAAAGGTTTGCCGAGGAGAGCGGTGGTGGAGGTGGGTGGAGGCGGGCGGAGGCGGGTGGAGGCGGTGTGGGTCTTTAGCTAAAACGAATGATTCTGTGCAAGCCCGAGACAGATCGCTTCATAAATGTTCCATCACTTTTCGGATCGCCGGATTAAATATTAACAGGCGAGATAATGAAGTGCACTGTACCTCGCGCCGAACTCTGAAATCATCCCGACGTATCGAACCTGACACTCGCTCAGATTTCACCAGCTTCCCGACAGCCTCGTGGCACGTCAACATTTCATACTCGCTTCTTTCAGCAGCCTTTCAGATAAACAGATCTACCAAGTGGGGGCTTGCATGTGGTATCCACATCCACCGAAATAAAAAAATAAATAAAAGACGGGCAATTATTCTGAAACAATGTTTCCGTCGTTTCTTTGTGAACGCTGAGGACAAAAGCTAAGAACAAAGCGGAAGAGCGTTTAGAAGCTTCCTCTCATCGGTGACATTTTCCCCATTACCTCAGTGACTGCTGTGCTTCATTCAGAATGTATCTGCAGCCCAGATCTCTGGCGCTCACTGTGCACCACTCACAGTAAGAGAAAAGAGTGACACTATCAAAGACTCCGAAGCCATACCTGGGGATTCGGCTTTTTTTTTTTTTTTTTTTTTTTTTCCCCTCTCTCTCTCGCTTTCTGCTCCAGAACCACACAGCACTTATATTTCTGAAATAACGGCGTAACCCTTTCAGGTATCAAACTGAATTTAATTAAAATCTATTCACTTTTTTTGCAGGACTCCCAAAGTAGCTTTACTTTAAAAGACTCTGAAGATTGAACCAAGATGGCAGCGAGGAAACGGAAGCCTAACATTTATGATCGAGACCCTCTGAACGTCCCAGAAGGAAATAATAATTAATGGTTCTCTAAAAAGAATCCGGGGCGGCACGGTGGCTTAGTGGTTGGCACGTTCTCCTCTCAGCGATGCGGATTCTCGGTTCGAATCCCAATCTGGGTGGAGTTTCCATGTCCTCCCCATGTCTGCGTGGGTTTCCTCTGGGTTCTCCAGTTCCCACCCATAGTCCAAAAACATGGACAAGTGAATTCTCCAAATTGCCCCATATATAGAGTGTGTCTGTGTGAGTGATTGGCGTCCTGTCCTTGGTGTATCTGCCCTAGCTCCCGAAA
The DNA here is from genome assembly GCA_019802505.1 of Corydoras sp. C115. Taxonomy (NCBI): domain Eukaryota; kingdom Metazoa; phylum Chordata; class Actinopteri; order Siluriformes; family Callichthyidae; genus Corydoras; species Corydoras sp. C115. The sequence continues at coordinate 84,022 of JAFMOC010000233.1, forward strand.
CCTTTTCCCCTGGATGGGCATGGGGAACCCCCCCTACCCCGCGAGCCTAGTAGAGGATAAAGCGTAAGATAATGGATGGATGCATAAAAAGAATCCAAAAAGAATTGCCTGAGGTATAAATGTGATTTTGTGCGTCTGTCCTGTGGTGGGCTGGCAGCCTGTCCAGGGTAATTTGCCATGTGAGCACTGGGATAGGCTTCAGCATCCCTCATATAAAGGAGGTACATTTTAAAATGGTAGTTTTTATTCTTCCTGACTTCAGAGCTCTTACAAAAATCAGTGCAAGTCATATCTCTTTGTTTGCAGCTGCATCATATAGTGCTTTTTACTGCTCCGTGAGCACTGGGATAGGCTGCACCGAGCACTCATATCCTCCTCTGAATGTTCAAACCCCTCCACAAACCGAAAACACATTCATATATCCGAACATTTTCTAAAATGTTTCACCAGAGAGCATTCAAATAAAAAAACACAAAACACATTTCTACTTTTAAAGTCCTGAGGTAATGAGCCGTGGACGACATCATAATGAAATGAGCCATAAGTGACTGTGGCAAAAAAAAAAAAAAAATCTAATCCTACAGAAAAAGTCAGGAACAGGAAGCCGTCCTCCTCCGGGAGACGCCGTTCGAGTGGAAGACTGTGATTGATTGCGGTGTGATGAAGTTCAGGTCACGCCGAGGATATACAAACAATGCTGATTGTGTTCGGCTCAGACTCACGCCAACGAGGTTTGGATCGGGTTCTGATTGGATCATCAGGTGCTGCTTTTATTTAAGCTTTGCAAAATTTTGGTGGATAACTCCTCCCACTAACACTAACTAACGGCTTTCCAATAAACCTTTGGTACGGAGTCAGCAGATCTGTGACACTGTGACTTGTTCAGAGTAATTAACATAAGCAGGGGTTCCAATTCATGCCCAACATCGGTGCCTGACCTTAAAAACACGCTTCTTGTTGATAGTCTTCCAATAAACTGCAAGAAGAACGTAGATTGTCATGAAAGACCTTAGAAGCTTGATGAGATTACCACGTACCCAACGAGGAACCCAATTAAACTAGTTTAAAAGTACGTTTAAAAAAAAGTCGTCTAAAAGTGAGGGCAGTCTGTGGGGCAGATGTCCTCCCTCCAGGAGGCTATGGGACAAAAGTATGACGGCAAGCCAGGCACGAAGTCTCTCTCGCAGGCTTGAGCAGCGAGCTCGAGGCTCTCTCTGTGGGTCACCTCCAGAAAGTTAATGACCCCGTCTGGGTCTGCGTCTGCCCACCGCGGCGTCACTTATAAAGCCCATGGTCTCCAGAAGACCTCATGAGGTGCAGCATCGCAGGTCACTGCGCATAACGATGATGTAGCTCTGATCACGCAGCTCATCACGTAGCATCGCGAAGATGTTGGGGGAATTGTGGACGCCTGACAGTCAGACTTCTGCAAGACGCTGAGCAGATCCTCCTGCATTCTGTAAACATATCTGCAGGAGCTCATAACAAACTCCAGAAAGTCATCAATCATTTGACTTTATGATGTTATTAAGCAGAGTGGCGCAGGTTCTCCTGAGTGGGTGGCCAACGTCTTTAATCTTTAATGTTTGGAGGTGTGGGGGTGAAGGCCCTGATATAAAACTGTGTCCTGAGGTAAAATTTAATATTTTTTTGTGAATGGTGGGTGGAGCCATGAAGGTTCTGCTACAATTTACATCCATCCATCCATTATCTTCTGCTTTATCCTCTACCTGGGTCGCGGGGGGATCCCCATGGCCATCCAGGGGACCAAGTTTCGGACGCTGGGCAGATACACCCAGGACAGGATGCCCATCTATCACTGGGCACACACTCACTCACACAAACACTCTATATGGGGCAATTTGGAGCATTCAATTGAGCTTGATCCATGTTTTTTGGACTGTGGGAGGAAACCGGAGAACCCGGAGTAAACCCACATGGACAGGGGGAGGACATGGAAACTCCACCCAGATTGGGATTCCAACCTGGATCCCTAGGGTTAGGGTTAGGAAACTCCACCCAGATTGGGATTCCAACCTGGATCCCTAGGGTTAGGGTTAGGGTTATGGTTAGGGTTAACTTTAGCCCTCTGCTGCAAAACCAAGGATGGATTTTCTAACTAAGTTATGAATTTCATGTAAAGGAAACGCTGCCACGTTCACATAACAATAAAATAAAAATACATTCAGTAAATCGAGAATTTAAAATGACAAATTTAAAATGCTCAGGATCCCATGCGTCCGCAAGCGTTGGTTACGTCTAAAAGCGTGTTGGATTCAGACCGGCCACATCATCGCAGGTTCGAGATTTTGCTGACACCCATCGCTGAGACGAAGCCTCACACAGCTGCTGTATCAGTGGCTCTGATGAATCAATAATTCAGTACGGCCGTGTTAATCATTGATGAGCGGGGCTTCTGCGGTCAGGCATTAATGAATAGTGGCCACGCCGGCTATCCGTCTGCATTCACACACCGCAGCGTGAGGGCATCAGGATGCAGCCGAATGCGGCCGCGTTACGCACACTGACCTGAATACTGTCTCCAGAATGCAGATGGTCTTCGTTTTCGAAAGCGATCGAAGAGAAAATCAAAACGCTTTATGTGCCTTAAACGTCCGGTACGTCTGGATGGAGTTTGCCAATGGGCGCAGCTTTAGTTTAAAACAAGGCACATGGGTGAAGTGCAGCGCGGGAAATTGTGAAAATTAGCATACGCTATATGTCAACTGTCTTTCCCCGTATGCAAATTATCATGTAAGAATCAACGCCAGCAAATTATTACATCCCTCTCAATCTCTCTCTCTCTCTTTATCCATTAACATATGCAAATTAAACGACATACAGTAAATGTGCGGCGGCGTGAGAGCCGCTTTCCATCACACTAAAGTCCCTATTTTTATTGCTTAAATTTAATTTATGGTAAAAGTAGATTTTATGTCTCAATGTAAATGCTATATGAGGACGTCTCCCGTCCGTCGTCGGTCGCGCCTCGTCTCTGCACCTTTGTGTAAATCTCTGATACGGATTTGCTGCGCGACGCCGCCGTCGTGGCGTCCTCTCCCGCCTGAGCTTTCAACGTAGCCGGGATTTGGCACCGAGGCAAAGACCTCATTAGTGTCCATCGATGCATATCCTGTAGTCTTCTTTAAATTAGGTCCTTCACAGTTCGCTACGTCGTCTGGGCAAATAGTAGAAATTACATTCATTAATAAGAACACATTTTTTAAAATAAAGCCGTTCTCTAATTAAGTGGGAAGTTTTTAGCTCGGATTTACGAAAGCGCAGGTGCTTACGTATGCACTTTATCAGATATTTCTCTACGCCTTTAACATGAATTAAAAAAAAACACTGTTTCTATATCATGATGCATCTGCAATAAAAAAATACTCATATTAATGTGAGGTATAGACACAAAGTCAAGAGGAGACGGTTCTGCGACACACAGGACACTTTTCCATCAGGACTGCAAGGTTCTGCACAGAATTTACTGAGAGTTTAATGAGGGACCTGCAAGAAAGAATGAACCTCCTGCCCATGTGAGGCATCCGGGATGTCCGAACACCATGCTTTACAGTTGTCCTGTGTTTCCTTATATTTACATTTACATTTGGTCATTTATTGGACGCTTTTATCCAAAGCGACTTACAAGGTGAGCACAGGGTTAATCACAACATCCCTGGAGCAATGAGGGTTAAGGGTCTTGCTCAAGGACCCACACTGGTAACTTCAGTGAACCTGGGATTTGAACCCCCAACCTTCAGATTAGCCCAACGCCCTGACCACTGAGCTACCACTCCCACTCCTTCACCTTCTCCCAGCACCGTTCTCATATAGACTCATCCATCACTTTGACAGCGAGGACTCCGGACCATTCAGCCGCTCACCGGTCTTTATGTTCTCTAAATAAGAACCTGTCAGGTCTGTTTCTGCGTACACCATGCCATGTGTTTAAATGTAGAACTATTTAATGAAAAAATATATATAATATGGATATATCAGGGCGGCGCGGTGACTTAGTGGTTTAGCACGTTCTCCTCTCAGCACTAGGAATTCCCGGTTCGAATCCCCATCTGGGTGGAGTTTCCATGTTCTCCCCGTGTCCGCGTGGGTTTCCTCCGGGTTCTCCGGTTTCCTCCCACAGTCCAAAATCATGGATCAATTGAGTTCTCCAAAATTGCCCCATATAGAGTGTGTCTGTGTGAGTGAGTGTGTGCCCAGAGATAGATGGGCGTCCTGTCCTGGGTGTATCTGCCCAGCACCTGAAACGTTCTCCCCTGGATGGGCATGGGGAACCCCCCCACGACCCTAACATAGGATAAAGTGGAAGATAATGGATGGATATAGCAGTTTGAGAGAAATTATAATCCCAATATTTCTAATTAAATCATTAATTATGATAAAAGTAAAACTAAAACTTCTACGTTAGACAAACATAAGATTGTAAAGCGCTGTGTAGAAGACTGTGCCTTTGTTTCCTCTTTTTTTTTTTTTGTGAGAGGTCATATGTGTCCTCAGGAGGACTTTTACTGCTTCAATCTGGACCTCATGCTTCTGTTACCAGGACTAATTATTGTCCAGCCCTGCAGCCATATAATCTATCTGCACAAACAGCTGACATATGCCTCCTCACCTTCACTTGCTCTTTACTGATAGCATTAAATGTGATGTATGAACAGCCATCATGCATGTGTTCACACGTTCATTAAAAAACTGATTACAGTTCTTTACTGATGATCTGCACGTTCTTTAGCACTTAAGATTTTGGGGGGTGTTTTTGTGATTTCGGGGATCTTTTTACAAAGTCATATGTGTGAGTTGGATGCTATTAAAGTTCAGATTTTAGACATCAACCTAAAATCTCTCATCCTTCCCTCACGACTCTCTGACATCATGACGAAAAAAACAAATCAAACTGCATGCAGGGCGTCGAAAGTTCCCGATCACGTGGTTCTGCTGATCGCAGCATTTTTTTATTTCTCCTGTTCTGATTTTAAAACCAAAAATCCACGTCTCATTGCTCTGTCCAAAATAAACAGCAGCGAATAATACAGAATGAGAAGAGTTTCATGGTGCAGTGAATGCTGTGATTGCGGATCCCGGGCCGTGGGATTAGTCCGCTAACTATAGATTTAAATAATGATATTTTTCCAGAACCGTCTACTTCACGTCAGCAGACCGTTCCAGCCTTCCACGAAGAGTCATGAATCATGCAGTTATCTATCTGTTCCTCTAGTGAACCTGAACACACTCGAAAAAATACCAAATGGTAATACCATACACACGCCGGGTTGAAACGTCCACAGATTTTCCTGCTTTTATTGTAAAAAATACGAAATGTAAATATTTCCTTAAGTGAAGTAGTTTTTATTCTAAGAACAAAATATCGTTTGGTGCCTGATTTGATCTCCAACCAACGAAACCAAGCCAGAAAACTAAAAAACAAGCAAAGACAAGAACAGGAGTTAATTATGGATCATCTGCTGGAAACGGGATGAAGGTTCATTAATAATCTCTGAGTGAATCGCACAGATTTACAAATTCTGGTAGACATTTATAATAATGGAAATTGGAATTGAAAATAAAAATCCATCCATTATCTTCCGCTTTATCCTCTACTAGGGTCGCGGGGGGGGGTTCCCCATGCCCATCCAGGGGAGAAGGTTTCGGGCGCTGGGCAGATACACCCAGGACAGGACGCCAATCCATCACTGGACACACACTCACTCACACAGACACACTCTATATGGGGCAATTTGACAATTTGGGGCAATTTTTCAAGAAAGAAGACGAAACACAAAGTGAGACGACCCCCATCGCTCCACCTTCATTGGTGAAGCAACAGAATGACGACTTCAGTGATCTGTTCCAAACTGAAATCTGTTCTTCCACTTTATCCTCTACTAGGGTCGCAGGGGGGTTTCCTCATGCCCGGCCATGGGAGAACGTTTCGGGCGCCAGGACAGGTCGCCAACCCATCACTGGACACACACTCACTCACACAGACACACTCTATATGGGACAATTTGGAGATTTTCATCACTGGACTCACACTCACACACACTCTATATGGGACAATTTGGAGAATTCAATTGATCTTGATCCATGTTTTTGGACTGTGGGAGGAAAGCGGAGAACCCGGAGGAAACCCACATGGACACGGGGAGAACATGGAAACTCCACCCAGATTGGGATTCGAACCGGGAATCCCCAGTGCTGAGAGGAGAACATGCTAAACCACTAATCCACCGTGCCAGCCTTTGAAAATAAAATAATAAATAAATAAAAAATACATAATTTTAAACGAAATCCCAGAAAATAAATAAATAAAATGTTCCTCCTGATTCAGACGTTCAGCTCTCACTGCAGGTTTGATTCTCAGCTGCACAAGACATTTTGTAATTGTATAAATACAGTTTAATGAATATCTGACTGCATGATGTGGTGGTTCGTGCATGCACGCACACCCGCACACACGCACACACACACGCACACACACACACACACACACACACACACACACACAGTGGGAAAATGTCTGCTCTTACTGAATAATAATCTAGCAGTGGGACGTGGTTGACACTGCACTGAATGATAAATGAGGCATTGATAATTGTATTAATACTTGGATGCAGACACTTAGTTAAACATTTGGGCTTTTGCTTGTCTACAGAGGGAACAGCAGATGGAGTCACCCTGTGAAGGAGTTGTGTCTGCTGCTATATATCCACATCTACACAGAGAGAGAGTGAGAGAGAGAGAGAGAATGAGAGAGCGAGAGAGATAAAGAGAGAGATAGAGAGAGAGAATCCAGGAAGGAAGGAAAGAAAACTCTGCAGACTCTTAGCATCTTCTGACATCGTCTTCCGTTTTCTTCTCGCCGTATCTTTCCTGTTTCTTACCCTCTCACCTCACCCCACCAGCCTCTCTCTCTCTCTCTCTCTCTCTCTCTCTCTCTCTCTCTTGTGTCCTCTCTCTCCTTTTTAGTCCTTTGCAATCAGCTGTCCCTCTTTTCCCATAGACTCTTTTCACATGGCTTTTCATGTCCTTTCCTCCTCTGACAGCTCAGCTGGACCCCGTCGGTCCGACATACACACATGCAAACACACAAAGCCGCCGTTCTCCGGAGGCCCAGCGGGCATGGCAGAGGATAGCTTAAGAATGATCCGTCAAAGCTTCACACCATAAAACAATGCAAAGAGGACGCAATCGTCTCAGAGTGACGTGCCGACCAATGGACTTCCTGTAAGACGAACGGAACCCAATAAAGGATCGTCATGAGATTAAAGTTTGTACTGTGCAGGATGTCAGCGAGAATGTTCGAAGAATCCAAAATAATGAAGCGGGAAATGAAAATGTCCAGAAACCGATAGCTTTTCTTCTCCTGAATGGTGTGTCTCTGGATCACGAGGTGGATGAAGAGTTGAAATAGTAATGATTTTACATTCCTAAAAACTCGACATTACTCTGTTAATACGGCTGGGTTCATGATTCATCAAGAAAGAAGATGAAACACAAAGTGAGACGACCTCAATCGCTCCACCTTCATTGGTGAAGCAACAGAATGACGACTTCAGTGCTCTGTTCCAAACTGAAATCTGTTCTTCCACTTTATCCTCTACTAGGGTCATGGGGGGGGTTTCCCCATGCCCGGCCATGGGAGAACGTTTCGGGCACCAGGACAGGACGCCAACCCATCGCTGGACACACACTCACTCACACAGACTCACTCTATATGGGGCAATTTGGAGATTTCAATTGATCCATGTTATTGGACTCTGGCAGGAAACCGTAGAACCTGGAGGAAACTCACGTGGACACGGGGAGAACAGAATGACGATGATCTGTTCCAAACTGAAATCTGTTCTTCACATCCATCCATCCATTATCTTCCACTTTATCCTCTACTAGGGTCATGGGGGGGGGGTTCCCCATGCCCATCCAGGGGATAACGTCTCGGGCGCTGGGCAGATACACCCAGGACAGGACGCCAATCTATCACTGGACACACACTCACTCACACCATGATTCATGTTATTGGTCTATGTGAGTAAACCGGGGAACCCGGAGGAAACCCACACGGACACGGGGAGAACACGGAAGCACTGAGAGACCAACATGTTAACCACTAAGCCACCGTGCCGCCACCGTTCTTCACATCATCGATGTTAATCATGACATGAATGAACGAGCTGGACTCCATCAAGCCACAGATCAGGTATCTGTTGGGTTCTGAGGCTCATCATGGCCTGATGCTGGCTGGTTTGTCCTCATGGCTTTCCCTCGAAAGCCTTTACGCGATCGCAGTTTTAAATCACCAACGCAGGCATGTCAATTTACCAAGTAAAAATGTGGCAGGTCCCATTTAAGAAACACTCTCATGACTCATGAGAGCCGTGATTCATAATTCCCCAGAGTCATGTTTCATGGTGACAAACACCTAAAATTGACTCCTGTAAGCGACTCCTGGGTGCCCTACATCTGGAAGTCACTGTTCATTTACAATCACATATATCCCTATGCAATAACGCCGAGGCATTAATCTCATGAGTAGCTGTAAATAGCCTACAGGACAATCTATCATCTCCTTCATGACAGTGAGAAAGCCAGGCAGGGTGTGTGTGAGCGAGAGAGCGAGAGCGAGAAAGAGAGAGAGCGAGAGAGAGTAGTTCCTTTAGGGAGAACAGTTCCCTTTACTGATCATTAGTGAAACAATTTGGTTCCGGTCTTGTTGTTTAAGATGCAGGTGAGATGCAGGTTTAATAAAGGCCGCCTGCCTCTCTGCAGCTTCACTGTAGGTTCCTCATCTAACGCAGTTAGAACCACAATGACTCACCATCACAGTGACACACATCCTAATGAGCCAAGGCCTTCCAGGTCTTTATTTGCAGCTGTTACATGCACACACACTGTTCTGCGCCGGATCCACACATCCATCCATCCATCCAATATCTTCCGCTTTATCCTCTATTAGGGTCGTGGGGGGGTTCCCCATGCCCATCCAGGGGAGAACGTTTCGGGCGCTGGGCAGATACACCCAGGACAGGACGGCAATCCATCGCTGGGCACACACTCACTCACTCACACACACTCTGTATGGGGTAATTTGGAGAACTCAATTGACCTTGATGTTTTTGGACTGTGGGAGGAAAGCGGAGAACCCGGAGGAAACCCACGCGGACACGGGGAGGACATGGAAACTCACCCAGATGGGGATTCGAACAGCGCTGAGAGGAGAACGTGCCAAACCACTAAGCCACCGTGCCGCCCTCCGGATCCACAATCATATGCAAACATTTAAATAATTCACTTAAGTCAGTCCAGCAACACACAGCAAGCCAGGTCCTCTCATCCAGCATCGGTGTCTGACCAGAAATGTACACAAACACACTGCAAAAAGCCTTTTTCAGAGGCGTACAAGATGCTATTCTGCCGATCGATGTGTACCGTGTAAATAAATAGATATGGTCTGGTTGCAGCGTCTAACTACCTGGATGTAAATAGTTGATTAGTGCTAATGAGTGAAGAGCTGTAGGGTTTCTGGCTGACAGCGTTGTGATGAAATTACAAAGCTGGTTTTGATATTCCCCTCCACACCAGAGCATCGCTGAGTTTGAAAGATAGAGCCGATTTTTCCCTCATCCCGCATGCGTTTGATGTTGGCAGCTCGTATGAGTCATTGGTTCGGAGCCCCGGCGCATGAAAACAACGCGGCACGCATGTGAAACGCCGAGGCAAACGCACCCTCAACCTTTTAATTTCACGTGGAACAGGAACGAGAAGTCATGCATTCTAATTCCCCTCCACGACCCAGCGGCGTCTTAGCACGCACCGAATTATTACGGGACGAATTATTTCTTCTCCCCTCCGAAAAAAAAAAAAAGAACATTTTGAATTTTCCACACGGCTGAGCACGGACAAAAAAAACACACACACACACAAAAAGGGCGAATTGGTGCACCCTCGTGTTCAGCCATGCATGGCTGCGTCGTACCCGGTTCAGGACGAAGCCCTGGCTTTAACACCTCCATCTGAATGGCCCTCTCAGAACCTCGGCGCCCCGGCGGCCGGGCGCAGGGGAGCGGAATGAGATGATATGGGAGTAGAGGTTGGGGGGGGGGTTAACGACACGGCGTTCCGGGTCAGGCGTGAAATTCATTCACAGAGACTCCGTGGCGTTGGGTGGATGACTTTTTCTCCCGCGGTGAGGGTCGAACCCGAGCCCGGCTGAGTGGCACGGAGGTCGTGGCTCATTCTGTTTAAGCGGCGTGTTCTTCACGGATTCACGGACACAACCCCACCTGAGCCAACCGAAAATCTACAGTTCACCTATAGTATGCTTTGGAACGATGGGAGGAATTCAGAACCCCCAGTATAGACGTGAGGAGAACATGCAAACTCCACACAGACAGAACCTTGTACACGACAAAACATTGCCGATCCCACCAGTGCATGGCGACCCCTGTATACACTTCTAATATTGTGGCCCCTGTTTAAGGTTGTTTTAAGGTTTTCAGTTAGCATCCATCATACACTCCACACTCAGTCTGTACTTTAAGTTCAAGTCATTTATTTATGTCGCGCTTTTTACAACAGTACATCGTCACAAAGCGGCTTTACAGAGTTAAAAGCCTTTGGATCCCCAAAAAGAGCGAGCCGAAGCGACAGCGGCAAGAAAAAACCCCCTGTTATGTTGTTATTTTAAGGAATAAACCTTGTGAGGACCGAGGCAACAAGTATCCAACAGTGTAGGATACTATTGTACAGATGGTGTGGTGATCATGTGACCCGTATTTAACAAATGGAAAAATTCTAACAACTAGAAAACGATATGTAAGTCCACTGAGGGCGTCCTGCAGGACCGCCGGTCCAATTAATACCCAGGTTCCATCCAGTAATCGTCGTAGCCGCAGTGCTTGGCAGAACCATGGATGAAGATCTGACCACACCTCCAGGAGACCGGCCACACCTCAAAAGAAACCTAATAATAAGTATTTGATTGACACAGTGCAGCGTGTGACTCCGGCATCACTGACTACTATAGAGCAGCCTAACTAAAAGAGGCAGATACTGCAGACTCGACTAAGTGGAGAGGGCTTCATTACAGGAGCAGCATCATTACAGTACAGCAGACCTACAAGGGTGTTCTATAGACCAGGTGCCAAACAGGTGCAGCGGAGGCAGAATGGTGTACGTTTTGATTTGTTTGAGGCGATCCGCAGCTGAAAGCTCACATTTAAACACTTTGTTATTAAGCAGGTGACATTTTTTAAACACCCCAAACTCCCCCCCCACACACACACCTCCAGCACCTTCACCAACCCACACACGGAACGCATTCTCATTCATCCTGTGCACTCAGTGAACCCACGAAGGTTAAACCCTGTGCTGGCTGAGCAGTGGTTAAGGTGTGACTGACCGACTTTTTATCTTTATCTGATCTTCAGCGCATCCGCGCCGCATCAGTTTTTGTTGCTAGGAGACAGAAGCATCCTTCGGCGTGGCCGCCTCTTCTCTCTCCCTCTCTCCCTCTCTCTCTCTCTCTCTCTCTCTCTCTCTCTCTCTCTTTTAGTGTGTACAGTGCGCGCCCCCTTATGTGGATCCACAGACCAGGAGTTTATCTTTCCCGAAAAGCTCTGGATGTGACCCTCTGGGATCTGCGATTCAGGTACAGCTGCAGTTTACATTTTAAACGCGTCTTTACTCCCATCTGTCTTCTGCAACGTCGGGAAATTTGTCGAGTCCAAAAATGCTTTGCACCCAAAGAAAGTACGAGCTGTCCTCTGTCCTCTGTCCTCTGTCCTCTGCTGCGAAACATTGAAGAATTCAATTCAATAGCGCAACTCTTTAAAAACAATTTGCTGTTAACACCCGAAAACGCGTTGTGTTCTCTAAAGTGGTGAGTGTTTGAGACGTTTGCAGAGTACTTTCTGACGGGCGGCATGTCCTTCTGTGTGATGTGGGTTTGTTTTGGGGATGCGTGTTTAAAGTTGCGCTGCACTTGTGCGCGCTCGAACGTCGCGTCGCGTTTGGCGTTCGAGGGCAAACTTTTCTCCACCTGCAACTCGACTACATAAACACTGACAGCTGTGTGCTGTCGGCTGGGGGTGTTCGGGGTTTATCGAATGCAGTGAATTGATCCCGTAATCCGCGCGTTCTTGAGACAGGTGGAACTGCGCAACTGCTGCACGATCCGCCTTTTCCAAAAACGCCTCTTTACGCGCGAAATATCTATCGATCTATTGATCGAATCCAATTTTTTTTGCATTTCTATCAACAATGGAATGACATTACTGTCTGTGAGCACGGCACTGTTTGAGTGTTTAAGTCTAAATGAACGTCTGAGAGCCAAATCCCTCCACTTCGAGTGAAGTCTCCAAACGCGGCGCATCGCTGAGGGGCGTTCTGTACACTGGAACAGCGCTGCGCTGAACGCACCGAATGGGATTCGACTGGATTCGAACCTGTCCTCTCAGTTGGACTCAGACTTTTCGTGTGAAACGGTGGAGTGCTGACTGAATGATGGTCCCGAGCTGCCGGCGCGCTGCGGGGAGCGCGGAGTTAAGCGCGAAGCAAAAGAGACCTCAGTAATAAACCTGTGCCTGTGGTGTTGAGTGCTGCGGGTTTGAGTGTTAATGCACAGCGGGCTCACCTGCCTTCCTGCATGCTGCAATACATGCAATACACTCACGAAAGCAACAGCAATAGACCTGTACAGGCTACGATTTCGTTTGCGCCCTTCCAAAAATATGTGCTCTTATGTTATCTCTTCACTTAAGTTAAGACATCTATTATATTCATCTGGATGAATACAATTAAACCTAGCTGACTCATTTTAATCAGCAACGTTTCCTATGGTTCTGCTTAAATGATGTATACAGTACCTGTTACATGGCTGCAGGATGGATCATAAGTAGTCTAATTTTCCTCTAATCTTTTAAAACACGCACCTGAGACTTAAATAAACGCGAGCTTGAATGTGTGATGAGGACATGATAAACACCACAAACATGAAGAAGGTGTGGAGTGACGCTCTGAGATGTTCCCTCACTCGGTGAAGGCTGTTCTCACATGGAGAAGCCAGTGTTACTAAAATGTAAGATGAAAGTGTGTTTGAAGTTTGAAATAATACACAGGGGGTTGTGATATAGTCTTCATTATCCTGAGCATTTGCAGCCAAAAGTCAATTCAGGTTGGATTTAAAGTCAATGGAACTTCATTTAGGGTTAGGCAAATTTTTTATATGGGTGACAATTTGGGTTTCTTGTTGAGGGTCGAACCAACAGACTGCAGTTTATTTAAAACAAAGCAGTGCAGTTATACTGAGGGCACCACATTCAGTGCACATCATTTAAACCATCCAACTGCATCGCTTTGATTTCATTAATCATGAAACTTAGAATAGAATGAGACATTTCTAGCCTCTCTGACCTGACGTGGGTCAGACAGGGGCAGCCGAAGGGCCGGATGTGGCCCTCGTAATCATCCTGGTGCCGACGTGTTGGGTTTTTATGATGTGAAGGAATCTAAAGTCGATAATGAAACTCATGGAGGTTCAGTATCATTGAGCTCCAGCACGAAAAAGGAAAGAGTGTTTACTTTATTCACCTTTAATTCTCAGCGTAACATCATTATAGATCATCTGTCATCTGGATTGGGCACCGACTGAGAAAACATTTAATGTAAAATAACACATTATGTTTATATGGGCCGTGATATTTGTTGCATTTCATTTCTTTACAACGTGCTCTGAAAAGTAAAAACACTAAAGAACGCAAAAAGAATTGTTATGCACCTCTAAATTAAATTAGCCGCAGTGCTCCAAGCAGGGGTTATTAAGGCATGTCTGACCCACATGGACTCCCGAATCCAACTTATCAGACACCTCTGAGATTAACAACAGCCCCTCGCACCCAACATCAGTGTCTGACCTTATTAAAAAACCCTTATTAGAAGAGAAAAAGGTGTTAAAGCTGGAAAGGGATTACCAGGTTAGGTTAGTATGGTGGGTGTGTGTGTGGGGGGGGGGGTGTCATATAATGTCCTGTAAGTGTAATGTGTCGGAGTCCCAATACTTTTGTACATATAGTTGATAAAGTAAAGTGCATTGAGATGTAGAGAGGTTTGTTTCATGCAGAGGATGTCAGCCGTGTGTCACTAACAATTCAAGCAGGTGTGCGTCAAACTTTTGCAGAAAAGTCTAGAGTGTGTGTGTGTGTGTGTATTAGTGTGTGTGTGTGTGTGTGTGTATGTGCTTGATCCTGCAGAGAACGTCTCAGTAATAGACATCCATGCACTAGTTGTTTAAAGGTGTGTTCAGGTGCAGATAGCCTGGCATGGGAATTAGAGAGCGTGCTGTTGAGCGCTGAGTACTTGATGTGATGGGATGTGGTACTCAAAAATAATGCAGTTAAAAAAAGAAAAGCCCATGTTGTGATAATCCGCTATTCAACAGACCAGCCTGCTTTATGCATATAAATAAGTCTCTCGAACCCATCGGTCTAAAACGCTGTTTACTTTAGAGACACGAGTACCGCCGGACCCAATTGCCATTTCACAAGAGGAGGAAGAGTTCACGAAAATGCTAATATACACCAACCGCAGAAGATACAGCTCACACAAATGACGCATTTGTAGAGACACAGCCGAGCTCTGACTTTAAGGCATTTTCACGCCTGTGCAAATTCCGATAGCTCTTTCTTGTCCCACTCCCCCCCCCCCCCCCCCAACCCCCATTTATTTTTGTCAGAGATTTTCTTCCTCCTACGCATGAGATGCTGTGCTGTGGTAGCCCACCTTTATCACAAGCCATGTTTCCTCGGTTGAAGCCCGCGGGTGAGGACTCGTATCATCAATTCTGCCTCAATCGTGTACGCGGCTTGCGAATGTCTGCTACTGTATTCATTAACATAAAAGTGGTGGCTCAGCACCAGGCATGTTCAATACCGTCCTGCAGCCTCGCACCATCCAAACCGCCAGCTCTGCCGTCGCTTGATGGAACATAATAAATGCAGGGACATTGCCGTGTAGTGTGCCTTTCCCGAGGGCTTCTTTATAATTAACCTCTATACGGAGATCATTTCAGCTTTTAATTTAAATAGCAACACAACAACAAATCCATACAAGCGTAAAATGAGAGAGGAAACGGGGAGAATAATAAAGAATAGAATGATGCAAGGGACTAAAAGTTGCTCCATTAGATGCTGGAGGGCTCCGGGGACGTCTTCCAGGTAGCTACCAGCCGAAATCCCGCAGCGGGTGAAAAAGAAATCAGCTCGGAAAAGTGTTGGTCCGCCCTGCAGCGGGACGGGGTCTTGTCCAGGGTGCTGGAATTGACTCTAGAACCTCCATCCATCCATCCGTCCAATATCTTCCACTTTATCCTATATTAGGGTCGTGGGCGGGGGTCGCCATGCCCATAAAGGGGAGAACGTTTCGGGCGCTGGGCAGATACACCCAGGACAGGACGTCAGTCTATCGCTGGGCACACACTCACTCACACATACATACACTATATGGGGCAATTTGGAGAATTTAATTGACATTGATCCATGTTTTTGGACTGTGGGAGGAAAGCGCAGAACCCGGAGGAAACCCACGTGGACACGGAGAGAACATAGAAACTCCACCCAGATTGGGATTCGAACCGGGAATCCCATGCACCTAGATCCCTCTAGAACCTGAATAGAAAAACAATAGAGTTTTATTCTGTACTTTATCAGCTCTTTGGATGGAGTTTGGTATGTTCTTGCGGTGTCAAAGTGGGTTTCCTCCTATAGTGTAAATTCCATTTCATAACCTGGCATCACATCGCGGCGACCAGATTCTGAGTTAGATCCCCCAAAGCGTGGCTTGGTTTATGGATGTGACATTGGTATGTTCTCCCTTTATCTGTTTGGGTTTCCAAAACTGACCCCAGGAAATTATGTGTCATAAAATGTGTCGTTCGTTCTGCAGTAGGTTGCTGTATTTGCCCACCGTCTGAGCACCGGGATAGGCTCCGGAGTTTGGTATTTCCTCCCTTGAGTCAACATCGGTTTCCTTGTACATTTAAAATTGAATGTAAAGTGTCCTGCTGGGTCGCGCCGTCGCCTCACGACGAGAAGTTGTGAGAATTTGATTGACGATTTCACGGTGCTGGAGCTTACCTTGTGTAGTTTGCATGTTCTCCTCATGTCTGCTTGCTGGCACAGGCTGAACTCGTGTAACTCTGTTACGTGACATCAGATCATTTTGCAGACACTTTTATCCAGACAACCAGACAGCTAGGGTCTGCCCCCCTGATACAGCCCCCCCCCCCCCCTACAGCTACTCCCCCAGCCTTTTGATGGACAGCCCAACACCCTGACCACTGCTCTGCCACGCCCTCGTATGCATCCTCATCTCTGTTCTTCCTGGCAGAGAGGATGTAATCATGCTGGACTGCCCCGGTCACTCATAATCAGGATTATTAAAAACAAGTGCGTCTGAGTGGACGGCGGTTCACCTCCGAATCTATTCATTCTGCGCCGTTTCAAAGCTTCAGCTCAAAGCAAACGCTATCAGTGAAGCATCCCATTCTGTCTTTCATCAGCAGACAAAATATTTGCTCCCGTGCTCGTCACTGCACACACACCTGAAACCGGCTGCGGTCCGGCTGCTTGGTTCTTGCATCCCATCACGTCCGTATGTTTTGACGTTGGCCTGCGCGGAACGCAGAACGGAAACCGCGGAGCCTCATTCTGCACCGACGGCACACATCCGCTCCACGCTACAACAGCGGCGGGCAAAAAAAAAAATCAAATAAAATAATAAATAAAATAAAAAATAGCAGCTCTCCACAACTACAAAGCTGCTCCGCTTTCTTGCTGGGATTTGTTGGCAGAGAATAGGACTGACAGGCTGCTGAAATCTCTTCACACTTCTGTTTGTGCACACCCCCAGATAGACGCGTTCCATCACGGCCCTTTGTTGATTTGACGCAAGGCTCATGCAGCATCGCCGCCTGTTTGGGTGGAAGATTAGGGAGACTGCTTGATTTACAGAATCATTTCCACGGGCCCCCGATCATTTACATATCGAGTCAATGACTCTGCGAGGGAGATGAAAAAATAAATAAAAAATCACAGAACGCAGTCTTTAATCTTAACACTTTTATTAAAATACAAAACTATGAGGAGGATCATTTTGTCTCTGCCGGATTTCGTCACTTATATTAAATCCAGGTGTTTCGTTCGGTCCCTCTGCCACGGGTTCATAAAAACAAGTTTGCAGCCAATGATATGCTTCGAAATGTGTCAATGATTTAGGGACGGGGCGGCATGGTGGCTTAGTGGTTTAGCATGTTCTTCTCTCAGCGCTGGGGATTCCCGGTGCGAATCCCAATCTGGGTGGAGTTTGCATGTTCTCCCCATGTCCGCATGGGTTTCCTCACACAGTCCAAAAACATGGATCAAGGTCAATTGAATTCTCCAAATTGCCCCATATAGAGTGTGTGTGTGTGTGAGTGAGTGTGTGCCCAGAGATATATTGACGTCCTGTCCTGGGTCTATCTGCCCAGCGCCCGAAACGTTCTCCACTGGATGGGAATGGGGAACCCCCCCGCGACCCTAATAGAGGATAAAGCAGAAGATAATGGATGGATGAATGGAGGGTCACGGGGGGGGTTCCCATGCCCATCCAGGGGAGAACGTTCTCACACAAACACACTCTATATGGGGCAATTTGGAGCATTCAATTGACCTTGATCCAAGTTTTTGGACTGTGGGAGGAAACCGGAGAACCCAGACGAAACCCATGCAGACATGGGGAGAACATGCAGACTCCACCCAGATTGGCTAGCTGAATGAGTTTGGTGGAGAAGTCGGCAACTGGCCTGCAGAGAGCACTGACCTCAACCTCAAACTCATCCAGCATACAGATCCCAGACCCTCACCACGTCAGGGCCTTCATGTCATTTGTAAAGACTTTATAAAGCCTCCGTCCTGCAGAATGATTTCAGCATTTAGAATCCATGCTATGGAGAACTTCTGCGGTTCTAATACCCAAATGAGGTCCAACTCGCTCCGAGATGAACGTCTCTAATAAAGTGGAAACTCAGTTTATACTTGTATCTCACACAATGAGCGTAAAACTCCGGGAGAACCAGCTCAGCTGAAACAACATTGCTGCTGTGCTAAATTTAAATACTTGGGGATTTGGTGTTTGGGTTTGAAATTGATTATGTGAGCTGACTGTTTGATTTAAGCATGGTGTTTAGGAACCGCTTGCAAGCAAAATCCAATTATATTCGGCGTCTCCGTGCCCAAAAAAAGCCCCGTTCACCCCCTCCTGACCCACCCCACTAAGCTAATTAAGACGATTAACCAAGAGGAACAGCTAAAAGTATGTGGCTCAGGGAGGGACTGACGACGTCTTCCATCGCTCGCTGCCGCTGAAAGTTTGCAAACTCTTCTAGACGGCAGATGGTGGAACCGAAATGGGCGCCAGTTATAAATTGTTTGTTGGAATTTTGTTTACGAGGATGGCGGTTCGTTTCGCCGAACGTGAGCCGTGCCAGAAACAACGTTCGTTTGTAAAGATCTCCAACACCTCGATTTTAATTTCCAAGGTCATTCATAGAAAAATCGGGTTGACTCTTGGCGTTGGCATCGCGGCTGCAGGATAAAATGCACCTGCTGGTGTTCTGATGCTGGAACTGTGCAGATTTCGCAGACCATTAAGCAGCTATTCTGCTCTGCATGAGTGTATGATGGTTCTACATTATGTGTTGGCTCAGAACCCGGTGTCTGCTCCGTGATACGTGACATTTCTGTTTGTTTCTGTTTGTAATCCAGCGACGGTGTCAGGGTCACTGCCATGTTTTGGAGTAAAAGGCAGAACAATCACATCATTAAGGCACTTTAAACCAAAAATAATAACATACTGCTGGCGCTGCAGAGCTAAGGACTCTGTTAAATGACTGACGGTTCAAACTGCATCAACATCCATCCATTATCTTCCGCTTTATCCTCTACTAGGGTCGCCTATCCAGGGGAGAATGTTTCGGGTGCTGGGCAGATTCACCCAGGACAGGACGCCAATCTATCACTGAGCACACGCCCTCACACACACACTCTATATGGGGAAATTTGGAGAATTCAATTGACCTTGATCCATGTTTTTGGACTGTGGGAGGAAAACTGAGAACCCGGAGGAAACCCATGGCGACACGGGGAGGACATGGAAACACCCAGATTGGGATTCGAACCAGGAATCCTCAGCGCTGAGAGGAGAACATGCCAACCACTAAGCCGCCATGTTGCCCTTATTTATCCATCCATTATCTTTGGCTAAATCCTCTACTAGGGTCTACTAGGGGGGAGGGCCCATCCAGGGGAGAACGTTTTGGGCACTGGACAGATAGACCCAGGACAGGGAGCCAATCAATCACTGGGCACAAATTCACTCACACACACACACTCTATATGGGGCAATTTAGAGAATTGACTTGATCCATGTTTTTGGACTGTGGGAGGAAACCGGAGAACCCAGAGTACACCAATACGGACACGGGGAGAACATGCAAACTCCACCCAGATTGGGATTCGAACCAGGAATCCCTAGTGCTGAGAGGCGAACGTTCTAAACCACTAAGCCACCGTGCTGCCCCATTTAGTGATGTAAAAACTAAAAATACACAATAAGGGGAAAAGTACAGGGACTGTACAGGATTTGATATTTTAGTCAGACACTGAAACTGAACGGGCGGATTGACTGACGCTGTGTCGTTAGCGTACAGACAGTAAAGGCAGTGTGCTCTCAGGGCCTGGGGACGTCTCTTCCTCGGCGTACATCATCATCATGAATCGAACGCCTTTTCATTTTCGGCGAGCGTTCAGAGCCGCTTTTGGCGGCAAAGGACATCCAGCACCGATTCCTCTCCCCACGTCTCTCGGCGCTCACATGACATCAGACACATCCGGAATAGTGCGAGTTTATGTCTCGAATCAAAAGACGCTCACGTCCTCGGCTGATCCCTCAGGGGAGCGCGAGAGACAGAGAGAGGCGAGAGGACACGCACCGAAATGCGCCGCACAAAGCCCGAGCCAGAGCTATTGTGATCGCTCGGCTGGAGTCTGAAGTTTGTGGCCGGCAGACCGAATCCGTACAGAGAGATAACAAGGCTGGCTGTTGTTACCGCGCAGTCACCAGAGGCCCGGGCGTCGGCTTTTCTGTAGCATGGCGCGGCCAAGATAGCATCGCTGGAGATGAGCATTATCTGGCACCCGAGCCGTCTCCACACCGAGCCGCCAGGCTTTGTGAGTCTGCCAGCGAGCTGCGAACCCAACCGGCTCCTCGCAGGGCCTTTGAGCATCTCCTCGCATAAGGAATGCACGGGAAGAAATCAGATTAGTGAAGCTTTTCTGGGCCCCCAGATCAAAACATGAGCCCAGATAGCATCTCAGCAGCTCCCATATCAGGAGAGGAACCTTGGGTCCGGATCCGATCCGTCAATTAGCGTGCCGGGATGGCCTAAATGAAAGAGGCTGTCTGGAAACTGGTGTAACACGTCTGTTTTCTTTTGATTCTCTGAGATGGTGTTTGTTTTGTTGATGTTCCTGCGTACCTCAAAGTGTACCAGTTTGGTGTAGAGGCTTGTGATTGGCCCACGTCAACCCTGACCTCAACCTCGTCCAATACCTTTGGATGATTTAAATTGGGTCATTTATTGGACGCTTTTATCCAAAGCGACTTACAAGGTGAGCACAGGGTTAATCACAACATCCCTGGAGCAATGAGGGTTAAGGGTCTTGCTCAAGGACCCACATTGGTAACTTCAGTGGGACCTGGGACTTGAACCCCCAACCTTCAGATTGATAACCCAATGCCCTAACCACTGAGCTAACCCGCCATGATTTAGAATGGAGAACATGAGTCAGACCAACATCTCATCCCACATCGGTGCCTGACCTCACAAATAAATCATTTGGCGCAGACACCAAAATCTTATAGAAAGCCTTTATTGAGGTAATGTTTGAATGATCCAGAGACACTTTCATTGACATGTCTGTCTCTCTCTGTGTCTGTCTGTCTGTCTGTCTCTGCAGCTTATAAGAGGATTTTCCTGAAGTACATCTTCATGTGTAAGCACACTCTCTTCTTTGTATTTGGTTCATGGCTCTCCCCTGCCTCTGACACGCCCTCGTAAAGTGCTAAACCGGCCCGTTCCAGCTACCTCTGCGCAACCATGTCATCTGCGGTCCGAGCCCTGCTGCTCGTGCTCCTCGGAGCCGGGGTCCTGCTGTCCAGCGGCGACTCTCCCCGTCGGGAGATTAAGATAGACGGAGACTTGGTTCTGGGCGGCCTGTTTCCCATCCACGAGAAAGGCCTGGGAATGGATGAGTGCGGGCGCATCAACGAGGACCGGGGGATCCAGAGATTGGAGGCCATGCTGTTTGCTATCGATCAGATCAACCGCGACCTGAGCCTGTTGCCTGGTGTCTCACTGGGTGTCCACATCTTGGACACCTGCTCCAGGGATACGTACGCACTGGAGCAAGCGCTGGAATTCGTCCGGGCCTCGCTGACGAAGGTCGACGACACCGAGTTCATTTGTCCCGACGGCTCGTACGCGTCTCAGGAGGACAGTCCGCTGGCCATCGCTGGGGTTATCGGGGGCTCCTACAGCAGCGTCTCCATACAGGTGAGTGATGAGCACGAACACAACCAGCATCCTGTGAGACATCCATGGCCATGTGGTTGGGACTCTTAGTTGTTAGATAACATCCATCCAGTAATTCCACTTTATCCTCTACTAGGGGGGTTCCCCATGTCCATCCAGGGGAGAACGTTTCGGGCGCTGGGCAGATACACCCAGGACAGGGCGCCAATCTATCACTGGGTGCACACTCACTCACACAGATACACTCTATATGGGGCAATTTGGAGAATTCCATTGACCTTGATCCAAGTTTTTGGACTGTGGGAGGAAACCTGAGAACCTGGAGGAAACCTACACGGACACGGGGAGAACATGGAAACTCCACCCAGATTGGGATTCGAACTGGGAATCCCCAGCGCTGGGAGGGGAACATGCCAACCACTAAGCCACTGTGCCGCACCATTGATCCATCCATCCATTGTCTTGTGCTATATCCACTACTAGAGTCGAAAGGGGGGGGGTTCCCCATGCCCATCCAGGGGATAATGTTTCGGGCGTTGGGCAGATACACCCAGGACAGGACGCCTGTCGACAGGAGAACATGCCAAACACTAAGCCACCGTGTCGCCCCATTTATCCATCCATTGTCTTGCGCTATATTCACTACTAGAATCATGAAGGGGGGGGGTTCCCCATACCCATCCAGGGGATAACGTTTCGGGCGCTGGGCAGATATACCCAGGACAGGACGCCTGTCGACTGGAGAACATGCCAACCACTAAGCCTCCGTGCCGCCCACTATTAAAAAACAGAGTATC
Organism: Corydoras sp. C115; assembly: GCA_019802505.1. NCBI lineage: Eukaryota > Metazoa > Chordata > Actinopteri > Siluriformes > Callichthyidae > Corydoras > Corydoras sp. C115. The sequence continues at coordinate 106,459 of JAFMOC010000233.1, forward strand.
CTGAGAATCCGCCATCAGGAATCAGGCATCATAATTGTAAATCTAGACTATCTGGTGGGTGGAGCTGATAAAATGGACAATGGATCCAGAGTAGAGCCCTGTTGTCTGTATGTTTCTGTGTGTCTTGATATTTACAATAACTCTCTGTTGAGGGTACATTAAAGGGAGCCATGAGGGGGGCTCTGGAGGTCTTTCCGTTCCCAGCCTCTACATTGCAGTCCCAGTTGCATGAATTATTCCGCAGCGCTATTTGTATGCAGAGGTGATAATCGTACGGTCTCATCAAATTATTACAAGCCGCTGAATGATTTCACCATCCTCCAAGAACTGAGCGCAACACCACGGCGCCGAGCCCTCGCCCCAGCACGTCCGCCGACTACCTGATCCATTATTTAAAGAGCGGGGTTTTGGACGGGGGGGGAAAAAATAAATAAATAAAAAAAATCCCGCGGGCCAGACTTTCCGTCCTCTCCCCGATTTAAATACAACGTGCACGCTCCAGTTCCTCCCCTCACGCATACGTGCCTGGATTAGCACCGTGGCTAAGCTATCGTGTGCTTTGTGTGTTGCTGCCTTCTTGCGGCACCGAAAACAGAAGTCGGCGCCGAGGACATTTGCATAGTTTTGCATAACCCCCCTTCATCCGGGGCGCCGCTCGCGTCAGTTTCACCCTATCAGTCCCGGAATCCCTAATCTGCATTTTGCTAATCTAAATAAAGAGATACGAGTTTGTAGACGGGTGGCGTGGAACCGCGTTTCCATCGCATCCTCCCCTAAAATTAAACGCCGATCGGCTCGCTATCCGCTGCTCGTCGCCAGCAATTAGTCATTAATTATTACTGCGTGCTGCTGCCTGGCTATTGTGCACAAATCTTCCTTCTGACGATTTCCACGGCGACAGAAACTAATCTGGGAAGTTAACAAAACGTGAGTGTAACGTTTTAATTCAGGCTTTAAAAAATAAACTCACTAAATAAAACAAACTGACGGCGACCTCAAGTGGAACCACCAGTTTGGCCAGACGCAGTAGGCCTCGTGTGATGGGTGGGAGGCAGGATTAGGGGTTAAAGTTGCCTGATCCTATTAAAGAATTTGTCTTATTTTATTTTTCCAGGTTGCCAACTTGCTGCGTCTGTTCCAGATCCCTCAAATCAGCTATGCATCAACGAGCGCCAAGTTGAGCGACAAATCCCGCTATGACTACTTCGCCCGCACCGTCCCGCCGGATTTCTACCAGGCAAAGGCGATGGCGGAAATCCTGCGCGCCTTCAACTGGACCTACGTCTCCACCGTGGCGTCCGAGGGTGATTACGGCGAGACGGGGATCGAGGCGTTCGAACAGGAGGCCCGTTTGCGCAACATATGCATCGCCACGTCGGAAAAGGTGGGCCGCTCCAACGCCAAGCGTTCCTCGTACGAGGCGGTGGTGCGGCAGCTCCTGCAGAAGCCGAACGCCCGCGTGGTGGTCCTCTTCCTCCGTAGTGACGACGCCCGCGAGTTGCTGGCCGCCGCAACTCGTCTCAACGCCTCCTTCCACTGGGTGGCCAGCGACGGTTGGGGGGCGCAAGAGAGCATCGTGAAAGGAAACGAGTTCACGGCAGACGGCGCCATCACGCTGGAACTCGCTGCACATCCGATTCCCGAGTTCAACCGCTACTTCCAGAGCCTCAATCCGCTGAACAACCACCGGAACCCGTGGTACCGGGACTTCTGGGAACAGAAGTTCCAGTGCTCCTTGGGAGGAACGTTGCAGACAGGGGCAGGAACTCCGAAGCCGCCCTGCGACCCGGAGCTGGCTGTGGTTGACTCGAACTTCGAGCCGGAGTCGAAGATCATGTTCGTGGTGAATGCCGTGTACGCCATGGCGCACGCTCTCCACCGCATGCAGAGGGCGCTGTGCACTAACACCACGCGCCTGTGTGATGCCATGCGAAGTCTCGATGGCAAGCGTCTCTACCGGGACTTCCTGCTTCACGTCAACTTCAGAGGTAACAGCATTATCATTAATTTAATCGACATAACGTCTCTGCTGCTCATGAGAACGGCGTTATTATAAACACGGCATGTTTACGACTTTGTGGTCCGCAATGTACGGTCTATAAATGAAGTGGAATGAATTAGAACAGAGATTGTGAGTCAGGTCCTTTCATCCAGCAGCAGTCACTCTCCAAAATCTTGTAGAAAGCAAAATGTCCCTCAACGCTCAGTATTATTTTGAGCTGGTTGGTTTTTTTTGGAGGGCGTAGTGGTTGGCATGTTCTCCTCTCAGCACTAGGGATGTTTCCCATGTTTCTTTTTTGGAGGGCGTAATGTTCTCCTCTCAGCACTAGGGACTCCCGGTTCAAATCCCAATCTGGGTGGAGTTTCCATGTTCTCCCATGTTCTCTTTTTTGGAGGGCGTAGTGGTTGTTATGTTCTCCTCTCAGCACTAGGGATTCCCCGGTTCAAATCCCAATCTGGGTGGAGTTTACATGTTCTCCCATGTTCTCTTTTTTGGAGGGCGTAGTGGTTGGCATGTTCTCCTCTCAGCACTAGGGATTCCCGGTTCAAATCCCAATCTGGGTGGAGTTTCCATGTTCTCCCATGTTCTCTTTTTTGGAGGGCGTAGTGGTTGGCATGTTCTCCTCTTTCAGCACTAGGGATTCCCGGTTCAAATCCCATGTTCCGCGTGGGTTTCCTCCGGGTTCTCCGGTTTCCTCCCACAGTCCAAAAAACATGGATCAAGGTCAACTGAATGCTCCAAATTGCCCCATATAGAGTGTGTGTGAGTGAGTGTGTGTCCAGTGATAGATTGCTGTCCTGTCCTGGGTGTATCTGCCCAGCGCCCGAGACGTTCTCCCCTGGATGGGCATGGGGAAACCCCCCCCCCCTGCGACCCTAGTAGAGGATAAAGTGGAAGATAATGGATGGATGGATGCTTTTTTTGGAAGTATAACATCATTATTGAAGCCGACGACGCAGTGGGGGACGCTGGTGGAGGTGGGCTTTGGGTTTGAGCTTGTGATTCTTTGTCACATTTGCGTTTTCTGTAGAAAGATGGATTTCATTTTGGTCTCTGTGTCTGTCCTGTTCCGTCTCCCGTATGCAATCTCGCTTCCTATTTGCAGTGGCATGTCTCAGGATGTGCGTAGGCTTATAGGACGCTGCATTTCTCCATCAGGCTGCTTAGCATGTGGAGCTTGTGCACTGTGGCGGGGTAATTAGAGGCAGTGAGGAAAGTCTTCACCGTGCAGGAGAACCGGTGGCTGTGACAAGAACACGGGTGGAACGCCGGCTGACGGAGAGCCAGAGGACCGCGTTTGACTGACAGCTGCAAAGCCAAAGAGGGGCTGCTAAAAATAAACCATGTAAAACTGCGCACATATAGATATATGGTATATATATACAGGGCGGCACATGGCTTAGTGGTTGGCATGTTCTCCTCTCAGCGCTGGGGATTCCCGGTTCGAATCCCAATCTGGTGGTTTTCATGTTCTCCCCGTGTCCACGTGGGTTTCCTCCGGGTTCTCTGGTGTCCTCCCACAGTCCAAAAACATGGATCAAGTCAATTGAATTCTCCAAATTGCCCATATAGAGTGTGTCTGTGTGTGTGAGTGAGTGTGTGCCCAGCGATAGATTGGAACCCTGTCCTGGGTGTATCTGCCCAGCGCCCAAGACGTTCTCCCCTGGATGGGCATGGGGAACCCCCCCGTGACCCCTAATATAGGATAAAGCGGAAGATAATGGATGGATGGTATATAGATTGAGAGAGCGAATCGGATGCATGTCCACCGTATGGACAGACGTACCGAGACGGATGAGGTTGAGGTCAGGGCTGTGTGAGGAAGAGTCGAATTCCTCCAAACCTTACTCACCCAACGGTTCCCAAATGGATCAGTCATGCAACCGCTACTTCCAGAGCCTCAATCCACTGAACAACCACCGGAACCCGCGGTTCCTGGACTTCTGGGAACAGAAGATCCAATGCTCCTTGGGAGGAACGTTGCAGACAGGGGCAGGAACTCCGGAGCTGGCTGTGGTTGACTCCAACTTCCGCTTTATCCTCTACTAGGGTTGCGCGGGGGGGTTCCCCATGCCCATCCAGGGGAGAACGTTTCGGGCGGTGGGCAGATACACCCAGGACAGGACGCCAATCCATCACTGGCACACACACTCACACACAGACACACTCTCCATCCATCCATCCATCCATTATCTTCCACTTTATCCTCTACTAGGGTCACGGTGGGGTTCCCCATGCCCATCCAGGGGAGAACGTCTCGGGCGCTGGGCAGATACACCCAGGACAGGGCGCCAATCCATCGCTGGGCACAGACACACTCTATATGGGGCAATTTGGAGAATTCAATTGACTTCATCCATGTTTTTGGACTGTGGGAGGAAACCGGAGAACCCGGAGGAAACCCACGCGGACACGAACATGCCAACCACGAAGCCACTGTGCCGCCACCAGGCTGAATTAATTCCCTAAATGAATCATTTAAATTCGATAATGAACTGATTTGTTATTTGTTGCGTGTGATCCCTGACTCCTGACTCTTAACGCCGATGTTGCAGGGTTTTGATTAATGATCAGGTTTTTATTACTTGGTGTATTTTGGAACTCGTCGTGCGCCCGCCGGTGCATCAGGTGTCGCCTCCGTACGGGGAGTTTAAACACGCTCGCTATTATTAGAAACGCGATCGGCGTGCAGACGGAGAGGACGTGGTTTTCTCTGTCGAGCTCTCGCGTTTCCACTGGATGCTGTTGACTGTAATTTGTCTCGACTGAACAAACGTAGAAATCTGCACAGCGGAGACACCGGTGGAAAGTAGAAGGACAGGGGTCATGTGCATATCTGTGTATGTAGAACCACCACCACCACCACCACCACCCCACCCCCCCACACATGTGCACACACCCCACCCAAAAAACACAAAACAGGCTACATGCTGAAGCTATGGGGAGAGAGAAAGCGATGGAAGGCGCAGGAGCAACTCAGGGAGATGAAACGAGGCGAGTGTTTGAGTGGGATGCTATGTGTCAGCAGAAGAAGATTCTCTTTGAAATCCACCATCTTCATTTTTCAAGCTCGGAATCAAAGACGCGTGGGGTTTGCAGTCTGGGCCGGTGGGGTGATGCGAGCGAGCGATGCAGGAGAGAAGAATAATGACAGCAGCTCATAGACGGGAGGATGGGGTAGAAAATGGAGGGGTAACACGAAGCCATGGTTCAGTGTGTGATGGAGGGGAAAAGGACGGGGCCGGGTGGACGCCGGGTGGACGCCGGGTCTCAACTAGACATCAGACAATTAGAGATTTAGATCACGATTACAGTCCAAAAAATAATCACGATTATATTATAATAACAATAATCAACTTCTGCAAATAGGGCGGCACGGTGGCTTAGTGGTTTAGCATGTTCTCCTCTCAGCACTGGGGATTCCCGGTTCCAATCCCAATCTGGGTGAAGTTTGCATGTTCACCCTGTCTCCACGTGGGTTTCCTCTGGGTTCTCCGGTTTCCTCCCACAGTCCAGAAACATGGATCAAGTGAATTGAATTCTCCAAATTGCCCCATATAGAGTGTGTCTGTGTGAGTGAGTGTGTGCCCAGCGATGGATTGGCGCCCTGTCCTGGCTGTAACTTGCCCAGCGCCCGAAACGTTCTCCCCTGGATGGGCATGGGGAACCCCCCGCGACCCTAATAGAGGATAAAGCGGAAGATAATGGATGAATGAATGAACTTCAAAATCACAGAAATCATATGCGGTTTTGGATGATTTTGTTTATGTTTATTTCTTTAATAAACATTAACATTTTGTTTGCGAATAAAAATCCAAATGCCCCAAACCCATCCAGGGGAGAACATTATGGGCGCTGTGCAGAAAAACCCAGGACAGACGATGGTCGTCCAGACGATGCTGAACCGATATTACGATTAGTAGATTGTAACATTTTTAATCACAATTAATCGCAAAAATGATGAATTGTCTCATCCCTAGTCTGAACGGCATGATGCTTCAGCCTGCTGTGTAGTAAAGAGAAGGCGATTTTGGACTTTATTTCTTAATGATGCAGATAAAAAAAATATATAATCCGCAAAAAATCGATATGAGTCGCAGTCAACATCATCTAAACTGGGAATATTTGGTGAAGCATCTTATCTGTTTCCACAATTACTTTTTTATCACTCACTGTTGATATGAGGATTTTGTGAGACCATCTTATACTTCTGTTCATTTCTTTTTGTTATAAAATTACATAGAAAACTTTTATTTTACACTTTTAAATAAATGATGTGTTCCTTTATAAACTTATGAACAGCCCGTCTTTGGCGGTTCTAAACACTCTCATGAGCTTCACCCCCTTATTCTCCAATATTAACTGATTTATTTTTTATGTGCTCTCACCTGCTGACAAAATACCGTAGTGCAGGTTTCTGCTGATTAACACGGTTTTGCTTCATTACTGACCTCAGAGACGAAAATCTGATTTATGATCATGTTCTTTTATTTAATGTGAGATGTTACTTTAGAACCCAGGTCTTTATTCTTCATGTTTGTGTTTCTTACCTCAGTGGGTCGTCTCCACCCCCCCCCCCCCCCACACACACACACACCCCCACCCCCCCAAAGCCATACTTTCCACATCCGATAATGTAGTGTGGCACCATGCTGTTGCTATGGTAATTGGATCTGCACATGGCACCATTTGGTGAAGTAATCCAATAAAATGAGACAGGTATAGTCTGTCCACAGCTGAGAGAGAGACAGACAGACAGACAGACAGACAGACAGACAGAAACTGAAAAGAGAGAGAGAGAGAGAGAGAGAGAGAGAGAGAGCATTTCCACTTGTGGTGATCTCACACCTACTGAGTAAACACATGCCCATGCACATGTAGCAGCAGAGGAACGTGGACGGAGATCATTTGGGAAATTTGTGCATCTCTTGCATTCCTGCCATCAAATCTCAGACACTATCTACCCACACAACACTTCCTGGCCCACACAAGATTTGCGCACACACACACACACACACACACACACACACACACACACACACACACACACACACACACACATACACACACAGACACACACAAGGATTTTCACACATGGATAATATGTTGTGTAATAAATTCTATAATAATAACTTAGAGAGAGTGTGTGTGTATGTGTGTGTGTGTGTGTGTGTGTGTGTGTGTGTGTGTGTGTGTGTGTGTGTGTGTGTGTGTGTGAGACTGATGCTGTGCTGATTTTAAACCCATGTCACTGAGCTCCACCGACTTTATTAGATTTTATTCTGTAGCATTAAGATTCTCTTCCTATAACTTTAGTATTTTTATATTGAATGACGTTAAGACCTGTATCCTCTACAGACTTTATAGTGGACACGGCATGCTTCCTGAGCCTTTGTTCTTGTACCTATTGTAAACACAAGCTGTAGTCCTGCTTATCTCCCCACACCGTACATACAGGCTGCGGAACGTTCTGTGGAAAACGCATTCACAACGATGTGGAGGTTTTTTAAATAACATTCCATAATTGGCACTTTCTGACTGGCATTTAATTATATTCCACAAGAAAGTTTTGGGCATCTCCGAAAGGTTAACTGGAGGAGGGAACCTCTGTACCTGCGGTAATTGTGTTAATGGAGATGAAAATGTGCAGCGTAAAGGATTTCGTGCATCACCTTGAATTAATGATGGTGTCTAGCATCAATGCAGCAGAAGGGCCCTCTATTGAAACCCACTTTCTAGACGTGATTATTTATCTCAGTGTGCAGCTTCCATCCTCGTACGTTCCTCCAGCTCTCCGTGGATGAGTTCTAGGTAAAAAAAAACTGCTGACAAGTTCAGAACAGCGTTGAGTGTCTGCTGGACTCATGTAAAGATTTATAAAGGGATTATAGAAGTTTTAAATAGGGCTGGAATCCTCGTTTCTAATACAGAAAATGATTTAAACATGATCCTTCATCAGCATACCGTCGTCACACCTGTGTACCTTCATCATGAGTCAATGAGGTTTACTTTGGTGCGTCAGTGATGAGCCTGTCGGGTTTAATAGAAATAAATTCCTTTTTTAACATTATAGAGCTGGAATTTGTTCCTTAAATTTATTATAATTTATGTAGGAGGTCGTTGCAAATCTGGTTTGTCTCTGAAAACGATGTCTTTAACCCCAACAAATTACCAAATTTATCCAAATTTTTATACCTGATTTTAAAGCTACACTTACCTACAATTTTGACAGAATAAACTCAGTCCTACTTGAGCAGTTTATAATTTATTTTGTATTTTTTGGTTCCTGTCTCTTTAAGGACATTAAGAACGTTCCAAAGAAAGTTCCAAGGCTTTCAAAAGTTCCAAAGTTATAATTAAGAGTTAAAAGTGTTTCTTAAGGTGTTAAGGAACAAGAAGCACGAAGCCATACACTCTCTTTGATATTTAATGCAGCCGATGAGTTGTGTTCTTTGGGTTTATGTAAAGTTCATCACCTTTGCTAGTATTAAGGGGAATTGGTGTAATTTTGTGGTTCTAAGTCAATTAAGACAGAGTTTATTCACACTGAATAAGTAACACTAATATTCTATTATATTCTACAATGTAGAAGTTGCTCATAGTACATTTGTTTGTGTTATTTATGTTACAGTTCTTACGGTTTACATTTGGTCATTTAGTAGACGCCTTTATCCAAAGTAACTTACAAATATCCCAGAGCACAGGGTAGGTACAGCACCCCTGGAGCAATGAGGGTTAAGGGCCTTGCTCAAGGACCCACAATGGTTACTTCAGTGGATTTGAAGTTCCACGTGGGCGTGGTAGCTCAGTGGTTAGGGCGTTGGGCTGTCAATTTGAAGGTTGGGGGTTCAAATCCCAGGTCCACTGAAGTTACCAGTGTGGGTCCTTGAGCAAGACCCTTAACCCTCATTGCTCCAGGGATGTTGTGATGAACCCTGTGCTCACCTTGTAAGTGGCTTTGGATAAAAGCGTCCACTAAATGACCAAATGTAAATGTAATGTAACCTACAACCTTCAGATTGAGAGCCCAACACCCTACTCACTGAGCCACAAAGGTGGTTGGGTGTAAGGTTATTTACAAAGCACAAGGTACAAGCTCAAGAACAAACCTAATCAGTTTTGGCAAGAATATTTGTGCTGTTATCTTTAAATGAATATATTTTAAATTAAATATCTTTAAATTGGAGAGCACTGCTCTCAGATTTGGATTTATTTTAGCCGTGTTCATCGGTGACGTCAACGTAAGCCGGAACTTTGTTTCCCTTGTGTTCACTCTTCTAATGTTCAACCCCGTCTTGAACAGCTTTACGATCAGGTGTCCTAACTGGCGAGGAGGCTCACTGTGGCACGCGTGCAAACAAACATGGCTGTCAGATACCATCTGCTGTCGTTAACTGCGATCGGATCCCCACGGCATATTCAAACCCAATATGAGACTCCAGTCCATAAAAATCTGCCTTCATTACGCCATTAAGGGCTTTGGCTAACGGTTTGCCCGAGATGCAGTTTTAATTCTGACAGTTTGATGACGATGGTTCCACGTTATAAACTCTCCGAACGAAGGCGGGTCTCTTTCTGAAAACGCGCCCGCTCAAATCACTCTCCAGGTTTATATCACCTCACATCCAGCATGCGGGGATCGTTTAATATATCTGTAATGGATGAAACCATACGGATTATGAGTTACGCCCGGGATAGGAATGAGAAAACGGTTTTATTGGCCTAATTTATAAACACAATATAAGCAATTACACGTTTCACATGCTGATGTATGGACTCATAAGGAAGCAGATTGTTCATGTGTAATCCTGAATGTGTAGCGCTGCAGCTGTGCAGGACAACAAGAGGGAAGATATTATTCACATAAAACATCCGGTCGCCGTGAAGAAGCGTTTTGGCGGAACATTAATATAATGTGTGTTTATTTCGGGCTCACTGTGGCCTGCATTTCTTTCTTTCTATTGTAACTTATTTCGAGTAAGGGCGGCACGGTGGCTTAGTGGTTTGGCATGTCCCAATCTGGGTGGAGTTTCCATGTCCTCCCCGTGTTCGCGTGGGTTTCCTCTGGGTTCTCCGGTTTCCTCCCACAGTCCAAAAACATGGATCAAGGTCACTTGAATTCTCCAAATTGCCCCATATAGAGTGTGTCTGTGTGAGTGAGTGTGTGCACATCGATGGATTGGTGCCCTGTCCTGGGTGTATCTGCCCAGCGAAACGTTCTCCCCTGGATGGGCATGGGGAACCCCACCGCGACCCTAATGGATGGAATGGATGGATATTTCGAGTAATTGAGGCGTGAGGTAAACTTACTATAGTACATACTGTGTGGACAAATGTATCGACACAGTACAAGATTAGGAGCTTAAAAGACCCCCGGTTCTGCATTGGAACCCCCTTTGCGGTTGAAGGACTTTGGATCGTCTGTGCGTCTGAGGATTTGTGATGTTGGACCAGAGGCTCTCGCTTTTGGGGACCGGGGTCTGTGTGGTCACCCAACCATGCCTAAAAAAGGGCCTTCCCCAAACAGTTCCCACAATATTGGATGCATACAGTTGTCTTAGATGCATGGCTGAGTTTTTTGTCCCCTACGGATGACCTGAATTTGTTCTTAATGAGTTCTTGAACACGTCCCAAAAGGAACCAGCCTCTGAGAGCATAACGAGAGAACCTGACGAAGTCCGAGCAGCTCTCTGAATGAGTGTGTATGAGTGTCTGAAGGGCAGATCGGGTCTGATTGGAGGATGTAGGTGTGGGAGTGAGAGCAGGTGAGGGTTTCGGTGGAAGAGCTGTACGACTTTAAAGGACCTCTTTTCCTTCAGACATAAATGCGGCAGAATTCGAGTCACTGATTGAACAAGCTTTGTTTCCGCATGACAGAACTGACAGGCAACAGGGTGCCGTGTCACCATGGAGTCTTAGGAGTTTCAAGAGTACCTGACAAACAGAGCTGTAGATGAGAGAGAGAGAGAGAGAGAGAGAGAGAGAAAGAGAGAGAGAGAGAGTAATTATGTTCAGGCACATTATTGCAACAGCAAGACAGAACTGACCTGTGTACACACACACTATAACAACACAAACATATAGCAACACCTACAAATTAGACCTGCATAACCTTTATGACAGGGCAGCACGGTGGCTTTGTGGTTTGGCATGTTCTCCTCTCAGCACTAGGGATTCCTGGTTCGAATCCCAATCTGGGTGGAGTTTCCAAGTCCTCCCCGTGTCCGTGTGGGTTTCCTCCGGGTTCTCCGGTTTCCTCCCACAGTCCAAAAACATGGATCAAGGTCAATTGAATGCTCCAAATTGCCCCATGTAGAGTGTGTGTGTGAGTGAGTGTGTGCCCAGTGATAGATTGGCGTCCTGTCCTGGGTCTATCTGCCCAGCGCCCGAAACGTTCTCCCCTGGATGGGCATGGGGAACCCCCCCTGCGACCCTAGTAGAGGATAAAGCGGAAGATAATGGATGGATGGATAACCTTTATGAAACCCCCGTTCATTCAGAATGAAGCTCTGTAAGGGTCAGATGAGTTCTTTTAAACCCAACTCACCCAAACCCCGTCTGCTTCGTGAGCCTGGACATAGTAAAGGGCCTTCCCCAAACTGTTCCCACCAACTTGTTAAATCCTAACCTCTTATTAATCTCTTAATAAATTATGAGACAAAAACGCAAATCTATTTCCGTCTCCTGTGGATTATAAGAACTGTTGTTCCGTGTTTAATAATGGATGATATTTCCTTGGCTGTGTTCTTTTGCGATATTAAGACGCTTTAGATGATTAGCAGATGTTCCCCCCGTGTCCCCAGGAGCCCCAATGCAAGCTGATTAACTGCAATTTGTGTTTGTTGCGAGTAATTATATTAAGGCTAATTATCTTGTTACTACAGCCTGATTACTTAATTTAAGGGCGTGTGAAGCGTCTGCCGAGTATAAAGATTAATGTTAGGTGCCGATCGTATGAAATGAGAAAATGGGCAGAGGAACCGCACGCCCCTCCAGGATGAATTGCTCGTCAGAGAGACGAAATGCAGAAATGTCCATGTGTGTTCTTGTTCCGCGGCTCGGATAGACGTAGCGCCTGCATAAGCATTTGCGTGCATGTGTGTGCAAGTGCTGACATCTACATTATCTTCCTGATGGATGCGGTTCATAATGCCTAACCTCTTTTTCCATCTGACAAGTCATCATTCCCGCCTCACAGCAAGCGCAGTGATGAATTACACATCGCATGGCGTCAGCCACATCTGAGGCTCTTCACGCCCAGGCTTCTTCTGACATGCTGGACCAAAGCGAGGATGCGAAAGAGGTTGCGCAGTAACATCCAATGAGCTTAAGTTTTATTTATCCTTTACTTCTGACAAAGAGTTTACAAACCCCCCCCCCCACCCCCACCCTCCTCCCGCCGCCGCCCGATCCGGACTCATCCCACAGCCTCGCTCCACTTCACGCTCCATCACTCAGATTGAAATATCAGCTGTCATCCTAACAGATATTATTTGTTTATTTGGTCTGTGCGGCTTCGGCGCGTTGACGGGGAATTCATAATTTTCACCTCCTCTTTTAAAGCGAAGGTTGCCATGGCAACCCTACCAGTAGCCCAACCCACTGTGGCTCTTCATGGAGTCTTGAATTATTACCTATTTTTCTATTTAATGCTTCAGCAAGACAATTGGTGCAAACCACTGGCTGTTTCTTTTTTTAATCCATGACCTGAAAACTTTGGGCTGTCACTTTGGGCTGACTGGTATTCCCCAAGGATAATTCATGAGACCTTTGCAATTGTGGCACGGAGAGGTCCTTCATACAGCAAGTCCTAATAAACATGAGACGAACATGCATGGCGTGATGCACAGCTGTAGTTCTGTCTGGCACAGCTGGAATTGGCTGAGAAGCAAAGTGATCCATAGCTGTAATCAGATTATAGATTAAAATGGAATGTAATCCCAGTTTATAGGAAAACATTTAGTGCAGTTACTGCTGTGTGAACACCGTCCCGTCCAAAGTACCTTTTTTAAAATTGTATTAAAACGTAATGTTTAAACCATTGTTTGTTTGGTCGGTTCAATACTCAGAGACTTTACGAATTGTGGCTTCTGCCTGAACGACGTATCGACACGTTGATCACCGTGGTTATTACACTGTGGATTTTAAAATGTCTTTATGTATCGCAGAACATTTTTCACATGCCATCCAGCGTAACAGCAAAGTGTGTTTCCTTTCCCGGGCTGATTCTGGCGAATTCGTTCTCAGCACACTGACATTCTGTTTAAGATCGACCACCGTGGGGGTTCATTATGCTCCCCTATGGTTTAGCAACCTGCTGTTTAATTGCTTTGAGTGCCTGCAGCCATGCTATAGCACTTGCTGATCATAATTGCAGTTACTGTTAAACTATCTTTTGCAAACAGAAACTTTAAGAAGTTATTAAAAAGTAAAAAAAAAAAAAAAAGATTTAACGATATACACTATATGGATGTATACAACAGTTTTGGGTTCTGCTTTTAGTCCTTTTGACACAGGTGAATAAAATCAAGCCCCCAGTCTCGCATTCAGGACAATTACGTCCTTAATGCCACTTTGCTGACTTCGCTTCCCGGTGCATAAAGCAGCATCCATAAAGGCGAACCATGATTTGTTGTCAGGATTTATCTATTCGAAGCCTGAACCCCACCTCTCTTTCTCTTTAATCTCTTACAGCTCCGTTCTCTCCTCCTGGGTCAGAGAACGTGGTCAAGTTCGACCACTACGGAGATGGTATGGGTCGCTACAACATCTTTAACTACCAGCGACTGCCGGATAACGACAGGTACGGTTACGTTCATGTGGGAGCGTGGGCCGAAACGCTCTCCCTCAACGAGTACCTCATGGGCTGGCCGCGTGGAACGGGGGTTCCCACCTCGCAGTGCAGCGACCCGTGTGCTCTAAACGAGATGAAGAAGATGCAGGCAGGCGAATACTGCTGCTGGATCTGCACCCCCTGCGAGCCTTACGAGTACCTACCGGATGAGTTCACCTGTGCTTCCTGTGCCCTGGGCCAATGGCCTCGGGCGGACCTGAGTGGCTGCTATGACTTGCCTGAGGACTACATTATGTGGGAGGATGCCTGGGCCATCGGACCGGTCTCCATAGCTTGCGTGGGTTTTATTTGCACCTCTATGGTCTTCGCCGTCTTTATCCGGCACAACGAGACGCCGCTGGTCAAAGCCTCGGGGAGGGAGCTCTGCTACATCCTGCTTCTGGGAGTCTTCATGTCCTACTCCATGACTTTTGTCTTCATCGCCAAGCCCTCTCCCGCCGTGTGCGCTCTGCGACGCCTCGGCCTCGGCACCTCGTTCGCCGTCTGCTATTCCGCACTGCTCACCAAGACCAATCGCATCGCTCGCATCTTCAGCGGCGTGAAAGAGGGCGGTGTGCAGCGGCCACGGTTCATCAGCCCCAGCTCGCAGGTCTTTATCTGCCTCGCTCTCATCTCCGTGCAGCTCCTGCTGGTGTCCATGTGGCTGCTGCTGGAGGTGCCGGGCACTCGGCGCTTCACCCTCCCCGAAAAACGCCAGACTGTCATTCTCAAGTGCAATGTGCGCGACTCCAGCATGCTGCTGTCGCTCACTTACGACGTGGTGCTGGTGGTGCTCTGCACTGTCTATGCCTTCAAGACTCGTAAGTGCCCAGAGAACTTCAACGAGGCCAAGTTTATCGGCTTCACCATGTACACTACCTGCATCATCTGGCTGGCCTTCCTGCCCATCTTCTACGTCACGTCCAGCGACTACAGGGTACGTCACCGTCATTTAATAACGACAAACTTCGGAAGTTTAGTTAATAATAACAACAGTGACATTGTTGTTGTAATTTTTCCATACTTCCATACATACAGAGTGTGGTAGCTCAGTGGTCAGGGTGTTGGGCTCTCAATCTGAAGGTTGGGGGTTCAAATCCCAGGTCCACTGAAGTTACCAGTGTGGGTCATTGAGCAAGACCCTTAACCCTCATTGCTCCAGGGGTGCTGTACCAACCCTGTGCTCGCTTTGTAAGTCGCTTTGGATAAAAGCGTCGGCTAAATGACCAAATGTAATGTAATGTACCTCTATGAAGGCTTTCTACCAGAATTTGGAGTGGGGCTGTGGGTGTTTTATTCTATGTTTCCAGAAAACGATCAGTGAGGTCAGGCTCGTGGACCTCGCTCGCAGTCATCATTGTAGATTTTATTGACGTCATTGGAACTTCATTGGGTTTTAAAGAACTGCGCTGTGTTTCGAGCCTCTGATGATCATCGTGTGTATGAATTCATGGTTTTTTTTTTCTCTCTCTTTTACAGGTTCAGACCACAACCATGTGCATATCAGTGAGTCTGAGTGGGTTTGTGGTACTGGGCTGCATGTTCGCACCTAAAGTCCACATCATCATGTTCCAACCCCAGAAGAACGTCACCACTCACCGGGTCAACCTGAACCGCTTCAGCGTCAGTGGGCCCGCTCAGAATTATGCTGCACATGGTGAGGAGTCAACAGGTGCCACAATAAAAGTTAAGCTCTGAATTACTTAAGGAACCATGTGCAACCAATGAGTCCTACCTTCTGAGGTCCATCTGTTTCTCTACATACTCTTGTCCCCTTTACTTTGTACTCTGACAATCAGGACCATGGACGGAGCAGGTGTTATTAAGGTTGTGGATGACTCTCAGTACTGCAGTGATACAGACATGGTGGTGCAGGTGTGTTAGTGTGTTGTGCTGCTGGAGTTTACACCCTGTATCCACTCACTGTACACTATTGTACACGTCCACCTTACTGCTCCAACTTGTAGATGTAGAATCAGAGTCTGTTGCTGCACAGTTTATGTTCTTCATCCTCTAATCCTCCATCAGGATGCTGCAGACAGGATAGGCATCATTAGAGAACAGAGGAAAGCAGACAACAAAGTATGTAGAAGAACAAATGGACTACTGAACGTGATTTTAGAACTACAATGTTGATCCGTATAGTAAGTGGATTTGATTAAATAGAACATTTTTATAGAAATAAGGAGATGAACATCATTAATTGTCAGGTTTGTGTATATCAATAGATAAAACCCCGCCCCTCTGAGTCATTTCTATATTTAATTCTGCAACTGAAGTTGTTTTTTTCAAACACAATGACTCTTGATGTTACCTGCTTCCTTTTATTATCGGCTTTTAATTCGATTTCGCTTTCTCTTCCTGCAGCAACCGTGAGCGCCCACTTTGTTCCGACAGTGTGTAACGGGAGAGAGATCGTCGATTCCACCACGTCCTCTCTGTGACCCTTCCTCACCGTCTTGCTCTCTAGCGACTGTTAGCCAATCAGCACACAGTGTGCTCTGTCCATGAACTACGCCCATCCACAACATGTAGAAAGTGTGTATTATTACTGTTATTATTATTATTATTATTATTAATATTATAATAATTATTATTAAATTATTTTCTAGGGCTTGTACATATTAACTGAAATTGTTGTAGAGAGAGAAAAAAAAAGAGGAAAAAAAAAAAACATATTTCTAGGGTGATTTTGGAAACCGTTGTTTTTTAATAGCTTTATTATGTATTATTGTGAACAACCTTTGTTGTGAAGGAGTAACACTGAACACTATTTTTTAACCGAGCGAGACTGACCGAACGCGCGGCGCCGTCTGCAATACTGGACAAATTCTGGCTGTTTCCTTTTGTAGGCCATGTTGTAACAATCTACTGTATGTATTTCTATGTTGTACATTTTGTACATAATTAATGATGGTTTTAACCGCACAATGTGATGAAGGTGACGATGTTGGGAGGGTAAAAACGTGGATGACCAGGGGAGCAATGTCTCATGCCTCAACTTCCAGTGTCGTTATAGTAAGCTTTCACATCGTCCACTAGTGCTTTACATGAACTGCTGCTCACAAAGCAAGTGCTTCTGATTGTTGAACCTTTACAAACGTCGTGTAATTTAAGTGCTTGGTGAGACAGGAGTGAGTGTAAATGGTGACCCATTGTTTAATGGCTCTTTGTGCCTTATCATTTGTTCACTAGTTTGATACGGAAGTTTCCACCGTACCTGTGGAGGCTGCGAAATCAGCTTTGCGTTTTTTTTACATCTGTCTTTTTTACATCTTGTGTTTTATACATTTCTACATTGTAAACAAGGCTGCGGGGGAGGGGGGGGGTGGAACTTCGGGGCGTTCATTTTGACGGGTGGAGTGTGTGACCGTGACATTAGCATAGACTCCATATAAAAAACTTACGGAGGAGGATTAGATATAAATCTCCCAGACGAACAGCGTCACGTCCGTTAAACCCCAATATTAAATCTTAATCGAGACTTTACATTTACAGCTTCAGTGTGTAGGTGGCGCTGTTGTCCAGATCAGCCAATAGAACATACATGGTACAGTCTTATATTCAGGGATCAGATCATCGTCATTTTGCACTCATCATGAATAAAAGCCCATCATGTTCTGTGTCAGTAAATGTTTAGAACGTTTTCGTACATTAATCAGCCGAACGTCGCGGGATCCTCAGCATTCCTGATCAATTTTGCAATCGTAGATCACGTGTCGGTGCTCAGAATGCCAAACACAGACATAACGTACGCTTTCAGTGGTCTGTAGTAGAACCCTGAAAGAACCGAGACTTTAACATCAAACCTTCTGGTGAAGACGCAGAGCCGCAGAACCTTGAGTCTTTTTCATCAAGAAAATTTCATAAGAGATAAAATAGACACTTTAGCATCGAGGTTTAATGGAATTAGAAAATTCACTCACGTTACCGTTTTGTATTTTTTGTTTTAAAATGTTAAAATTATGTTAACATTATTAACTCTAACGCATCCAGGGCACATCGAAGTCTAATATTTTATTGAGGTTCCATACTTATTAGTTAGCTGCTGCGTTTTTGATCAACGTTGTTTGTTGTTCAGAACATTAAACCTTTGGTTCCAGAGTCAATCATTCAGATACAGAAAGCTCTGATTGGTCGATCTGATATTTTTGTCTGGGAAGTTTAAATATAATTAATATAATAAATATCTGTCCTGATGTCAGAGGATGGTTTTAAATAATGTAGACATTTTGAAAACGTCTAATTAAAACTGAGAATAATTCTTTCAGATAAACACCTTTAAAAAAAAAAAAAACCTTAATTAATAAAAAAATTAATACTGGTCCATTTACGAGATTTGTTTGAAGAACCCTTTCTGGTCCCTTTAATAGGTGGAGGTCAGAGACCGAATGTCAGTGCAGTGACTGTGAGTGTTGAGAAACAAATTCATGTGAACTTGATGTGTATATAGTTTTTTTTTTTTTATTAAATGTTTTTTCTCAGAATCAGAGCTTCACTTTAACACTTTTATATGTCTATTAATATGGATTTTTCTGTAAATAGTTTATAATGACATACAGAGTTTCAGTAAATCAGCATCATATGGACACTGTCTTCGTCGTCCGCGGTGGATATGAACAGGTTCTCTGCCAGATCATGAACTTTGTCTTCCAACAAAATATCGGATAAACGCACTTTTTTAAAATTAGTGATGTGAACATTTGTCGGGTTTCAGTAACAACACAGTACACGACGAAGAGTCTAAAAGGTCTCAGACTAAACTGACTTCAGTGACCTCCACCTGATAAAATAAAGACAGGCGTAGCTGATTCTCCCTCCTCGATATTCTAAAACGATTCCAAATGAAATCAGGTCATAATGTTAAACACACTATTCTTATCCTTGCTGTAGATTTAAACCTTTAATGATTTTGTTTTCACAATGAGCAAAGATCATCAAAACGAAATGAATTGGAATCCGTTCGGATAAGAGACAGGACCCGGATGTAATTCAATGCTCTTGCAGATGAGGCGATGTTTCTGCCTCTCCATCTTGATTTTCCAATTTGTAAACTGTAACGTACCGTCGAGAAACCCTGTGTTGTTTTGGGTGATTCTGAACTCTGGTCGAACACAAAGCAATAGAACAGTACCCATGGTGCAGTGTGTGCAATAACAAGGACATGATGATATCAATAAATAACCAATTGCTGTCGTATATCTTTGTTTTCTGTCCTCTTTTATTGTGCGGTAAGTTTATATAATGGGAGGTTAAGGACACACACGCACACGAAATCACACTAACACACAAACACAGTAACATATTCCCTTTAAAGCATTTTTGTGGACTGTCTCATGTGGATTTTGATCTATTGGTTTCATTTCTCGAGGGGTGAGAACGGATCATATATGAATATGCAGTAGGATTTAAACAGAAGGTGAAGGTTCCCAGGATGACCTGCTGAACAAAAAGCCACACGTCGCTATCCCATGATTCAACTGGAGCTGAATAACATGATCAAATGTTTAAGTGTAAGAAGAAAACAGCCACAAAAAACATATACTCCTGTCATATTCAGCATTAAACAGGTTTTATTAGGAACCGTGGAACGTTTTCGGTGGTGGTTCCTCTGACGTGATGGTTGCATGGTTACCACACACTCACTTAAAAAGTCTGCAGCTTCACCAGTTACACAGAACGTACTTGTTCAGAATTAGTACCTTCAGTTAACTGAGTGATTTCAGACACAGTTCTTGTTTTTGTTTTGGTTCCTCACATGTTCCTGGTTCCTCTGCTCCTCATCGGTCATTAGTTCATGCTCTGCACCTGTTCCTCGTTCCTCGTTTAGTCACCTCCTCCATATAAACCCTGTGTTTTGGGGTAGGCCAACACTTGGTTCCTTGGTTCATGGGAGGCGGGTTATGGTTCTTATCTAACAGGACACCTGTGGCATGAGTTTGAAACTTTAAAGTTGTTTTTAAAGCCTTCAGTAAAACTGGAAAGGAACAAGTTCTTGGCCAGTTTTTAAGACTTTGGGATCCATTGGAAATCAATGTTAACTACTTTATTTTACTATTTTAAAATAATGTTTCTGAACTTTTTAGTATAAATGGCTTTGTTAATAACATGCAGGATGTCAGAACTGGTAAAATATATAAATAAAGACACATAAAGCATTAGGACACTTGCACATTACACTTACAGGAGCCAGTTTCGTGTGTGGTAGCTCTGTGGTTAGGGCTTTGGGTTATCAATCTGAAGGTTGGGAGTTCAAATCCCAGGTCCACTGAAGTTACCAATGTGGGTCTTTGAGCAAGACCCTTAACCCTCATTGCTTCAGGGATGTTGTGATGAACCCTGTGCTCACCTTGTAAGTCGCTTTGGATAAAAGTGTCCAATAAATGACCAAATGTAAAATGCATTGCTTTGTTGTTGTTGGTCTCACAATCTTCATCCCAAATGTGTCTAATGGGTTGGAGGCCCAGGAATCCTCCACATGAAACTCGCCCAACCATGTTTTCATGGACCTTGATGTGTGCAATGAGGACACGGCAAGCCTTCCTCAAACTGTTCCTGCAAATTTAGAAGCGTACACTTGCCTAAATTCCATGGCTGGCTGCTTGATTTGAGCCCCCTGTAGCAATGAGTCTGAATGAAACACCTGAATTAAGAGCTGTAGAATATTTACCTCCTCTGGTTGCAGATAAAGAACCCAAACCACATTTCACTTTCATGCTATATTACGTTGGCTGCGGGAGAATTTAAGTCCGCTGTCTGAAGACGTGAGTGACGTGCAGACTTGGCTCAAATGAAGATTAAGGCTGAAAAACGTGTTTCAAACCAAAATAGTTCAGGTTCCACGCTGCTGATAAGCACAAGCTCAGCCTCAGCTCCGTCTTTATACACCCTCCTGAATCTGCGTCGCTTAGCTTGGAAGATGTTCTGATATCTGTACGTTGTTCTTAATAATGTCATCAGCTAAACAATAAATATCATGTTGCAATTAATTGTAATTTTAAAGCGTTTAATAAATAGTTAAATCAGTCGCTCTGCATTAGGGTCCCTGCAGTAACTGCGCTCCTCCATTATGTGTCTGGTTTCCATTTAAAAAAAAAAAAAAAAACACAATTCCTAAGTTTCGTTCGATCTCATTTCGTCTCCTGGCGGACTGTTGAATGGCGGCGCTGGGATCGAGTCCTTCCTTCCTGCCTTCCTCTCATACGAATGGTAATTATTCATCTGATGTCCACCTGGCTTTCTAAAGAGCTCTGGAAATATGCATTTGGAATGGCTTTCTAAGGCAGAAGAATACAATGGACGTGTTGAAGGCTTTGACAAAGTGAATTCAATCAGCCAAACCATTTAAAAAAGGGTGGGGGGGGGGTGAGGCAGGGCGAGGAAATGGCTGAACAGCTCTGCCGTCTGAACATTTGGTCTTTGCGCCTTTTGGTTTTAATGGAAATATATTTGGTTTATTTTTTTCAAAACGAGGATAAAATGAATGAGTTGTAAAACAATTACAGTTCTGCAAATGTGAAGGATGAGTGAGATGAAATGGAGGTGCAAGAAGTTATCTATCATCTCACAGCAAGAAGGTCCCGGGTTCGATCCCTCACTTCTCTCACATGGCTGTTTGGGTTCTCGGGAATAAATAATAAAGTTAAAATACTAATTGCCCGTGATATTTAAAACTTAAGTGGAACACCAGGTCTTATGCAGTTTATTTGAAAAACATAATGAGAGAGCAAGAGGGTTTTTTTAAAAAAAGTTAAAAAGGCCGAGGGAGGGGGTACTCAAAAGGTCTGGCTCAATTAAAGGGGGAATGCTTCTGTACAAGGGCGGCACGGTGGCTTAGTGGTTGGCATGTTCTCCTCTCAGTTGGAATCCCAATCTGGGTGGAGTTTCCATGTTCTCCCCATGTCCGCGTGGGTTTCCTCCGGGTTCTCCGGTTTCCTCCCACAGTCCAGAAACATGGCTCAAGGTCAATTGAATTCTCCAAATTGCCCCATATAGAGTGTGTGTGTGAGTGAGTGTGTGCCCAGAGATAGATTAGCGCCCTGTCCTGGGTGTATCTGCCCAGCGCCCGAAACGTTCTCCCCTGGATGGGCATGGGGAACCCCCACCGCGACCCTAGTAGAGGATAAAGTGGAAGATAATGGATGGATGGATACTGCTGTACAAAAGCATGAGAGAGTAAAGTACAGAGCTGGAAAATCACATTACCGTTTTCCTGCTGCTGTTCTTTGGCATTAAAACTCAGTTATCTTTGTGCTAAATAAAAAAAAGTCAAATCAAAAGCAGAGAAAACGTTTCCTAGCTTCCAGAACTTTGCCTTCAAGGCCGCCGCACATCTACATGTTTGAAAATTCCACCTTTACAGCCATCAGTCTGGTTCTTATTCCCACATCCACGTCTCCGGCGGGGAGGGTTTCAGCTGGACGATCTCGCAGTTCTGCTCGTTGCCCTAGAAACAGCAACGTGCGGTTTACATTGTGGAACAAGTGTAGCGGATCGCAGCGGGCTGCACCCGGGCCCGTGAGGTCGGCTTTGCTTTCAAACGCACGTCCCCAATTCAGGCCAAGGACTAACCAGCAACGCCGCGTGTTACCTAGACTACCGGCGCACTCGTTCGGCGGTATTCATGGAGGTGAGGCTATGAAAGTGAAAAGGAATAAAGGATGTACCTCTGACCGAGGCTGCGCCTGCCGTGCCCACACAGCTGAAGGGCATCCGCATTCAACCATCCGCAATTCTAACTATTCAAGGTCTTCGTTAACAGGCATCATCATCATCATCATCATCCTCACCATCATCATCATCATCACTGCACTACTGATGTTTACATGAACAAATGTCACGGTTTGATCCATGCTGGTAAATTCGCAGCTACTCCGAGACTCAAAGTCACATCTTTAAAAGGTTAAATAACAGCAGAGGGATGATGCTGGTTATATAAATAGTGGAAGTGGATAGAGGCTGTATTTATATCTGTATGTCTTCAAAACAAATGATATAATACATGGACCAAAGTATCGGGACAGCTCTATACAGCCATAATACCTTTCATCAAATCAAATCAAATCAAATCAGGTTTATTTGTCACATGCGTAGATGTACATGGTACAGCCAGCAGTGAATTTCTTTCCTGACATCTCCACATAAGGTTAAATGAATAAAGAATAAAAAAGTTAAATTTTAAAATAAAAACAAAGGAAATATGTATGAAATAAGGTGGCACGGTGGCTTAGTGGTTAGCACGTTCTCCTCTCAGCACTAGGGATTCCCGGTTCGAATCCCCATCTGGGTGGAGATGTTCTCCCCGTGTCTGCGTTTCCATGTTCTCCCCGTGTCTGCGTGGGTTTCCTCCGGGTTCTCCGGTTTCCTCCCACAGTCCAAAAACATGGATCAAGTCAATTGAATTCTCCAAATTGCCCCATATGGAGTGTGTCTGTGTGTGTGTGTGTGTGTGTGTGTGTGTGTGTGTGTGTGTGTGTGAGTGAGTGTGTGCCAAGGCGATGGATTGGCGCCCTGTCCTGGGTGTATCTGCCCAGCGCCCAAGACATTCTCCCCTGGATGGGCATGGGGAACCCCACCACGACCCTAATAGAGGATAAAGTGGGTGATAATGAATGAATGAATGTATGAGATATGTATTTACACTGTGCAATTTACATCAATTTTTAAAAATTTTTAAAGAGAAACTGTACAATTATTGCACTATAACCGATGTCAAATAAAAATGGTCTTATAAGTGTGTTGTGCATATTGTCCGTTTAGTCCTGGTTCAGGGTCCGAATCTTCATAAAGGGCTTTTACAAGTTTTTGGAGTATGGCTTTTTCCCCATTTATATGAAAGAGCATATGTATAGTCAGACACTGATGCTGGGTGAGACATAGAGTTTACTCTGGTGCAAAGTGTACAACATTCAATGTTATGATTATTACAACAAGAATGGAAGTATGCACACTGAGCTACAGCACACCAGCTTATGGTCCCAATAATTCTGTTATGAGAACACATGGTTAACTTGTGCAGGAATATCGCAGATGGGGCTTCCGGGGGCTCCTGCTTGCAAATTCTGATGTATGACAGTAATGATGGGCTGAATGCTGAGTGTATCCAATGGATGGATAAGGATTCTGACCCCATCTCTGCCACTATTCTCCTGCAGGTCCCTTCGAGCAGGTCGGCAGTCAGCATTCCTGTTCTA
Organism: Corydoras sp. C115; assembly: GCA_019802505.1. NCBI lineage: Eukaryota > Metazoa > Chordata > Actinopteri > Siluriformes > Callichthyidae > Corydoras > Corydoras sp. C115. The sequence goes on from JAFMOC010000233.1 coordinate 130,487, forward strand.
TGCAAACTCTATTAACATCCTATTATCTCAGGATTAATTATTCTTCATTCCTATTCATTAGCCCCAGAGGGTGTGTCAGCTGAGGGAGATGCTCGTGTTCCCACAGCAGAAAGCAAAGCAGCCACATTAAGTGATAATGCTATTTCCAAAGAAAAAGTCCTGCGTGCTGCTGTCTGTCTGCATTTCGGTCTCTCGCTCTCCCTAATTGGCTGCAAACACGATGTGACACGCTGCATCTTTCTCTTCAGCTCAACATAGTCTTTAATCTTAAAAAATCCCCTCAGTGACTACATCAGCGGGCTTCAGTTAAACATCAAGGCGCACACACACACACACATATGCGCACACACACAAACGCACTTGCGTGCACGCATACCGGCTCTGCTCTTGCTGTGAGTATTAAAAGAGACGAACCCCAGACATCAAGCGAGAAGTCTGGCTGAGGTTGAACTGAGGTCTCGATTTCTAAAAAGCACGCCGTTCCAGCGCTCAGTGTGTGCAGTAATCACAGATAAGCAAGTTTTTTTTTTTTTTTTTTTTTTTAACTGCTGAGCAGACAGGCACACGCATTAAATTCTCATTAAATACACCGGCTGAACTAATGGTGCTTGCCTTCCTCAATAATTCACCTTTCTGAGACCCATTCAGCTCTAAACATGATAAATTGAAGGACTTTTTTTCAGCGCATCATTAGAAACAAATAAAATATCTATGCCGAATCACTAATTGGGGCGGCACGGTGGTTTAGTGGTTTAGCATGTTCTCCTCTCAGCGCTGGGGATTCCCGGTTCGGATCCCAATCAGGGTGTAATTTGCATGTTCTCCCCGTGTCTGCGTGGGTTTCCGCCGGGTTCTCCGGTTTCCTCCCACAGTCCAAAAACATGGATCAAGTCAATTGAATTCTCCAAATTGCCCCATATAGAGTGTGTCTGTTTGAGTGAGTGTGTGTCCAGCAATAGATTGCCCAGTGCCCAAAACGTTCTCCCCTGGATGGGCATGGGCAACCCCCCCCCCCCCCCCCCCCCACCCCCCCCCCCCCCCCCCCCCCCCCCCCCCCCCCCCCCCCCCCCCCCCCACGACCTTAGTAGAGGATAAAATCGGAGGATAATGGATGGATGGATGAATAACTAATGTCTGTGTGAATGCAGGCAAATCCCTTCACTGCTCTGGCTGCTTGTCGGGTGCAGTGGGGGGTGTGGTGTGAGATACGGGACTGAGGGGTGGTGTGTGTACCTTGGTGATGATGGACTTTAGCTTGTGCAATAAAGAGGGTTTAAAGTAAACCACAGCATCCTGCACCTCCTCGCTTTCCTCCTCCATGATGGCACAGCTATCCACTCCTGGCAACTCGCACTCCTTACTGGCAGACATCACCAGCTTGGAATACTTATACGCCAACCTATCAGGATGAGAAAACAGCGACGTGGGAGACGCGCATGTGCAGGATGATGCACTGAAGAGTGCACTGTGTGCAGGATCTGTACGGATGTAACTATTTTTTTTGGTTGGTAGTAACAAAATGGTACGTTCAATCTTGACTAAGGGAGGGTTAGGATATGTATATAATTTATATAATACAATTTTTATTTGTGTACGAGCTTTATTCTTTAATATTATCATCATACATTAGATAGATAAACGTATTGAGACACAGCCCTCATCTTTCCATTATATGTATGAGCTCAAGCACCTTGCCATGGACAATTGTCTGCATCCAATAGTTTGGGGAAGGCCCTTTTTAGAATCAGCAGTCTATTTGTCTGTTACATTTTTAAAGTAAAGTCTTGTGAGTTTAAGTTTGTGAAGCTGGATTTTACCTTCTGTTATTTTTCCAAAAGTGGCAGGTGAGTACAACAAGAAGAGCAGCGATGCCCAGGCCCACCACCGCGCCCACCTTCAGCCAAAAATCTATTCTTTCACATGGCTCTCTCCTTCTTCCTGGCAAAGCCACTCCTCCTGTACAGAGTCTCGGTTCCTTCCACAGATACACAGTTTCCTGAAAACAAATGAATCATCAGATTTATAAAACGGCTTTAAAGCACAGATCTGGATATAAAAGCGCAGATTAATGACAGAGCACCTGTATTCCTGCCTTGCAGACCCCCACAATGTGATGATAGTCCTCCTCGGTGCAGTGTGGACAGGCACTTGAGCTCTCCCATAGGAAGTAAAAGGTGCAGCCATCACAGGTACCTGCTGGACACTCCCTAAAAATCAGGACACAGCGGAAGGGTTTCAGTATAAAGAATAAAAACAATTACAGATTATTGTACATAATCCTCAACAATAATAATAATAAAAAATAAAAAAAACTTTTAATCATTAAAAAGTGATTGGCTGTCGCAAAAGTGGGATGCTGTCAATTAAAGTCCTAGATCATATGATCTGCAGAACTTATTCATTCACTTCATGTAAGATATTTCGTTGAAACCTGTATGTGACAAACAATTCCAACAGGCAGTGTGCAGTATGGCATCCCACACGGTTCTAAGTAAAGACCATTTTCATTTCTGCGTAATAGAAACCTTTTATTAATTTAAAAACACAGTGCTGCCGTTAAAATGTATTAATTCTGAATATGGAGACTGTGTACCTGGGTACCGTTATCGCTCCTATAGGGTCCCCCTCAGGATGACAACGCAGCATGAGCACTGTGTTTCTGCCATCCTGGCAAGATGCTGTCACCTGTGAAGATCTGCGCAAAACAAAGAAGGCGCAGGGAAAAGTCCCCCGACGGTTTGAATAGGAAACGGTGAGGAATGAAATGCATTAAAGCAGCAAGGGTTCAACTGAGGAGGTGATCCCACAGCTTTATTTCAAATGTGATACCGATAGAAGAAGTTTACATCCGGGAGTCTTTTCGTTTGAGCGCTGAAGAGTTCGGGTCTGGTGTTTACTCCACCAAATGCTTCCTCCACCGTGGCTCCTGGAAAACAATCCGTTTCAATGATGCTGAGAAATGACATCTTACTGTCAAACACGTCATCGCATGGCGAGGATTATAGAGGAGGAGAGGAATTAGAAACTCAGTGAGTCACTGAACCTGGACCGAAAATAAGTTTAAAAGCTGCAGATGTGGTGTGCAATAAACAAACAGCAAAAATAAAGACGACACGCTTCCTCAAAACATGTTTGTGCAGACCTCCATGCCCGAATCCAGCTACCTCTGGATTGCGTTTACTGCTGACACCTCTGTAATTGGTCTTAGCAACAATGATGAAACCACCTACAGTGGGGTGGCAGAGCTGACGCCACACAACCGGCTTGTGCTTAGCATTGGCAGGTCCAATCAGATTATTATGGACTATGGGAGTTGGGTTCTGTATGGAACTACAACGGCGACACTGTATAACCAGACGTTCATAAGCCTTCGAAGTCTCCATGAAGGTGAACAAGAAGGTTATCTGCACCACCACCTTTCGATTCATCCAGACCTTTCAACTGAAATAATATTTCTAAAGACTTTAATCAGAAAAGTTATCACCGCTCTTTGGACCTCGATGGTGATAAACATCTCTGTAGTGGTTTATTACATTTTTCTCACCAAGAAATTTATCTGCCAGACTGATGGACTGTGAGGCCACGGCCGTCGTGAATCCCTGCCCATCCGAGGGGATGATGGTTGATTGACAGATAAAGGCTTCCACTGAATTGGCGTCACTGCGTGGACCTTTATCAGCCGGTTGGGTTACGTTGTCTGAACAAACCGCCGCTCTGTAACTCTGAGGGATTTGGAAAATATTATTGACAAGTCTATTAGGAAACATAATGTATGTGAATAATATCACAACCCAGTGTGTGTATAAGTCAGCTTCACGGTACCTTTGTCCCACACAGGCTGATGTTAAAGAGATGGTAGTACTTAGTGCCCTTGGAAGTAAAACTTGGGCCACTCATGATGGAGCCCGTTGAGCCCAGAGGACTGAAATCATACTTAAACGTCCGGTTCTCGTCTTTGTATGTAAAGGAACAATCACTGTAACACAAGCTGTGCTCCTGAAACATAAAGACAGACGCCAGAGAAGATCACTGGAAATAAATCGAAACAAACAGCCCATCCCAGGACTTTGACCTATTGATCGGAAGCTTGGGTTTCTAACTTTCTGTTCGAACATCATGGTCTCGAAAGAAAAGCTGTCTATACAAATAACAACCTCCACCCTGACCCAACAATTCAATACGACATGGTAGCAATGAAAAGAAAGTTTCTCGTACCGTGTACTTGTGTATACTTTAACCATAGTCCTGTCTGTCTGTCTGTCTGTCTGTCTTTAATACTAAGTTTAAAAGACCTCCTGTACATCTGCTCTGAGTGGCTGCCAGCAAACCAGTTCACTCCTACATTAAGACGCAATAAGCTCTCTACTGCAACACCTACAGGAAAAAAAGCAATTACTAACTTTTAAAGTATGAACCTACAATTTTTTTTAATATGTACGGGATGCAAAAACGTGGCTCACATTCTTAATGGCTTTCCCGGACACGTGGCTGTCCTGTTTGTAGTGCAGATTAATTACAGAACTAAACTAAAACCCTTTCGTATATTCTGTTTTTCTTTCGGTTTATTGGCTCTAGATGCTCTTCAACGCTGCAACAACAACCAGATCAATAAACAGCTCCGGCAAAGTCTATAAATAGGAACCAATTGAGTCGTGCAGCTCAACAATGTCCTGATGTGTTGCTGCCGGGCTGGAACATCTGGAGAGATGAAACATCTGGGATGGTGTAGTCAGCTAATTTGCTTTCTGTCTGCACAGCACAGCACAGCACAAATTACACAGTGGTGTACGGAGAGAGTGGGAGGTCCACAGACGCACTTATGAATGAGATTAGGAATTTTACTTTCGCTGACAGACAAAAAAAAAAAAAAAAAAAAAAAGTAAATGGAGCCACTTGTGGTTTATTTAACTGTTAGGTGGTCGATCTGTTCGTTGGTCTGATCTCTGGTGGTCAGGACTCCCTCAGTGCAGGGGTTATTTAGGTGCTGGTTTGTTTTCAGGACTGTGGGTAAGGAACCAGTCCTGCAATCTGAAGGTCCCCGGTTCGATTCCCAGTCCCACCAGGTGCTATGGCTGAAGGGCCCTGGAGCAACATGTGATGTAGAACTTAAACCATGTTGATGATGAAAATAAAGTGGTTCATACAATATGAATGTAAACAGAGGAGCTTTTAATATCCAAACATGACAAAACTGTATTTAGAATTATAAACTAAAGCTTAGTGGTTGGCATGTTCTCCTCTCAGCGCTGGGGATTCCCGGTTCGAATCCCAATCTGGGTGGAGTTTCCATGTCCTCCCCGTATCTGCGTGGGTTTCCTCCGGATTCTCCGGTTTCCTCCCACAGTCCAAAAACATGGATCAAGGTCAATTGAATTCTCCAAATTGCCCCATATAGAGTGTGTCTGAGTGAGTGAATGTGTGCCCAGCGATAGATTGTTGCCCTGTCCTGGGTGTATCTGCCCAGCCCCTGAAACGTTCTCCCCTGCATGGGCATGGGGAACCCATGCAAGATAATGGATGGATGGATGGAAACTAAAGTAGACTGTGTATATGTTTAAAGATGTAGATTAAGAATTGTGACCTGATCCAATCCCCAAATCCGATCAAGTCTAACGTCGTCGGGTAAACTTTTTATTCCGGATCTTATTCTCCGTATTGAAGCCACATTTAGATATTTGTGTATAAAACTGATTCCTGGTTCTCTGTGGCTGCCAGAGGAAAATGAGCTACTACTGAGTTTTGGTTTGGTACGAGGTTTCTTGCTCATTAGCTCCGTCCTGGGGAGCCGTTCCTTTCCGCGCTTGCCGTTGGCTTGCTCACTGGGGGTTATGGCACTGACTTCTGTAATGCTGCTTTGCGAATGCAGAAGGCACCACATGAGTAAAATCTTATTTTCTTCTGAATGCACGAGTGAAGTTTTAACCTCGTATACATCCATTTTTACAAATTCAGGGCAAACATGTTAAGAACATATAGATTTCTGTGGAAGGCCGCTCGTACCTCGTTGCTGCGGCTGCTCGGACCACAGCGCTGACATGCGGCTCGGCCGTAGACGTGGTGTCCGGAGAGGTAGGTGTCGAGTGGACACTCCTGGCACTGATTGGTCTCCGTGTTGATGTAATAACCAGATGGACATGGTACACATGCGGATCCAGACTCCTGAGACTGAACGGCACAAGCCTTGCATTCCCAGGCGACGCCGTCCAGAGCGTTCGTGACTGTGATGGAGTAGATCTTCGCCATGTCATTAATATACGGACGCGTCTGAATGAGATGAAGGTTGACAGCCTCAATTTGCTGAATGTGGACATGAGATGCTCATATTTTTATAACATAACATATTTTTATAGCATCCAATTTCTAAACTGTTTTTTCAGTAATTTATTGAAAAAATCATGTGAGAGGGTAACAACTGGGTCCTGGGTTCGATTCCCAGGTGGACGGCGTTATGTTTCAATAAACGGTCACAAGTCAACGGGTTCGTTCCAAAAGAATTTAACGCATTTTACTGAATAGACGACCAAGTGTACAGAAAAAAACCATCAATGTCGGGCAACCACGCTTGATGAGAGAGCTCTGCGTTCTCAGTGGCTGGGTCTCTGTATGTATCTTTAGGTTGGCTGGCCTTCTTTTGGGTGCGTTTGCATAAAATCTTGTCAAAACATCCAACAGTTGTGTCGAAAACCATTGTTCCTATTTTAAATGTTCAGTTGAACCATTAAAACACATAGAGTACCTACTTTCAAACAGTTAGGATAAATTAATGCAATTAATATTGGCAGCACGGTGGCTTAGTGGTTGAGCATGTTCTTCTCTCAGTGCTAGGGATTCCAGGTTCGAATCCCTATCTGGGTGGAGTTTCCATGTTCTCCCCGTGTCCGTGTGGGTTTCCTCCGGGTGCTCCGGTTTCTGCCCACAGCCCAAAAAAACATGGATCAAAGTCAATTGAATTCTCCAAATTGCCCCATATAGAGTGTGTGTGTGAGTGAGTGTGTGCCCTGGATGGGCATGGGGAACCCCCCCCACCCCCCCCGACCCTAATAGAGGATAAAGCGGAAGATAATGGATGGATGTTTAATATATTCCAACAATAACCTTGGTTAGTAGTTTGCATGTTCTTCTTGTTAACTATCAGGATTGTTTTTATAATGAGCGTATCTTGTCCGTGTGTGTGTGTACTGACGTCTTTAGCCTGGTTTGTGCGCTGAAAGGCCCATGTGAAAGACGCAGATGTGTTCTTAGTCATGAAGTGCGTGAAGGACTGTTTCTCCATCCTGCCCTCCCATGATTCCACCACACTGGTGCTCCGTCTGTCCGTGTCCTGCAAAAACAACAACACATATGCACCGGAGTTTACACCGAATACCAGTGAGGAAACATCGGGGTTCGAGGATACGGACATGCCGAGGGAAGCGGGTTTGTGTCGTGAGAAGCGTTTAACAAACCTGCTAACAGAAATATGACCTCACCATCATGAAGTAAAACTCGCAGTCGGCTGTGCAGATGGTTTCAAACACAAAGGTGATGCTCCCGTACTCCGTAGAACTGGTTTCACTGACGGACGTGGGTAACCTGGGTATGAAAGAACAACGGTATCATCCTTAAAAATTCACTGCAGGTGGCATGAGCTCTCGCCTTTCAGCCAAAGGGTCCTGTGTTCGATTCCCATCCATTCATCCATCCATTATCTTCCACTTTATCCTATTCTAGGGTCACAGGGGGGTTCCCCATGCCCATCCAGGGGAGAACGTTTCGGGCGCTGGGCAGATACACCCAGGACAGGGCGCCAATCTATCACTGGGCACACACTCACTCACTCACTCACACAGACACACTCTATATGGGGCAATTTGGAGAATTCAAATGACCTTGATCCATGTTTTTGGACTATGGGAGGAAACCGGAGAACCCGGATGGAACCCACGTAGACACGGGGAGGACATCCCAGACTGGGATACGAACTGGGAATCCCTAGAGCTGAGAGAAATCTGGGCTTGGTTTCCTTCAGTTCTGTTGTTTGGTGAATTGGAGAAGCATCGTTTGTTTGTTTCAGGACTCTGGACGGCGTCAGCGACGATGACCACACATTACATTTACATTTGGTCATTTATTGGACGCTTTTATCCAAAGCGACTTACAAGGTGAGCACAGGGTTAAACACAACAACCCTGGAGCAATGAGGGTTAAGGGTCTTGCTCAAGGACCCACATTGGTAACTCCAGGGGACCTGGGATTTGAACCCCCAACCTTCAGATTGATAGCCCAATGCCCAAACAACTACCATACAGAAACTATTACGCTGAATTCAGTGTCTTTAATGTTCCCATTGACATGTCATTGAACCCACAGTAAACTTACCCATGTCGTCAAAAACGAAATATGGACCCAACAAACTAAGTCTCATCTGGATGTTAACACAGTTCAAATCAACCTACAGTGTTCCCTCACACACAGAACACGCCGCTGAAGCATCAGAACCGGTTCAGACGGTCTGCTTTTGGAGTCTCCACATACTTCAGCAGTTGTTGGAAGGTCTCAGGCGTACAAGTGTAGGATGTAGTGTAAGAGTTCTCCCCCGGTTCAGTGCCAGGAGCACCATGGTAACCCACCCATAAAAAGCCTCTTTTAGCCGAAGTTGTTTTCAGAACGTTTGGGAACTCAAACGAGGACGTTTTTGCTTCAGTGCTCAGGTCTTCCATTCCGTGAGCATGTGTGACCTGCTGCTTTATGGCTGAGCTGTTTACAACTCCTACACATTTCTATTTCCCAATAACAGCTTGTACCGGGGCAGCTGTATCAGAGTGGGATAGATTTGAGGAACTCACTTGCAGAACAGGGCGACGTCTTTCAATACACTGAGACATTTTCTTCTCACGCTGTTTGTGGCTCTGTGCATTAATTAGCAAGTAGACAGAAAAAAATAACCCTATGACAGTCTGGTGGTAAATAAATATCTAAAAAGTAAGAAGCATCGTCGAATCACATTCAACTTCATGGTACGGGGTTCAAACCTGCAGTCTGCAGTACATCAGAAGGCTTCATCGACTTCTCCCCAGAATGTTACAGCACACCTGCTGCTCAGATCAAATTCTCCCATCATTCCACCACAGCCCTTCCATCACCGGCTCCCTATAGGTGTCCAAATCAGATTTAAAACCTCGGTGCTGCCTACAAGTCGACCTGGAGTCCTACACTTGTTTTTAGAGGTGTTACCCACATCGGTTTAACGGCAGGTATTGTTCAACTACAAACCACATGAACTGAGCACATCTGAAGGGCACTTCGGATATGAGTCTTTGCTGTAAATGTAAATGTGACAAGAGCTCCAATGGAGCATCATCCATCTTCATCCAGGAGGTCCAAGAGTGATTGGGCTCCATGTTCTGTTTCAAAATATGCATGTTGGTCTCCATTGTGAATTGAAAGTGGCTTAGAACAGCCCAGACATACAGATGAACATATTCACACACACATTCACACACACATTCACACATGGTGCATTTTACCATAAACCAGAGCTCACAAACGAAACCCACAAAGATGCAGAGATAGCTTGTCTGCTCCATCAGGAAATCAAACACAGGACCTTCTGGCTGAGGCACGAACCCTTACACTCTATAACACTCCACTTCATTTAATGATATGATTAACAATGACGTTTTTATCTTCCTTTAAACAAACATGGTCTCTTTGAAGTCAAAATGTGGATTATTCAAAGGAGTCATACAATAATCAATTAGCCATTGAAATCGGGCGCATTTGTTTCAGTCTCTTTTTTAAATCTGATAATTCAGTCATGCTATTATTGTCAGCATTATGACAAACCTCACCTGAACCCCGGCACTTTGAGCTTCAGAATGAGATAGTCGTTATCTGAACCCCCTGCTCCAGAACGAATGTGATCTCCCGCGACCTCCCAACCTAATGCACACATATAAACTCGACTCAGTAACAAAATGACTGCACTACATCCAGTTCACACACTGAAAGCAATAAAACTTATTTAAATATATACTGTATATATGAGACAAAACATTTATTCGTCCATGTAGCAACAGTGCCACCTGTCGGTCATCGCGAGGCATTCATACTGTGATACTCACCGTTCATTCCATCACATTTAGTGTTGGCCACATTAAAGCAGGACGACTTCATGGTGGTGGGCAGAAAGTTCCACCATCTGTATTCATACCCCAGAACAGGTTCCGTACCAGCAGGACACGGCTGACAGGCTGGAAAGCAACGTAGAGATAAATAGAAAAGCTTTATTTTGTTTTTTAGTGTGTGTGTGTGTGTGTGTGTGTGTGTGTGTGTGTGTGTCACCTGTCAGGCCATCTGAATAAGTTCCTCGTGGGCAGGGAGAGCACACAGCAGTGTTGTTGTTATAGAAGCCGGGATTGCAGGGTGGACACGGCTCACGTTCTGCAGAAGGTGGTAGTCTTACGGCATCAGGAGCATCATCCAGGCAGATCTTGGGCTCGATCCATTTATATACGACCTGAGTCTGGAATGCAACGGCACGACCGATGGCCATGTCTTATACTATAATTAAACCAGCACTGTATATGAATTATTCATTCATTATCTTCCGATTTGTCATATAATAGGGTCGCAGGGGGGGGGTTCCCCATGCCCATCCAGGGGAGAACGTTTCGGGCGCTGGGCAGATACACCCAGGACAGGGCGCCAACCTATCGCTGGGTACACACTCACACAGACATGCACACATACACACATACACACACTATATGGGGCAATTTGGAGAACTCAACTGACTTGATCTATGTTTTTGGACTGTGGGAGGAAACCGGAGAACCCGGAGGAAACCCACGCGGACACGGAGAGAACATGGAAACTCCACCCAGATGGGGATTCGAACCGGGAATCACTAGTGCTGAGAGGAGAACATGCCAACCACTAAGCCACCGTGCCGCCCGTGTAAATGATTTATTCATTCATTCATTATCTCCCACTTTATCCTCTATTAGGGTCGCGGTGAGGTTCCCCATGCCCATCCAGTGGAGAACATCTCGGGCGCTGGGCGGATAGACCCAGGACAGGGCGTTAATCCATCGCTGGGCACACACTCACTCACACAGACACACTCTATATGGGGCAATTTGGAGAATTCAATTGACTTGATCCATGTTTTTGGACTGTGGGAGGAAACCGGAGAACCCGGAGGAAACCCACGCGGACACGGGGAGAACATGGAAACTCCACCCAGATGGGGATTCGAACCGGGAATCCCTAGTGCTGAGAGGAGAACATGCTAAACCACTAAGCCACCGTGCCACCGTAAATGATTTATTGAATTATAATTTAGATCTGAAAATCGATATCAAAGAATCGATATTAGAGAGAAACCTTACCTCACCCTCCTGATCACAAACACTGTGGATCTGAAAGTAGTCTTTTGTTGAGCATGCAGGCCTGGGCTTGCACGACGAGGAACCCTCCACTGGTTTAGAACAACAAGAAGAAGAACAACAACAACATATTCAGAACATGTAAAAGAGAAAAGAGCGAGTGATCGAGTGTGATGGTGAATAATTGAAATAATGTAAAGTCTGATATCATCAGGACGTTTTATTAATGATGACGTGTACAGAGGAGTGGATGATGCTGAGGGTCATGAGTGATGTCCACATTTATTCATTCATTCATTATCTCCCGCTTCATCCTCTATTAGGGTTGCAGGGTAGGGGTTCCCCATGCCCATCCAGGGGAGAACGTTTCGGATGCTGGGCAGATACACCCAGGACAGGGCGCCAATTTATCGCTGGGCACACATTCACTTACACAGACACACTCTATATGGGGCAATTTGGAGAACTCAATTGACTTGATCCATGTTTTTGGACTGTGGGAGGAAACCGGAGAACCCGGAGGAAACCCACGCATGGACACAGGGAGAACATGGAAACTCCACCCAGATGGGGATTCGAACTGGGAATCCCTAGTGCAGAGAGGAGAACGTGCTAAACCACTAAGCCACCGTGCCGCCCCGTCCACATTTAATAAATCTTAATAAATTTATAAAACAAGTAATTTTTTTATATACATCTGTAGTGTTGGTGATGTGCCTACGTGCGTAGTGTGTAACAGTATCACAGGGCGTGCAGGTGCTCGCTCCTCTCCCTGAATAGGTGTTCCTGGGACAGGATGCACACGAGGAAGAGCCGGGGGCATCGCTGAACGTGCCCGGCTCACACGGCAAACACGCCGACATGTAGGCCACACCTGAGGGGCGAAAAGAGCCACTAACATGAAGAGAGAAACTGATCCGTTAGATTAAAATGATGTGAAGTGACAAACATGGCACTCACTCCACCTTCGATCTGGATGCTCTTCAGCAACACGGCTTTAACCACCTTCACCCCCACTGTAACTCGGGTGGTCTTCCAGTAGAGCACATTCGGGCCTGATTTCAGACTGACCTAACGGTGGACAAAGGAAAGATATGAGCATCCTAATCCCTGAAAACATGGAGATGGGTTTATTAACACAGGATCGACTCAACCTCTAAATGGGGCAGGATTTTTATTCTGTACCTAATTTACTTTTTTTATTTAAAAGCATTTTTCATCTTATAACTGCTGCAGTGCAACATTTCACCCAGAAACATCTCCGAAATGTCTTTAAAGCGCCAGCAGAGGGCGCTGTTCCTATTGTAGTGACAGTGACGTGCCAGTACTTAAATGTGCTATTTTATTCATTCATTCATTCATTCATTATCTCCCGCTTTATCCTCTATTAGGTTCGCGGTGGGGTTCCCCATGCCCATCCAGGGGAGAACGTCTCGGGCGCTGGGCAGATACACCCAGGACAGGGTGCCAATCCATCGCTGGGCACACACTCACTCACACAGACACACTCTATATGGGGCAATTTGGAGAGCTCAATTGACTTGATACATGTTTTTGGACTGTGGAGAGAAACCGGAGGACCTGGAGGAGACCCACGCAGATACGGGGAGAACATGCAAACTCCACCCAGATGAGGATTCGAACCGGGAATCCCTAGCGCTGAGAGGCGAACGTGCTAACCACTAAGCCACCGTGCCGCTGCTATTTTATGTTTAATATATTTATTAACATTAATAACATATTTAATGTTATTTAATGTGTATTTAATAAAGTAACTGATGAGTGTATGTTAATCTGACTGTATATACTGTGTGTGAACATCTTTGTACCGTGTGTCTGGCCCATTCTCCATTGGTCGTCATCTTGATCCACTTCTTATCCGAGGTCGTCTCCATTTCCTGACACTGGTCATTTTGAATCTTTTAATATAACAGTCATGATCACAGATTTATAAATTTATGACAATAAGACAGAATGAAGCACCTCCCTTTATTGATGATGAGGTGTCCCAGTCCCTCTGTAGTGTACAAAGCTGTCATACTTACAGAAAACTCAAAAAAGATATTGTTGTCCTCATACTGATAGTCGAAGGAGACAGAGCCCGGCTTCTTAAGATGGACGGCATAGACGAGAGACACGGTGCACTCGTCTCTGTTCGACTCCACGTAACTACCACGAGGTTTCCATGAGGAGCTGAGAGTAAAGCAGGTCATTCATCATGCGTCAGATATTAGTGAAGTCTAATTTTATGGTTATTGAATTTTCTTTATAAAAATCTTAAATAGAGAAAAGGGCCTTCCATAAACTGTTTTCCCTGCTCTTCCATCATCATTTCCATCATGGCCGTGTCTTGTGAATGTGTCTTAACTCACCCATTGCAGCTCCTCCTCTCTGGTCCATGAGGTTCTTTAGTTAACGGGGTCACCAGGCTGCTGAATCCAGGAGGGAGGTCATTCCACTCGTCAAAGCGGATGCCGCTGCCCAGAGAGAACGACCCAGCGGCGCATGGAGTGCACTTCTGAGTGGACATCTCTAAAAACTGTCCCGCTCCGCAGGAGAAGGCTGAAGAGAATAAGAAGTCGACGTGTTGCTTTATTAAACTGCAAGAAGCCACGGAGGTTCCAAACTGCATCTGAGCCAAAAGTGGCCCTCAATGAAAACGTTCCTTTGGCCCACATGTCCCATTTCATGGGGGCAAAATTATTTTGCAGTTTGTGTAAGAAATACACTTTGACTTTATTAAGAAATTCAGTCAATCTGAAATTTATGTTACAAAATACCAGAAAACTAAACCGGACCCCTGCTGGTACTGTTCAATAATGTAAAAAAAAAAAAAAGTTTATTTGTAAAGCATCGGTATTTATTATAATTATTATTATAATCCTCACAGGTTTTTAAATTATTTTTAATTTTTTTTTATTAATTTTTGTTATTAATATTAAGAAACAGGCGGCACGGTGGTTTAGTGGTTTAGCACGTTCGCCTCTCAGCGCTAGGGATTCCCGGTTCAAATCCCCATCTGGGTGGAGTTTCCATGTTCTCCCCGTGTCTGCGTGGGTTTCCTCCGGGTTCTCCGGTTTCCTCCCACAGTCCAAAAAACATGGATCAAGTCAATTGAATTCTCCAAATTGCCCCATATAGAGTGTGTGTGTGTGAGTGAGTGTGTGCCCAGCGATGGATTAGTGCCCTGTCCTGGGTCTATCTGCCCAGCGCCCGAGACGTTCTCCTCTGGATGGGCATGGGGAACCCCACCGCGACCCTAATAGAGGATAAAGCGGGAGATAATGAATGGATGAATATTAAGAAACAGAAAGAAAAGGATAAAGAAAACAAAGTGGAAGATATAAACCAGAGAGGCGCAGAACAAGGTGTTTAGGATTCCCTTTGCTGATTTTTATATAGTATATATAAACAAAATAAACAAATATATTATAAACAAAAATATATTTGTAGTATTGTTTCAAATCGTATCTAAAAAAAGCAAATGAAACACTTGAAATACCAAGGACGAATGGACTAGACTGTGAGAGCAGAAGTAAAATAAAGACTAGTTACAAAAAAGAAATCACTCCTCAACGTTTCTGTTTCCTCCCATTCTGCACCAGACGCTCAAACATGAACATGAACCTACTGCAGTCGGGGCCCTGCACCGGGTCTGGCAGCCCCCTGCATTCGCCGGGCCTTTGAGGAATAGCCACTCGCCATCTGGAGCCACTGCTGTCACATTCTGTGTACTCAAAATAATAATCCCCCTGCAAACACAAACACAGTGGCAATTCAGCACAAACTCACGAGATGCTGGAGCACAAAGTGAGACGCAGAGTTCGGCGCGGGGACAGCGGCTGATGCAGCCAACGTAACCACAACTCAACAATGAGAACATGTAATGACTTAACATGAGTCAAACGCTTCAGCGCCACCACGCCTCGCTGCCCGCTGACCCCTCTGAACGCTGCGCCAACATCCATGCATCCATGCATTATGATTTTATTATCATTGCCAACGGTTCTAAGGTTCTATCCCTGTGCTGCTTACTTTCTGTACTGACGAAAGATGAATTTAATGGGTTTCATAATGTTTAACAAAGAATACCATTCCTCTTTACACTGATTAACGTTTAAAAGTGCAGAACTTTGAACTCCTGTTGAGGAAGAGGGAAGGAAATACTGCCATCAGGAGGAAGCTGATAATTAAGCCCCAGCATGCCACGGGGTCCAAGAGTGCCATTCTCATAATGCAGAGAAATTTCCACAGGGAAGTCCTGATTTAAAACGTCAGTCCTGTTTCCATAAAATCCAAAACATTAGAGCGGCACTGAGGTAACAAGCTAAAACCACTTCAGCTCTTTAGTTTGGATGAAGTTTGGATTATTATCTTGTTTTAAAACACTCATCGTCATTACTCACACTAATCTCTTCATGTTGTTCTTTTAAAACTCCTTTTATTTTTATGGCAGCTCCATACAGAAGGTCTGGATGCTATTTAAAGCCTTTTATCAGTAAGCACTTGAGATGGGCACAGACGTGACTGAAGAGGTGAACAGCAGCACTTCACTCTCCAATGGAAATCTCATCCAGGAGCATAATATTACAGATAAAACGTGAGTTCCCGGAACTAATGCACCACAGAGACAGAGACAGAGACAGAGACGGGGCTTTATAACTATTTTGGTTCAGATGATGATGGACATGATGACATAACAAAAGGGAAAAGACTCAAATCTTTCATCCGTTTCAAGATTCATTCATTCATTATCTCCCGCTTTATCCTCTATTAGGGTCGCGGTGGGGTTCCCCATGCCCATCCAGGGGAGAACATCTCGGGCACTGGGCAGATAGACCCAGGACAGGGCGCCAATCCATCGCTGGGCACACACTCACTCAGACAGGCACACTCTATATGGGGCAATTTTGAGAATTCAATTAACTTGATCCATGTTTTTGGACTGTGGGAGGAAACCGGAGAACCCGGAGGAAACCCACGCAGACACGGGGAGAACATGGAAACTCCACCCAGATGGGGATTCGAACCGGGAATCCCTAGCGCTGAGAGGCGAACGTGCTAACCACTAAGCCACCGTGCCACCCCGTTTCAAGATAAATACACAAAAACATGAAAAATTAATTAATAACAATTAAACAGACACATTTTAAGGATTTTAAGTTTGGAGTGTCTGTGCGATCTGTGGCCTGTTTATACAGAAGAGCATGTGTGAGGTCAGAAACTGATGTTGGGCAGAAGGGTCCGGCTCACAGTTGTTTGTTCCTTGTTCGGTCATTAAATTGAAGACGGTGCTCGGGTGCAGCCTACCAACAGGTTTCCAAAGTTATGAGTTTTCATGAGTTCATGAAGTGACCATTTATTTAAACATTTACAAAGTTCACATATCTTTTAAAGTAAATACATCTGCAGCTTCAATGCTGCAGACAAATGTAATGTAATACATCAAATCAATATGTCTCAAGATACTTATATAAGATATATATATATATATATATATATATATATATATATATATATATATATATATATATATATATATATATATATATATATATATATATATATATACTTATATAGACTATATATATATAAATGTTCCATTTCCTCACCTCTGTACATACAGGCAGGTCACGGGTCGCTCTGATCCGAAAAACATGAACTAAAGTTAATAAATAAATCCAAATTAAACACATTATAAAGTCCACCAGTCTGTTCTGCTTGACAGTACGAACTATAAGCAACACACCATCCGGTAACTAAAGGCACATAGCAGTGAGAGAGAGACATAGCAAAGAGAGAGAGAGAGAGAGAGAGAGAGAGAGAGAGAGAGAGAGAGAGGGAGGTGGCTATGGATGGCCAACTGTGTCGTTTCCAAACGAGGTCCAGCTTTCAGCGATATTAATTCCTCTAATAGTCTTACAAAATATATAGTAATTAAACCTGCAGTGTTTTATATTTAATATTTTAATGGACAGATAGGACCAAAACTAAAAGTTAATGTGAAAATCTTGGTTTCATTTATTACACAATTTTTAAACACCTTGCACAAAAACGCATTGACTTCATTAAAAGAAAATCTCAAAAACAATTAAAATACTTTAAAAATGGATCAAGACTTCCTTTCTAATCAAGACTAAATCCATCCACCATCTGCATTTAAAAAGTAAAAGTGTTTATGACACGGAAACTTAAGAAAGACATAACTTAAATGAAATGAAATCCAGCAAATAAATCTGAAATCTGAAAATAAATCTGGTGATGATGATGATGATGATTATAATGATGATGAAGATGTAAACAGCATTATTCTTCTCTTTATATTCCCTCTGTATTTTTTACGTTATTCTTTATTTATAAAATTAAAAAGCAAAACATTATCTCCCAATGTCATGGAAATAAAGGTTTGCACATAAGCAAAGAAGAATTATACAGCCTATGATGTAATAGATGAGATTTCTGAACTTGGGCTCCAGATCACCATGACGATACCAGAATATCTGTAACAGAAGATTATACTTCAGGGGGATGCAAAACGTACAGGTTTCTCTTTTATGATTTTGAAATGATTTACAGGATTTACAATGAACCAAAAGAATGTGGACAGCATTGATGTCAGGGCATCATGAAGCCACGCTCACTTCACCACCAGCAGGTGTTCCACAGGGTATTAGAACATGACTGTAGTTCAGCTTTCAGTCAGAATGTATTGTCTAGCAACAATATGTAGCTGCAAAGCTGTGGGTCTGAATTTATTTTGGAATAAACCTCCAAAAATGTTCTTCGGCTCTGATGGTCAGGTGTCCACAAACTTTAGGCAATTAAATATGCTTCTGCTGATACGGGACTGAAGACTGCACTGACCAGAACTAAGACTGAAGAGCAGATCATGAGGATGCAGACCACGAAGAAGATGTTGAGGGCCTTTGGAGATGGTGTGGAAAAGGCAAATGAACTTATAATGGTAACCTTGTAAAAAAAAGAGAACAAAAAAATCAAATTAAAGAAAATAAGGACACAAAATGTGGTGTGTGTGTGTGTGTGTGTGTGTGTGTGTGTGTGTGTGTGTGTGTGTGTGTGTGTGTGTGTGTGTTTTACAACAAACTGACCCAACAAATGACCAAGAATGATATTATTTGTACTCACAATCACTAAAATGAACATGATTGCACCAAGAGCAGTGTTGATCATTCGATTCTAAAAGCAACAGAAGTTAAAGCGGATATTAAACCAGAACCTCTGCAGGAGGAATTACACAAACTTCTATTCTGCACTCAATGAAAAGACTTTTACCCGCGCAGACGATTCTCCGAACAGTAGCCTGTTGTCTGTTATTCCTGTTCCATAGTTGCGCGCCGTGTGTTCGTCCATGTTTGAGGTTTCACTGAGCTGCTGGTCATGAGGACCGGCTAATCTCCAAACACCCATCCCTGAACCGCGTGAGCACATGACGTCCCAGCACTTCCATCATTCCTTAAAGAAAAAAGTCTTACACACTCAACACACACACACACACACACACATAAACACACAGACTGAATCTTGTAGAGTGCTTCTTTTGAGTTTGTTTTTTCTTCAGTAACGACTTCTAAATTTAAACATCACGACTTCTGACTTTCACATTAAAGATTCACACACATGATGGTCATGAGTTTATTACAGCTACATTTTGCTTTCAGAAATAAATAATTACATGTGCACACACACACACACACACACACACACACACACACACACACACACACACACACACACAAACACACATACACACACACACATACACACACACACACATACATACATACATGTGCCTGAGGAGCACGTTTAGATCATGAGACTGTGTTAGTAAAATAATAGAACCTTGAACATCAGTAAACGTTAACAATAGAGCTGCATTATATACATAATACACATTTATTTTTTTATTTTAGAACAAACAACTAAACTCTGCTGTATGCTGTTCTGGACATCTTACTCTACATTTGTGTAGACTTTGGATAGATTTATAATTTTTGTAGGAAGTTATTTCTGAGATTCAACGTAAGCATTTCAATGCACATGTGTCCTGACGTGTGGTGCAAATGACAAATAAACATGAAACATCTGTGTACATTTATAATGTTAGATTTTGTGTCATTGTTGTAGATGCTGGCGGTGGAGATGCACGCTCATTTCATCATAAATTTAGACTCACACAGACACACTCTATATGGGGCAATTTGGAGAATTCATTTGACCTTGATCCATGTTTTTGGACTGTGGGAAGAAACCAGAGAACCCGGAGGAAACCCACACAGACACAGGGAGAACATGGAAACTCCACCCAGATTGGGATTCGAACCGGGAATCCCTAGCGCTGAGAGGAGAACATGCTAAACCACTAAGCCGCCCTCATTTGTAAGTCGCTTTGATTAAAAGCGACTGCTATATCTAAATGTAAATGTAATGCTTAATGTAACGGCCAACACGGTGGCTTAGTGGTTGGCATGTTCTCCTCTCAGCGCTGGGGATTCCCGGTTCAAATCCCAATCTGGGTGGAGTTTGCATGTTCTCCCCGTGTCCGCGTGGGCTTCCTCCGGGTTCTCCGGTTTCCTTCCACAGTCCAAAAACATGGATCAAGGTCAAATGAATTCTCCAAATTGCCCCATATTGAGTGTGTCTGTGTGAGTGAGTGTGTGCCCAGCGATGGATTGGCGCCCTGTCCTGGGTGAATCTGCCCAGCGCCCAAAACGTTCTCCCCTGGATGGGCATGGGGAACCCCCCGCGACCCTAATAGAGGATAAAGCGGGAGATAATGAATGAATGAATGTGTGTGTGTCCAGCGATAGATTGCCCCCCTGTCCTGGGTGTATCTGCCCAGTGCCCGAGACGCCCCCCCCCCGCGCGCCACCCTAATCGAGGATAAAGCGGAAGAAAATGGACGGATGGAATGTAAATGTAATTGTCGTTTGAAAATCGTCCAGCAGGCGGCGTTAACGAGATCCGCGTTTCTCGCTCTCTTCCTCCCTGAGAGAAGCAGAAGAAGAGGACGTCCGCGTTGTTTACTTCTGCTCTGACCTCACCCGCGTGTTGGAGCGAACCCGGCGGCGTGACGTCACGGAGGTGTGACCCGCGGTCGACCCCCCCCCCCCCCCCCCGCGGTGTGAGGTCCGGGGGACGCGTCCTCATGAGGCTCCGTCATGGCTGCTGATGGCGGCGCGGTGTTCTCTGATCCGCAGCATTCCCGAAAGCTGCTGCGCTCGCTGCTGTCCCTGCGGGGGGAACCCGGCTTCCAGGACGCGCTGCTGGTTCTAGAGGGTGAAGAGATCCCCGTTCAGAAGAACCTGCTGGCCGCCGCGAGTCCCTACATCAGGTATTTAATCCGGTGGCTTAGTGCTTTGGCATGTTCTCCTCTCAGCACTAGGGATTCCCGGTTCGAATCCCCATCTGGGTGGAGTTTCCATGTCCTCCCCGTGTCCGCGTGGCCCTCCTCCGGGTTCTCCGGTTTTCTCCCACAGTCCAAAAACATGGATCAAGTTCAACTGAATTCTCCAAATTGCCCCATATAGAGTGTGTCTGTGTGAGTGAGTGTGTGTTCAGTGATAGATTGCCCCCCTGTCCTGGGTCTATCTGCCCAGCGCCCGAAACGTTCTCCCCTGGATGGGCATGGGGAACCCCCCCCCCAGACCCTAATATAGGATAAAGTGGAAGACAACGGATGGATGAAAGGTATTTAATCCCTACATCGGGTATTTAATCCGACTCTTAATCTGCTGTCGTTCCGCTGTGCTTATTGTGATGTCACAGTTCTGCATGGCAGGTTCTCTGTTCTGCATATTTGGGCATGTCGAGTTCACATGCGGTTGTTAAGCCTGGGGCAGCGGCAGCAGGGTGTGTCCTCCACACCCCACCTCTCCTGCTTCACATCACACGACACAGCAAACACCCTCCGCTCATTCACACTTTAAAAGTTCATTACATTCACATTTAGATCGTTTAGCAGACGCTTTTGATCCAAAGCCACTTACAAGTAGGGCGTCACGGTGGTTTAGTGGTTGGCATGTTCTCCTCTCAGCTCTCCTCTTAGCTCTGGCATGTTCTCCTCTCAACTTTTATAAGCACAACGGCATGATGAACATACCATCCCATTTAGAGAGCTGAGTTACGGCGTTTAAGGCTGCAACACTAACTTTCCACACACACACACACACACACACACACACACACACACACACACACACACACACACACAGACAGACGGGCTCGGGCGTGTCACACTGAGCGGGATATAAAGTCTTTAGATATTTAGGACAGGCTTGTCTAAATAATGACCTGACTACAGAGACGAACAAGGAACAAAACAGTGGCTTTAAAGGCCAAATTTATATATATATATATATATATATATATACAGTGATACCTCGGTTCTCGAACATAATTCGTTCCGGGAGGACGGTCGAGAACCAAATTGTTCGAGAACCGAAGCAATGAAACCCATAGGAAATAATGGAAACTGGATTAATTCGTTCCAAGCCCCAGAAAATGCCTATTTACTGGCCTAATTTTATATAATATGTAGAAAAACATGAGTCTGAACAAGAAATAAGAAATAAAAGTGTATTTATTAAAACAAAAAAAAAAAATGTACTGTACAGTAAATTGTGTTTCATTTACTGTCCCTGTACCAACCTTTATGGCAGGAGGGAATGAATGTGGAGGGAAGAGGGAAGGGGGATGGTTATTGTTTTGAAGGGGAGTCCTCTTCAATAAAAACAGAGGGGAACTGCTCTTCGGGTGTTTCTCTCTCCACAAAGCGTGACTCTCTCCAAAAAAACGTGACTCTCTCTCTCTCTGCAC
The DNA here is from genome assembly GCA_019802505.1 of Corydoras sp. C115. Classification (NCBI taxonomy): domain Eukaryota; kingdom Metazoa; phylum Chordata; class Actinopteri; order Siluriformes; family Callichthyidae; genus Corydoras; species Corydoras sp. C115. The sequence goes on from JAFMOC010000233.1 coordinate 152,692, forward strand.
TCACACCGATGACGCAAGCAAGGCGCGCTGGGCCGAATGAACGCCATTCGGCTCGACTCGGCTCATCTCGGACGTTCGGATGTTCCAGTTCCAAATATTTGTTCGGGTTCCAAGACAAAATTTTCTCGAATTTCCTGGTCGAATACCGATTTGGTCGAAAGTCAAGGCGTTCAAGAACCGAGGTATCACTGTGTGTATGTATATATATATATATATATATATATATATATATATATATATATATATATATATATATATATATATATATATATATATATATATATATATGTATATATAGATCTGCACATATTCACCTGAATAACGTTTGTTTTCAGGACCAAGCTGAATTATAACCGACCCAAAGAGAGCGGATCAGCATGCAGGATCGAGCTGCAGGGCATCTCCGTCACCACCATGAAACAGATCCTGGATTACATCTTCACTGGAGAGGTGACGTTCTGATTGTTCCCCGCTGTAATGATGCAGAGTTATAATAAATAACGGCGGGTGTCGCTGGATCGCCTGGACTGTGAAGTCATGTCTGCTTTTAGAGTTGAATAAATAAGAAAAGCTCCACGGTTCTTCCTCCAGGTGACGCTGTGCGAGGACACCATCCAGGATGTGGTTCAGGCGGCCGACCTGCTGCTGCTCACCGACCTGAAGTTGCTGTGCTGTCAGTTCCTGGAGAGCTGCATCACGGCGGACAACTGCATCGGCATCCGACTCTTCTCCCTGCACTACTGCCTGCACCACGTCCACCACGTGTCCACCGAGTACCTGCAGACGCACTTCAGGGACGTGGTGGATACAGAGGAGTTCCGTGAGCTGCCACCCGATCGCCTGTGTGAGCTGTTGGGCATGGAGAAACTAAACGTGGGCAACGAGAGGCACGTGCTGGAGGCCGTGGTGCGCTGGCTCGCCCACGACATCGAGGCGCGGCGGGTGAGGGCCACGAGCCGCCGTCCGTGTTTAAATCACCGGTTCCCATGAGCAGCTTTTGGGTACGGATGACATTATGTGTGCAGGTACATATGAAGGAGGTGATGTCCGCAGTGTGGGTGCAGGGTCTGGACCAGAGCTACCTGCAGGAGCAGATGCTGGGTGACCCGCTTATGAGGGAGGTGATTGGCGAATGCTGTATGGACTCCCTACGTGGAGTAGCGCAGCAGGGGGAGGCTCTGCTCGCCGCCTTCAAACCTCGTGGATACTCGGAGTGCATCGTCATCGTGGGGGGTGAGGACAGGGCGTGAGTATTGGAGCGAATCACAATGCGCACAAGAAATAAATCCTCGTCGTCGTTAAAAAGGTCTACAGACATTTAGAATGATTTCCAAGTATATATATAAATATCCCAGAACCCCGTAAGAAGTTCATACAACAGAATGCATTTAATTTAGACCCTGTACACACAGACTGCTGCAGATATCACCGGGATAGGAAAGAAAACCCGAAATTATCTGTGAATAAATATATTAAAAAGTTTTTGAAAATGAGATCAGACTTCCATCCATCCATTATCTTCCGCTTTATCCTATATTAGGGTCGGGGGGGGGGGGGGTTCCCCATGCCCATCCAGGGGAGAACATTTCGGGCGCTGGGCAGATACACCCAGGACAGGGTGCCAATCCATCGCTGGGCACACACTCACTCACACACACACACTCTATATGGGGCAATTTGGACAATTCAATTGACTTGATCCATGATTTTGGACTGTGGGAGGAAACCGGAGAACCCGGTGGAAACCCACGCAGACACGGGGAGAACATGGAAACTCCACCCAGGTTGGGATTCGAACCGGGAATCCCCAGTGCTGAGAGGAGAACATGCTAAACCACTTAGCCAGCGTGCTGCGAGATCAGACTTTTAAATTGTATTTATTGAAAGATTAAAAAGCTGCAGACGTCCTTGGCATGCCTCAGGATGGAGCGCTCAGCGTTTTTGTCACGCTCGGACTTCCAGAGCGTCTCCTCCACTGACCGCACGTCGCCTCACACTGCGTGTGTTTCCTGCCCCGTTTCCCCCGCAGCATGCGGAACCCGTCGGCGGTGACCCGCTGCATGTGTCCGCTGTACGACCGGAACCGACAGCTGTGGGTCGACCTGCAGCCCATGAACGAGAAGCGCATCGGTCACGGCGTGGTGACCGCCGGTCAGTACAAAACAGCCTTATTCATTCATTCATTCATCATCTTCCAGTTTATCCTCTATTAGGGTCGCGGGGGGGGGGGGGGTTCCCAATGCCCATTAAGGGGAGAACCGTTTCGGGCGCTGGGCAGATACACCCAGGACAGGGCACCAATCTATCACTGGACACACACAGACACACTCTATATGGGGCAATTTGGAGAATTCAATTGACTTGATCCATGTTTTTGGACTGTGGGAGGAAACCGGAGAACCCGGAGGAAATCCACGGGGACACGGGGAGAACGTGAAATCTCCACCCAGATTGGGATTTGAACCAGGCATCCCCAGCGCTGAGAGGAGAACATGCCAAATACTAAACCCCTGTGCTGTCCTTCATCTTCTCTAAACATCTAACCATCCATTATCTTCTGCTTTATCCTTTACTTGGGTCGGGGTGGGGTTCCCCATACCCATCCGGTGGAGAACGTCTCGGGCGCTGGGCAGATACACCCAGGACAGGACGCCAATCCATCACTGGACATACACTCACTCACACAAACACACTCTATATGGGGCAATTTGGAGAATTCAATTGACTTGATCCATGTTTTTGGACTGTGGGAGGAAACCGGAGAACCCGGAGGAAACCCACGCCGACACGGGGAGAACATGGAAACGGCACCCAGATGGGGATTCGAACCGGGAATCCCTAGTGCTGAGAGGAGAACGTGCTTGAATTGTGGCCCAAAACAGGTTAGTTTGGATGTTAAATCAGCGCAATAGCATCATAAAGAAAGCTGTGATTGGTTCAAAAGTTTATGGTCGGCCCGATTTCACTCAGCTGGCTTTGAATTGTGGAAGGTCAGTTTGGATGTTCAGAGCACCGGCACTGGGTTGGTAAAGAGAGGCGGTCGGTGCTCTGTGCAGTATCTGCCTGTTTAGCGGAGGGTGGGAGGGAGGGAGGGAGGGGGGACTGTGGTGCTGCTGAAGGTGCGAGGGAATTTAATACGGTGAAAAATAGTGCAGATGATGTAACTGATCGATCGATCGATCGTGTGATCAATCAGATGGCTGTCTTTTTGCGATTGGTGGGATGAACGAGAACAAGACTGTGTTGAGCAGCGGAGAGATGTACAACCCCGAGACCAACACCTGGACCCATATCCCGCCGATGAAACAGGTACGTGAACCCCTGCAGCAGCATCACAGCTCCCCCCACCCGAATTAAAGCACAGGAACGTTCCTGCTGCGTCACATTCACACAGTTCACCTTTAAATGAAGCATCACTTTAATAATTAATTAGATGTATTGGGGCGGCACGGTGGCTTAGTGGTTGCTCGCAGCACTAGGGATTCCCGGTTCCCCATCCCGTGGAGTTTCCATGTTCTCCCCGTGTCCGTGTGGGTTTCCTCCGGGTTCTCCGGTTTCTCCTCCCACAGTCCAAAAACATTGATCAAGTCAATTGAGTTCTCCAAATTGCCCCATATAGAGTGTGTGTGTCTGTGTGAGTGAGTGTGTGCCCAGTGAAAGATTGGCATCCTGTCCTGGGTGTATCTGCCCAGCGCCTGAAACGTTCTCCCCTGGATGGGCATGGGGAACCCCCCCCCCCCCGCGCGACCTTAATAGAGGATAAAGCGGAAGATAATGGATGGATGGATATTATTTTATTGAATTTAATTGGCTTAGTGGTTTAGCACGTTCTCCTCTCAGCACTAGGGATTCCCGGTTCGAATCCCCATCTGGGTGGAGTTTCCATGTTCTCCCCGTGTCCGCGTCGGTTTCCTCTGGGTTCTCTAGTTTCCTCCCACAGTCCAAAAACATGGATCAAGTCAATTGAGTTCTCCAAATTGCCCCATATAGAGTGTGTGAGTGAGTGTGTGCCCAGCGATTGATTGGCACCCTGTCCTAGGTGTATCTGCCCAACGCCCATAACGTTCTACCCTGGATGGGCATGGGGAACCCCACCGCGACCCTAATAGAGGATAAAGCGGAAGATAATGAATGATTAGATGTATTGGTTTCTGTAAAATACTCTTTGTGAGGTTTGCAGTCACTCGGGTACAAAGAAGTAATAACTCAACATGGCTGCCTCGTATACGTTGTTGCTTCTGAGTTCCACTAGGTGGCAGTGTTTCATCACTGCTGTTGCTGTTCTCAGGCGAGGCAGCACTTCTCCATTGCTGAACTGGATGGACTGATCTACGTGCTGGGGGGTGAGAACGAGGACAGTGAAGTCCTCCTGACCATGGAGGTGTATGACCCTCACCTCAAGCTCTGGACCACCCAGACGAGTATGAGCACCGTGCGAAAAGTAAGCGTTCAGAACGTCGGAACTCGTCTCTCTGTAAATAATCTCACAGTAAAATAACCTGATTTTAATTCCCTCCCTCAGTTCGGCTGCTGTGCCACCATGAAGAAGAAGCTCTACATCATGGGGGGAGGCTCTTTTGGGAAGATTTATGACTCCGTTGAGTGCTACGACCCCAAAATTCAACAGTGGATGACCCTCTGCCCCCTAAAAGAGAGGCGGTATCATGAAATCAGTGTTTATAACCCATCACAATTATTTGGGCAGCATTTCGTTAATTCTTTATTTATTGGATTCTGTGTGTTGTTTTTAAAGGTTTGGCGCTGTGGCGTGCGGTGTGGGACAGGAGCTCTATGTTTTCGGAGGGGTGCGTAGCCGGGATGCAGATAACCCCGAATCCAGCCAAATGACCATCTGCCAGTCGGAGTTTTTTCATGATGAGTTGAAAAGGTTTGCTTTTCAAACAAAATGAATTAAACTCGTAAATGTTGTGACATGTTTTTAATAAAGTGTGTTTCTGTAGATGGGTTCACCTCGATGATCAAACCCTGTGCAAACTCACAACGTCATCTTTTGTGTATGGAGCTGTTCCCATTGGAGCCAGTATATATGTAGTGGGAGAACTGGACACAGGTACGACTTCACTTCTCTACTCTATATATGATTTAATCGTTGAGGGAGTTGGAGCCCTCTACTGGTCGCTTAAGGCAACAGCACTGTGAGATTTAAGAGTCTAAAGTGCAGAAAGTCACTCATAGCTGTAGAATTTTAGTGTGGAGGGTAGTGGATTGACACCACGCTTAAAATAAAAAAAAAAGTTAAATTATTATATAATTTAAAGAGTTTATTAATGTTTTAAACCATAATTTTACAGTAACCTCAGATTATTTTAGAATACTGCGAAAGTGGAGGTCCTATAGGTTTGATTCCTAACTTTGTGGCCTGGTTCCTTTCGCTTTAAAGTTTGCATGTTCTCTCCACGTCTGCATGGAATCTCATTTGTTCTTAAAACTCGTCCATTGAGGTATCGGGATAGGCTCCAGCAACATTATTATGACCAGCAGTTTGGAAATAGTAAATAAATCGTTATTATTTCTCTGGTGTGCACAGGCACCAGTTACGAGTACGTCCGAGAGTTTCGGCGCAGCACGGGTACGTGGCACTCCACCCGCCGCCTGGCGTCCTCGGACCTGTGTAAGACTGGCTGCACCTCCCTGCGCATCGCCAACTGCAAGCTGTTTCGCCTGCAGCTGCAGCAGGGCCTTTTCGGGATGCGAGTGCCGTCGGTGTGAGGCACTTCACCTCCTGCTTGCCGTTTGGGAGGAGGTCGCATGGGGGGTGTGGGGCTTTGGGGATGTAATGTAGCTGCAGTTCGAGCGCTGGTGTGAGCCTCGTTTATGCCAGGTGTATGGTGTGAGTTCTGTACTGTTTAAGGGACTAACTAACAGAAGTACTGTGGGAATCTTTAATCTGCCTCTGATTTTTTTAGAAACTTAATGTTTTTTTTTTTGTTTGTTTGTTTTGTTTTTTTGTTTTGTTTTTTTCGATTGGACCTCAGGTCAATCTAATCACAACACTAATGCATCTTAAACAGCGGGGTTTGTGGAGTGCAAAACTAATATACTGTGCTGCACAACAGCTTTGTGTATCAGTGCAGACCGTCAGGTTCGTGAGTATATAACACTGTTTTTAAATCTTGTACACTGAAGGGACAAAAGTATAGGGACATGCTTAATTATTAGGGGTTTAATCCAGCCCCATTATTGAAGGTGCCCTAAATTAGGCACCTTGCCATGTATTTCGGACACCTGCATGCTTTTAAAGGCATAGCAGGGATGGTTTAGGGTTAGAACTCATGTTTTAAAATGGAGACTAAGAGCCAACCCCAACATCAGTGTCTGACCTCTCCTCTGGCTACTCCTCTAGATGACGGAGCAAACATTCCTCCAAAATCTTATAGAAAACCTTCCAGAAGTGTCGAGGGGACCAATGTAGGACGTATGTCCTAAAAGCAGCAGTGTAGGAGACTAAATACTTTTGTCTATTCAGTTCGGCTGGAGGTTTGATTGACACTCAGTTCTTTAGAATCATACAGTTTAATACAGTTTTAATTAAAGGAGTAAACTTTGACCTGGCTTTCCAGTCACCTCAGCTACATTCGGCATCTTATTGCCCCAGTACTGGTCTATCTGTCCCAGTTGCTGTTGTCCATTCTGATGAAAGCCCATGTTACACATTTATTGCCACAGTGACTGTGACACACACATACACACACACCAAACCCATGACTGGAAGACCTCATGTCTACATACCAGTCATGTATGCGCCCTCTTTGGTTTTGGCACATGCTCGGTTCAATTATGAAATTAGAGCCGCCCATTAAAGAGCCTAAAAATAATTATAATTACCTGATGGTCCTGCTGACTGGGTTCCATCGGAATGATGTAATAGGGTAGTAATATTTAAACCAGAAATCAATCAACACTAAATCCACTGAGTTTTTTTTTTTTTTTTTTTTTTTTTTTTTTCGGTCACATGTTCATTTTATTTTTAAAGCCTTGATAAGTTCACGCATACTTTGAGAAACTTAAATATAACAATCTGAGCACTTAATGTCATTAACACTAATTTCTGATCAGGTCTCCAGCTCTTTATAATAAACCGGTGGTTGGGTTTATAAGACCGTGTATGAGTTCTCTGGAGGACGCGTCCTGCACCGTGTGTTTTTACAGATTTTGGTTGATTTGGTGGCTGAATGATGAAACGATGCTGCAGCTTAAAGCATGTGTTCATTCAGACACATGACAGCGAAGCGAACGGCATCGGACACGACCGATCTGAACTGCAGACCAAACGAGTTATCCACAGATTAATTAACAAGTAATTCTCAGCTGCGCCTCTGCGTCCTCATTCCGTCTGAAATGGTCTCCTCTTTGCCTTGTGAACTGTTTATACGCTACACAGACGCTTTGTGTAGATGTGTTGTGTAGTTATACAGGCTCATGTCACATTTATAGTATGTGATCAGTTCAAGATAATTCAGCTTTCACACCCTGCTGTATTAACACGTTGTTCTGCCTCACATGTAAATAACACCGGCGTTAAATTAGTCAGCTGCGTTATAACACTTTGCATAACCAGCAGTAAAGGTTCTTTCCTTGTTGGTCTTTCGACAGCATGGCTCTTGTTTAAAGCTAAGATATCCTGCCTGGTGTAAAATGTTAAAATCTAATAATGCAAAGTAGCTTTTCTGTAGGAATTTTTTTCGACGACGCGGCCGAAATGCAGCTATTAAACATACATGTGCATGTGCAAACACACGCTGGTGTTCCACATGCGTCGTGTTAGCGTTCCATCGTTTATTCTCCTGAATCTTTACTGTATTTGAAGCACCGGAGTCGAGCACAGACACCAAAGTTTACTATTGCCATTGAACAATCATCAGTCCTGTCGCGTCGCGTCGCGGTCTCGTGTGAAAGCCTGGGCCCGTTGTCGGGTGAATTCCATTTCATAATGATTTTGTAAGTGGAAATATGTTAATGCAGTTTTAAGAATAAACATTTGAATGCAGACTTTATATTCATTTACTGAACTTAACACGGCGAGGACGGTACGATAGTAACTCCGCTGTGTGTGTTTGTGTCAGTGTGTGTTGTGCTGTAATAATAATAATAATGCATAATTATAATAATAATAATAATTTATTATTATAAGAATATTATTTTTTATTCATAAATGGCAACTTTCACTCAAGGACACCTTACAAAAGTTAAAAGGGGCACAATATAAAAGGGGATAAAATAAAATAAAATCAGACAAACAGATTTAAATACATTCATTCGCTCTCGCACAAAATAATGAACAGAAAAATGTGCAGTGAAAATTAGGAACATGCAGTTGTAATGAGGTGGGTTTTGAGCCGGGATTTAAAGGTTGATGGACAGTCAATATTGCGAATTTGGATAGGGAGGTTGTTCCAGAGAGATGGAGCAGAGTGGCTGAATGCTCTTGCCCCCATAGTGGACAGGCGGACTGGAGGGGGAGTGAACTGAAGGTGTGAATTAAAACATTCATTCATTCATTATCTCCCGCTTTATCCTCTATTAGGGTCGCGGTGGGGTTCCCCATGCCCATCCAGGGGAGAACGTCTCGGGTGCCGGGCAGATACACCCAGGACAGGGTGCCAATCTATCGCTGGGTACACACTCACTCACACAAACACACTCTATATGGGGCAATTTTGAGAATTCAATTGACTTGATCCATGTTTTTGGACTGTGGGAGGAAACCGGAGAACCCGGAGGAAACCCACGCGGACACGGGGAGAACATGGAAACTCCACCCAGATGGGGATCCGAACCAGGAATCCCTAGTGCTGAGAGGCGAACGTGCTAACCACTAAGCCACCGTGCCACCCTGAATTAAAACAGTGAATTTAATTATTATCAGTTCATCAATTATCAACTGTGATATGAAGCAGAACTGGACTGAGCCAAAGGATCTGACATCAGGACAATAAGTACAGTCCAGATGATGGAGGTTTGAGATTTCAATACAGTATATAGATCAACAACAATATTATTAATATTAATTGGATCTCCATTATCTGCTTTAGTATTAAATGAGTTAAACAAATGTAGATGCTTATATATATGTGGGTGTGTAATTCCAACATGTAACCTCAATGTTAAATACCATAGTTCACAGTTATGAGTCAATATAAATTGTTCAGTAAATATTATGTGCCATAAAACGTTACAGTTTACTTACAGACTACAGAATCATTGTGTCTGTGCTGAAAGGGGAAACCTTGGCCCTCTTTACTCTGTCTCTCAAATACGCATGATAATGTCATAGCTGCTAATTTAACATGTGATTCTTGTCGTAGCTTCTGAACGCATGTTGAAAAATGAAAGGACGGAAGAAGGAAACGGCTTTAAATATGCTGAGAGTAAATGAGGTGCCTCTCTCATGAGGTTAAGTAATAAGAGTGGGTGGTGTGGAAAAAGTACACTGTGGTAAAGACACTGTTTTCCTGTAGATCAGCTAAATCAGATGTTTCGTAATCCTCGTGCTTTTTTTTTTTTTTTCTCCTCAGCGACCCGAGTCATGCCTTATTCTTTACCTATTGTGCCACTTCACACTCATAACAAAAGACTTCCTGTGGTCTGTTTCCTGTGCCACGGGCCGACATGTGATTGAGTGTGAGGTCATCACGGTTGGTACCATTTTGCATAAAATGGGGAAGTTTTCCTCATATCTTTATCTAGTGACGAGGGATAAAGGGCAGACTGGTGGGTAAAGCACAGGCTATCATCAGAGTGCAGGCCCAGCGGGAACATCAGGGCCCTGCCTCAGCAACCACGCACCGAGCAGGCCGTCAACAAAACAGTCTGGCTTAAATATATATAGATATAGATATATGAGTGCTGTGTATTAATATTAGCTGATTAAATTTGCTGTTTCTTCGCTAATTAAGATTTGCTAATTTGACTTTCCATGTCAGTCCAGTCCTGTATGACTGCACTGCATACCTCAGACTCACGAGTTTTCCCCAAAATTAGTCAACATCTTCTTTGGTTTGACGCCACAGCGAAAACATGTTGCCCCATTCTTGTGCATGAGAGGATTTTTGCTGGCTTCCTGCTTCACTGTGAGCAAACGTGTGATGATCTGAGCAGAGACGGAGAGCTGGAAGTCGTCTAGTCAGGCAGCAGAGCAGAAGCATGACGAATGCAGGACATTGATAAAGTTCATTTAAGAAGACACTAAACAGAGATACCGAACTGTTTAATACAGTGCCATCTATCCAGGAAGGATTTTGCTCAAACTCCCTTTCCCTTTAAAGGGGAATAAAGTTGGATGTTGGATTCATTTTATAGTGGACACGTAGAAACATGCCACTAAGACATGCTGTAATATTACAAAAAACTAATTCTCACAGATCATGGCCATGACAAATATAAAGGTGAACATTTTAGAGTCAGGATTTGTTTTGTCATTGAGTTTTATAATCTGGGGGTTCGAGTGGTCAGTGTAAAACAGGACGTTCCAGTTTGTTTAATGGGTGTCAGGAGCACGGGAGTTCCTTAGAAAAACTCTAGTAACAGTTGAGTTTACTGATGCTGAAGCTTAAATTCAGGCCTTCCCCAAACTGGTGAAAGGAGATAATCGTGTCACGATATTCACATGTTCACTTGAAAACTAATAAACCTAAAACAAATACTAAATTGATTTATATAGCTGACCACAATATTTAGTTCTGTAGTATTATTCATTCATTCATTCATTATCTACCGCTTTATCCTCTATTAGGGTCGCGGTGGGGTTCCCCATGCCCATCCAGGGGAGAACATCTCAGGCGCTGGGCATTCTGTAGTATTACTATTACTTTATTAATGATAATAATACTAAATTATATCTTTTAAGGGTCATTTGCACCATCCATCCATAATCTTCCACTTTATCCTCTATTAGGGTCGGGGGGGGGGTTCCCCATGCCCATCCAGGGGAGAATATTTTGGGCGCTGGGCATATAGACCCAGGACAGGATGCCAATCTATCACTGGGCACACACTCACTCACACACACACTCTCTATATATATGGGGCAATTTGGAGAACTCAATTGACCTCAATCCATGTTTTTGGACTGTGGGAGGAACCCGGAGGAAAGCCACGCGGACACGGGGAGAACATGCAAACTCCACCCGAACCGGGTTGGAATCCTTAGTGCTGAAAGGAGGCACCTCATTGGCACCCATGAGCCCAATATTAAACGATCTCGCTAACATTATTAGTGTCAAAAAAAGAATTCCGTGCGCCTTCTTTATTCTCCATTTTGTGATCTGCGGTCGCGTCTGAATCGACGCTCTGCTCCCTACAGAGGGCTAAACGTGGAGGGTGCGCATCTCTCAATCGAGTCCCCTGTCTGTAAATCGCTACGCTTTTCGGACGTCGGTGCACCTGTCCCCTCCCCGCTGCCCCCCCTGTCCTCCCCCCTGTCCCCCCTGCCGTCCACCTGTCCCTCTCGCCGTAGACGGCTTTAATGTCGTGGGTGAGCTCCCTACTCGTCTAGTGCACTCGGTAGTGCGTGTGATGTGGATTGGGACGCGCCGCGGCCTTTCGGCCCGACTGTAAGGTAGAAAGACGCACAGCGGCGTATCCGCTCGCCTCCCCATTGACGTCACGCTCGGGTCAGGTGACCGGCTGCGGGCCAATCCGAGCGGCGCCGTCGGAGCGCTCCTATCCTACGGTATAGAGATCCAGCGAGGGGGGAAAGAAGGCAGAAAGGGGAAGCATGTCCAGCGGGCTTTAAACAGAGAAACCCGCAGCATTTCTGCTCTTCTCCGGCGGGATCGAGGCTCAGGGACAGCCGGCGTGCCATGTCGGAATACGGGGCCGGTATGGAGAGTGACGGGGTGGACGTGACGGCAGCGGGCCGAACGCACTGACGGAGGAAAAAAAAAAAAAGCGTCGGACACTTCGAACATGTCGCTGTTTCTTCGTCGGGGATCCGCGGACGGCCTTCCCCGTCGCTGGTGACTCGAATCGCGGGTGATTTTTTATTTTTTGTGTGACTTCTCGCCTCTTCTCACCATTCGGCCTCGAAGCCGCCGTTTCCAGACGTCGAGCGCAGACGGCCGCGCTATGGATTTTAGCAGCAACTGCGGCGGCGGCGGCGGCGGCGAGCTCCACAATAACCAGGGCTACCAGTGCGAGGAGAGCAAGCCCCTGCTGGCGGAGCAGGACGGCATTAATAATAATAACAGTAAGGTGGGAGCGGGGCCGTGCCGCCGGAGCGCGCTTCACTGCAGGGGCGGCGGCGGCGGCGGCGGCATGCGCTATAAGCTCCTGCACGAAGGAGACATCCAGGTCTGCGTCGTCAAACATCCGCGGACCTTCCTGAGCAAGATGCTCACCTCCAAGTTCCTCCGGAGATGGGAGCCGCACCACCTCACCCTCAGCGACGGCTGCGTCGTCTCCGCCACGGTGAGCGCTCCCGGGGTCCGCACGTAGGCGCGCTGGGGCGCACGCACAAAGGCTCGCATCACGCGTGGCCTTGTAAACGCACACACACACACACACACACACACACACACACACCATGCGCAAGGAACCACAAACACGTAAGCATGAAGGATAAGACGGTGATTATCACGAGTTGGGATTAGATTGGCTTTTATTGTCGTCGTCATCCAGCTCGTTTTTTTTTATTTTTATTATCGGCGTTACAGCGAGTGAGAACGCGAAGAACGACCTTACAGACATCCATCCATCCATTATCTTCTGCTTTATCCTCTGTTAGGGTCGCGCGCGGGGGGGGGTTCCCCATGTCCGTGTCCATCCAGCGGGACGCCAATGTATCGCTGGACACACACTCACTCACTCACTCACACAAACACACTCTATTTGGGGCAATTTGGAGCATTCTGTTGACCTTAATCCATGTTTTTTTTTTGGACTGTGGGAGGAAACCGGAGAACCCGGTGGAAACCCACGGGGAGAACATGGAAACTCCACCCAGATGGGGATTCGAACGAGTGCTGAGGGGCAAACGTGCTCACCACTATGCCACCCTACCGTAGATGATATAGAGTGTGCTTCAGTCCCATTGCCAATAGTTTCATAAATAAATCGCGTCCCCTGTGGAATATTCCAGGCTTTCGTCTATTTTACAGTTTACAGTTTGGGGAAGGCCCCCCCCCTCCCTCCGTTCCATCCTGATGGGCCATAGTGAACTAATCAAGGACTATAAATAGTGAGCGTGTGAAAGAACTCCAGTGCTGACATCTTTAAAACCACAGCACCAGATTAAAGAGCCACACACTATCACCGAAAACGGGCCAAAATGTTTCAGAAAGCTGTTTATGTTGTAGTTTAAAGAGAGGGGGTTATGTGATGATGGAAAAGCACCTACAGGTGTGTAGCGCAGGTGTGTTTTCCATGTGTTGTGTGTCGTTTGAGCTCCGTGTTAATTGTCTCCGATGCGAATGATGATCATTTTCTTCTAAAGTTTTCTTTTCAAATGTATTTTAAACCCGACAAAGGAATAAAGAAACCAAAAGATGGGGTTTGTAGTTGTGAACTGTTCCATTCTGTAGTCCATTAGTTTCTCTACATACACTTCTCATTTGGTATGTTCTCTGTTGATCAGGGCTCCCACAGCAGGTATTATTAGGGTGGTGGATGATTCACAGTATTGCAATGACTTTGACACGGTGGTGGGTGTATCGGTGTGGGTTGTGCTGCTGGAGTTGAGACCCTGTGTTCACTCACTGTGCACTCTTATTACACACCTCCACCTTATTGCTCCACCTTGTTGATGTAGAATCAGAGACAGTAGGTTATCTGTTGCTGCATAGTGTGTGTTCTTCATCCTCTAATTCTCCATCAGTGATACAGGATGCTGCAGACAGGAGGATGGTGAGTCGGTGGGTTAGTCTTTGTTTGTCGTAGAACATGCGAAAACTAGTGAAATGGGTTTCTAAAACTATTTGGTTCACGGTCTTTCAAACACTCTTTAAAATTCCACGTTGGAGAACTTTATAAACACTGCTGCAACTCACAGTCTCAAAGCACAGGATATAAACGGAACCACAGCTATGGGTGAAACTTCAGTGAGAAAAGCTGATATAATTAAAGTTTTATCACTGTATTATGTTTTAATTTTATGAAAGGGGTAAATAATCCCATACATAGTGCTACATCAGATAGTAGGTGGAGGGTGCCGGGATGACCCACTGAATTGGAGGCTGTTGGAGCTGACTAATGACTGAATATAAAAATAAACATGAACTATAAAAGTTCAGTCCTTTGTTCTGTAACATTATGGCTTTTAATCTACTGTGGAAGGTTTACAGGGGCCATGTGACCCCAGCGCACATCGAGTGATGCTTGTAATGTGACATACGTGATGCGTCTGAGGTTGCATGGATACTACACACTCGCTCGCTCAGAGCCTTCTGCTTTATGGCCTCAACATCACGAGATTATAACAAGTACCTACAGCTGAGTTGGGGATTTCGGACGCAGGTTGAGTTTCCATGTAATCCATCATTTTCAACAGTTTCAGCAGCTTTCCCGACATCCCATTCCAGGAAGTCTGTCACAACATTCTGCCGTGTGTCTGTGGGAACGTTTGCCGGTTCCTCCGAAAAGAGGATCAGCGAGGTCAGACACTGATGTTGGTCGGATGTTAGGATCTGGTTTACAATCGTTATTCTCATGCATTCCGTGAGTGTTGGATGAAGATATGATCATGATTTTTTTTTTTTTTTTTTTCATGCCAAACTTGGGCACAGTCATGCAGAACACAAAAGGGGCCTTCCCTAAAATGTTCACACACAAGTTGCGAGCGTATGGGTGTCTGAAATGTACAGCAGAATTAAACCGTGAATTTAATGATTTGAAAGAATTGTATACTAATATTGTCGATATATCACACACACACACACACACACACACACACACACGCTGCAGTGCATCGGCAATGTAAATACCTGTCAGTAAAACACTGTCAATTAAACTGACCCGAGACACAGAGATAACCTCCACCTGTTCACAGCTTTACTGCTTCAGGAAGAAAAGCCTTGCGTGCTGCAGATTAAATGTCGTTTACTGTATATGCATTTATTTAAATTCCTGTATGTCGCACCTGAATCAGCCGCATGCTTTTTAATTGACTGCTGTGACTATATAGATGCTTAATAATGGCCTTATGACACTACATAGGCTTACATTGATGCAGGGATTTAACAACATGGTGAAAAGTGAGAGGCTTTCTAGGTCAGGATCATTTTCATGAGCAGGAACACGAAGAACGAGGTGGTTCCTCCCGGTTAATGTTTAATTAGGTGCCGGTTTACTGGATATCAGTGGCTTGTTGTATTAAGGAAATAATCGATTGTGTATCCTAAAGGTGTGAGAGCTGAGCAAAAAAAAAAAAAAAAAAAAAATCTCCTACAGCAAATACAGTAACATGCTGCCAGAGTAGCAACTGTTTATCCGATCTCCCATCATGCTTTGCTAAATTATTATAATGTATTATACTGCACATTGACCTGGATGAGGAGTAGTTTGAGGCTTTTAATGTGAACAGGCAAACTCAGTGTATTTATTATTATTATTATTATTATTATTATTATTTAAAACTAGTGAATGTGACGTCATCGTTATGCAAGAGTTCGACATTCAGGCCATTAAAACGGAGAAGGAACCAGACAGATAAATGACTAATTGTTAATAACTAACAGGAGATGGAGGCGCCTATGAGCCTGCACGGCAGCATCCGCCCATGGAGAACACATTGATCAATAATAAGCACCGAGCTCAGTCTTCCTCCCTGAATCTCAGACTGGGTTCCATTCCACACGCTCTCTTAAAGCCTTGATATTCCTTAAGCACTCATCACCTGGTGGACGTTATTGGAACGGCGTGTTAAAGGACTGCAACATCATCATGTTCACGAGACCCAGAGGTGAGGAAACACCATGGACAGGTCGCCGCACATTTATGCCCAGGGGGGCGTGGGGTATTCTTAGTACACTTGACCAACACGTGTTCGGACGGTGCAAAGCCGGCAAAGCTTTTTGAAGGAGAACATGCAAACTCTGCATAATAAACACATCTAGTTATTTTTGCATGGAACCCAGGACCTTCCTGCTTATGCGTAACCCGGGATTAAACTGGGTTATAAGCAGTCGTAAGCACGATATGAAGTCCAACTCTTCAGTCGAGCTTTCTTTTTTTTATTGCTTATATGTCCTTGTGACACGGCTCACATGAAGCAGCGCCGTAACGCAGTGTTATTCATTATTCGGGCAGCGGCTCAGCATCTCTTTTAACTCCAAGGCCCCAAAAAAAAGTACAGCTTTGCTGTAGGAAGACTGTAATTTAATGCATCAAACAGGAATAATCCAGACCGAGGCATCAATTATGCATCAAACTGAGGATTAACAGACCTGCAGTGTGTTACAAGGTCAACAACAAACAAACGTCAACAAGAGGCAGATAACAAGCCGCAAGAAGATAAAGACCCGGACACAAGCTCGCCGCTCATGAGCCCTTTTTCAAAATCAGTAAATTACAAACTTGATTAAGTTTACGATTCCGTTCTGCGTGTTTTTTTTTTTTTTTTTTTTTTTTTAAATCGTGATTCATTATGTTGGCAGCTTTAAATGGAAGCTGTAAAGCGAGGACCTGCGTACGTGTACAGTGTGATGTCATAAACAGCTCCTGTAGGTGTTTCTTAACTAGTTATCATGGCCGTCCTTCCTCCCACTGGTCTACGCCTCGGTCCCATGTCTCATTTTTGTGTCCACTGGTGGATACGGGATCGTCACAGCAATGGAAACAGTGGAGTCGCCGTATCAGTTTGGCTGACGCTGTCCGTACCTCCTGTTTTTTTTCCCCCCGCAGTATCAGTAATGGCTTCTTTGCTTCCACAGTCTCTATGATGTCACACGTCCGTGTTTTGAAGCCGGCTCCTGTGTGAAATCCCTGACTCATGGTTCGTAATAAACGCTCGTGGAGATTCAGTCCTGTTGAAACGTGTCAGACAGACGCAGCACATGCAGTATGCCATCGGTAATTGGACACGGAGTCGGGTCCGTTTTGGGAAAAGCGGTGGTACCTATCAGAACCTGAAATGACCCGTGTGATCGAGGTGCGGTGTGTGTGTGTGTGTGTGTCATCCAGCGCAGGCTGCTCCCACTGATTACGGGTTCCTCTTCTCGCTCGGTCTTGTTTGTACGGACGTCTAACGTTGGGACCGTAGAACTGTCCAAAATGCACAGCGAGATGTTTGAGTTATAAACCTGTCATACACATGAACTCCGTGATTGAGGTGTGTCCTTATACTTTTGCCCACACTGTGTCCACATCCTCTTCCTCCGTCGCTTCTCCCATCACTTCCACACTTACTTCCACCCCTCCACCCGCAGTGTTAGGAGACCCACACTGGTCATGTCCACATCAGGGATCTGCAGGCACGTGCAGTATGACCGTATAACAGTAATATTGTAATTACGATCATAATAATAAGAATTGTGTTTTCACGCTTCGTATCGCGACACACCGCACATTTTGGCCGTGTTCCAGCGACGTGTTAAAGCTGAGATGTAGATCTTTTTTAAACTCTGGCTCACATCCACACAAACGTGTTTTTTCCATACTGGCTTCTTCCATTTTTGTTTTGAAACGGCTGTAATGAGCTTCTTTTCCTGCTATTATTGGATGAGTCTCATTTGTTTGGGACATATGGTAAGGCTCTCAATGTTGAGGATTGCACTTATATGTTTAGAGCAGGGATAGGCACAACTCCTGAGACCCATCGGTTCCCTACCTCCTTCAATTTTCTACTGCATAAATGGAGAACTGTAACAATGTCCACTCTTCTGGGAAGGTCCTTCATGGACTTCTCCTTGTGCTCCCTGAAACAAAAAAAAGGTTCCCCAAAAAAGGTTCCCCATCTGTAGCAATGAAACACCTGAACTTGGTGAATCCGAGTATTGTAATAGTTTTTGCCACATGCTGTAAGAGCTGCACTTGTATTTTTATTTTTATATATTAGATATAAAAACGCACAAACCCAAGTTGTTGTGTTATTGGTTTTTTGTGATTTCTACCTTTTAGCTCTTGGTTTAGGTTTTAAGTTCTCGAGCGGTCAGGCGAACTCACACCAAGATATAGATATATTTGGGTTTAATAATACATTTACATTTGCATTTGGTCATTTAGCAGACGCTTTTATCCAAAGCGACTTACAAGGTGAGCACAGGGTTAATCACAACATTCCTGGAGCAATGAGGGTTAAGGGTCTTGCTCAAGGACCCACACTGGTAACTTCAGTGGACCTGGGATTTGAACCCCCAACCTTCAGATTAATAGCCCAACGCCCTGACCACTGAGCTACTGCGCCCTAATAATGAAGTAATTCTTAAAATTAAGATTCTTAAAATTAAGATTTAAAATTAAATAGATTTGGTGTATTGAGGCTGCTGAGGAGGTTTGGATGGGGTTGTGAAATGTTTCAGTTTGTTTATTTTGTGCTGTGCCATTGTCACTTCTGATTTTGGGTGTTGTTCCCTTAAAAAGAGCGTTTGCAGCTAATTCTGAATCATGTTTCACTATTTCACTGTTTCACTCTGCTCTAATGCATGTAGTAACAATATCAGTCCAAACTAAGCAGTATTTTCGCTTCAGTAGGACATTTAAATTTAATAAACTCCATCTATAAGTGGTCCACTGTTGTGTTTGGTGGGGGGTGGGTGCTCGGGGTGCTGTACCACTTGCCCCCGCTCCCATTTTACTGGCAGCAGAAAGGCAGTTTTACAGTATTATCAAACAAAGAAACGAACCTCACTGTAATTTAATGTTGATTTTTGAGTTCTTGCTCAGTGCAGTCTCACAGTACAACATCTGCTCTCATATAGAGATGGGGGGGGGGGTGTGGATTTCAATAAAAACCAATTAAACATATGCTTCCAATTCACGATCAAGTTTGACGTCTGGAGTGAAATTCTCCCATTTTGTAATATTATTTGTATTTTTTCTTGAAAACGCAAAGGGGCAGATATGTTGCCGCGTGAGGCTCAGTGTTCGAACTCCGCTAATTAATGGTTGGAAATCAACAGTCAGTCAGTATTTACAGTCGTCAGGAGTAATTCCATGGGGAAGTGTAATGATGTTCACAATGTGCCATTGTCCTCTTGTTTGCTTTCAGTGGATTAACCTTGTGGTATTATAGTGGCGCCAAACAATATACTGTCAGCGGTGAGTTTGCAGCTTCTGTACACACATTAGTTACCTCGCAAAGGTGGCACTTTATGGCGGGTTCATCTGAGTTATTCCTTTTTAGGTTTTTTTTTGTTTTTTTTTTATTTGGATAAAAAAAAGTCTGTACAGACACGACTGAGTGAGTGGGTGAAAGAACTGGACTGATCTCCGTGGGGATGAACCAAATTAAATCTCATGAGTCAGGGCCTCTTATTGGATGGGGGGGGGGGTACTCGTGGCTAATGGACTCGGCACCCTCAGCGGGATGTATTTTGCTTTTACAGCCATCGTTTAAGTTTTAAACTTACCCCTAGGCCTTGTATAGGTGAGATGGAGGTGAGCGCCATGGCATTTTTTTTTGTACCCCACCATTTTGATCTGGTACCTAATGGTACCCCCCCCCCCCCCACAGACACACACTTCAACTCCACCTGGCAATAAGAGCAGATGGCAGCTACATTTAGAACACAAGGAATCTATTGAATACCTGAGAGCCGAGCGCCGAATTGATCATATTTATTCAAACCTGTAACTGATGCAGATGGTAACTGTACCACATCAAACATAATGGCTCATCCGGCGTGTGTTTTCTCCTCTGCCTCCTGTGTACAAAGCTGTTTTATTGCTCCCTCCTCCCGCCGCCTGCGAGCGTCGGGTTTTATTGAGGCTGTTCGTTCTCGGCACGGCCGAGTTGATTTAGATTCCTGCTTGTTACGGCTTGCACTTTGGCTCTACCTGACCTTGCGGTTTACGGCTGTAGAGGGGGAAAAAAAAAAAAAAAAAAAAAAAAGCCTGGCTCTGTGGTTTCTGGCTGTTCCGTACAGAGAGACCTGCAGTTTACGTGCGCTGTATGCATCGTCCAATTTGCATTAGCTTTGCATTCATATCAGCATTTTGGCCCCGAACAGCTACAGAACCTGCTCTCTACGTAAGCGCTCATATTCCGAGCAGCTTGGGTGTGAAATTCCAGGGAAACGTCGCCGCCGTTGCTCCATGATGCTCCGTCGCCTGCGTCTTCCTGAGTATTTATTTTAATACTCAGTGATTTCAGATTTGTAATATCAGGCCATCATTTCCCAACATCTCTTATTGTGCCCCCCCTCCCCACCCCACCCCGAGCCTGATCTCCCTGGTAACAACAACAAAAAAACATATGTCTCTTTATCATCTCTTTGTTTCCATGGCAACATGGCAATGTGGCGACAAGAGCTTGTTCAGCTCCACTTTAAGGAAGAAGTGCAGCATGTAAAAGAGACTGATTGTGATGAAGCCGAGGCAGAGAGGATCGAAGGAGCCGGGGAGGAGGAGAAGGAGACGAGAGTGCGAGAAGAGAGGGGAGACGGCTGCAGATTGAAGCGAGAGCCAAAGCTGCCGCTGAGGATACGGTCACTATGACAACCTGACCAAGAGGCTCCGAGCCTCTCTGCTCTCATGCCGCGCTCGCGTATTGACTTTTTATTTTCCCCTTTCCCTTACCGATGTTTGCTTCTTCGATAAAGTTGTGTGTTTTGTCTTTCCTGGTTTTAAGGTTTATTTATTATTTTTATTATTATTATTATTATTTTTTTACTCCTGTTCCATCGTGCCGTTAACCCCCGACTCTGGCACCCGGGGGCCACTTGGAGAGCGGTGGAAGGGGTGGGCTTCCCCATCTTTGAGGTGTTGTAAATTAACGAAGGGTCTGTGGTGATTGTGTCACCGAGGGAGGGAAACAGAAACAGAAAGCCTCTGTGGTTCTCAGAGAGACGGACAATAAACGAGGCAAAGAGAGGAACGGCTTGTTTGCTGCGCCGACACAAATACAGGAACTGCGGTTTGGTTTGAATCTAGAGGGAGGGCAGTGCAAATCGAGTAATAGCCTTGTTTGTTCAACATCAGGGGGAGGCCGCTTCTAATAATGGAAGAGCCCGTAGCCAAGCTATCCAGGCGGGAGGGGGTCCTAATAAAGGAACAGCTCCCGTGTTCTATTGTAGAGAGATGGAGACTGAGAACAGCCTGTTGACATTTGAAGCCATGTGACCACAAGCACTACAGGCAGGACGTAGCCGAGCCGAAAAACAAGACGCAGCAGCGTCGGTGATGCAGAGCATGAAGGCAAACTTCTTACAGTCATCCTGAGATCAGCAAACAGTCAAACCGAATCCAAACTGCCCGCGACGGAGGCGTCGCTTCAAAACCACACTCATTTTAAATGCCATGTGGTTTAGAACCAGGATTTTTTTTTTTTTTACACAAGTCCGTATTCTTTAAAGAATTCTGAAGACCTTTAGAGCTTCAGAGACATGGGCACGGTGTGAGGGTTCGAATCCGCCTCGTAAAGTAGATACCTCATAATTACAGGGGGGTGTTGCATTATATGGTGTTTGAGCAAAAGTTTGAGGAAATGCCAGGTTTCGTTTAGTTTCAAACATCGCTGCAGGGGACAAACTTTCGAAGGCACGTTATCAATTTCTTAATCATTAGATTGAACACATGGCACATTTATTATATTAGACTTTAATGTTTACATTTGATAACTTGAACAAAGCAACACAGACACACACACACACCGGTCATTTTATTAGGCTCACCGCCCTGTTTCTACAATTATCCGTTGTATCGGCGCCACTGTCCATATAGACCGGGTTAACTTTCTGTAGCTTTCTGTTTCTCTACATACTTTTAAAAGTTCCTGTTATGTTGTTCCTTAATAATCATGTTCCCCACACAGCCGATCTAACTGGAGAGGTGACATGGTGGTGGTTGTTTTTATAGTGGTCCCGACTATATGCATCTTAAAAGAATAGATATTGTCGTACATTCTGTTCGAAACTTGTTCTTACACTATAAACATTTGTTGTGCGGTGCATGTTTGACAGTTTTGTTGGTCCGTGTGCGTCACCACTGAACGAGCATGACGGTGTATGACTGAATGTTTTGTTTTTAGTTTTTATAAGTTCCCTTTCACTCGCCGTCGATGTCATTTTGGGTCTGTATGGAGTACAGCATCAGAAACCGCTCGCTGCTCTAATTCTGAAGTTAAACCTGAATCTCCCTCAGAAACGTTCATCACATTCGGACGGTTTACAGCATTAAATCTCCAGCTTCCCTTAAATTGCGCTCTCTGCACACGACCGACGATCAGGTACAAACCAACTGACCAAAAAAAAATTAAATAAAAATATGTGGACAAGTAACAAATCATCAGTCCTGCGTGATAATCTAATCAAAACCTCGACGCGACGTCAGTGTGCGCAGTTATATAACCGAGAGAGGCCGCAGTTTCATTAAAGGTGCAGTGTATAGGATGAGCGAGAACCTGTGGGTTAAATGTACTGCATGATCCGAATGACATATTTCTGTAAACCAGGAATTATTTGTTTCCTCTTTATGAACAAGTCTTTTATACGGACGAGTTTATTAGGATTAATATGTAATTCCCACAAATAAAATCTTGTAGAAGGCCTTTATATAGGATTAAAAGCTTTTGTAGTTGTGATGTGTTTGTAGAGGAATTGCAGATGGTTGGTGTAAATGTGTGTATGATTTTATTTGTGTGTTGGCTCTGTGATGAACTGGTGACCTGGTATTTAGGGTTCAGTGTTCACCCTATGAGAGCTGGGATAGTCTCCAGTCCCGCTGTAAACATAATGAGGATACGAATAAATGTCCTACAAATGGAGAGACTAAGCGAGCGTACACCGTAATCTTCGAGATGACGTCTGGCTCTGTTGGCTTTGGCCCGTCAGCTGTGGTGCTCTGTGACACAGTCCCAAAAACACTTTAAAATCTTGCAAAGACATGAATCAGAAGCGAGCAATGGGCCGTTCGTTGGCTTATCGGCGAGTCTGATGTGGGAACGATGATGTGAGGGTGTGGTGTATTTATAGAAGTGTGTACGTATGTGACACGTTGTGTTGATTTTTAAAGTGTCAACATGTTAAAACTTCCTTCTTTAGGTTTCATATTTAAATGCTTAATCAGAAACACAGCTCTGCAAGTTGTTATGAGCGAGCATGAGAAAAAAGGACAAAGATAAACTCATAAAATATTAAATGTGTCTTTATTTCTGGACATGTTCGTGTTCCACTCACGTTAAACTTCATGAATCAGCAGTAAATGCTATTAAATGTTTACAGAGGGTCACAGACTAAATAAGTGGATGTGTCAACCATGTCTCAATGGACCCTGCTGGGGGGGGCGGGGGGGGGGGGTTTAGTCCTGCTTAAACTACATGCCACTGTAAAAAATGTATTTAAACATCTGTAATAATGGAACTGTGTTACACATCTGAATTTAATGGTTAACGTTAATATAAACAATTCATTTTGTGAACACAGCACAATGTTATTAGCATATTAATCTTAAAAACACAGTGTTATAACTTTGCAGGTCAACTTTGCACATTATGTGATGACTGTAAGTTGTTTCATGTTTTTTATTTTTTAATCGTTGAATCGTTTGTTTATCTTTGTTTGTGTCTCTTTAGCCTACGGGGTACATGGAGAACTCCCTGTCCTACAGTTCTATAGAGGACCTGCAGCTGCTCTCCTGGGACAACGCTCCGAAATACTGTGTCCAGCTCAGTGTTCCGGGAGGAACCGTTCTTCTGCAGGTTCGACTCTCTGTCCTAACGGCCGCTAGAATTTATCTGCATCCAATAAGATAAATGCCTGTTTTGATTACGCTGAACAGAAAATGGGTCTGTTCCCACTGCCCATGGTTCAGGCCTTCAGCTTCTGTGAACATATTCAGCTGTTTAGGAAGAAGCCACATGTTTTCCCTTAAAACCTAAATGAACTTACTAACATCCTTCCCACTTCTCGTTCAGTCTGAATGATTTAATTCAGAACTGATCTGACCTTAAAAACCTTCTGCCACGTGACGTCGGAACGCATCTCACAACTGAAAACACACAAAATGTGGGCGACGGTTTGGACAGCTCTGCTTAAAAATGATGTGATTTGTTACCATGTCCGCGCATCCTTAATTATCCCCCCCGCCTTCAACAAGGGTCCTGGAAAGCTACCCACTCACTGAAGTTGGTTCCAACCATAATCGAACACACCTACTCCAGATGGTTCACTTCTTCAGAGGTCCTTAATTGGCCGAATCAGATGTTGTAAATGTGCAGATGGTTGTTTCTAATAAAGACGTGTTTATTTTATTTGGTAAAATCAGTGGGTTTGAATCAGAGCGTCCCAAACTCCTGCATTAGACTCAGCAGGTCTTTCAGCCTTAAATAAAACTTGATTTTTGTTCTGCCAGCTGACTGTAGGGTATCTTTAAATAATTGTTTTGTGTGTGTGTGTGTGTCTGCTTTTAGGCTGCCAACAGTTATCTGCGTGACCAGTGGTTCCACTCTCTGCAGTGGAAGGTAAGAATGCATTAACTTTTTTTTTTCTTCAGTTATAAGTCTGGAACAGTTTGGAAACTCTTTGCCGTTGTCTTTAAGAAAATGAAAGTGGAGCCAAAATATTTACGACTGGTTTGTAGAGTTGGACCAGTTGTTAAATTGCTCATAGATCAGTGACATTACTGACAGTTAAGAAATCAGCATCGCACATCATTGGTCTCGGTATCACGTATCTGATCAGTTTCTATGACCCCCCCCCCCCCCACACACACACACACACATACAGCATGTTTATGAATAGTTTACAGATGTCTCATGCCGTTGCCTTTTGTTCTTTCAACAGAAGAAGATTTATAAGTATCGTAAGGTGTTGAATAACCCGAGCCGCTGGGACGTGGTGCTAAAGGAAATTCGAGCTCTGGTTGACATGGCACTCAGCTCCCCTCTGCAGGATGAATCCATCCACCAGGCTCCTCTGCACATCATCTCCACTTTACTTGCAGAGGTAGATTACAACCTCAGTACCTTTACCGACAGGAGCCAGGGCAGCTGACTACCTCATGGGCTTTAACGTAGGGATACGAGGTTCCGTCTGTCTCCATTGTCATACATAGCATCATCTGCTGTTTTATTCATTTTATTAGTTCCACTTTACCGCAGAAATGAATTTCGTAGTTCCACGGATCCACTAACACACCACCACCATGTCAGTGCCACTGCAGTACTGAGAATCATCCACCACCCCTAATAATACCTGCTCTGTGGGGGTGATCAATGGCGCTGATAAAATAGGTGCTAAGTGTGAAAACAAAATGCCACTTAGAGGCATTAGGATGCGGTCAGCTGCGCAGTCGTTTCGGTCGCAGATCTTGTTCGCAGGGTTCTTATTGCGCTGTGGCTTTAAGAGCAAACCAAGAAGTCAGTGGATTCTGAGTAATGTATTTATGTCACTTCCGTTTCAGAACACCAACCTCAGTGCTCAAGACCATGAGAGCATCATTGTGGTGAGTGAGTTTACTGAGATATATTTGCCTTCTGCCCTGAGAGACAGGATTGAGCTGTTTTTACAGGAAAAGGGAACTAATGTTCACAGAGCACTTTCAAAAGTGTGAACTGCAACTGAAAACAAAAAAAAACAACATTACCCAAAGTTCATTCACACAATTTGATCTGAATGTTCTCCACTGTTAATGCGTTAGTTTAATGGGATTAAATAACGTAACAGTCCCACAGATCACTTTAAATCCATTCTGTGAGGCGCTGAATAGAATAAAGAATAGTATTGTTTGTATTTTCGTGACCCTTCTGTGTGGAAGGTTCTGAGATTTGTCGAATCCACATCCGAAAGCTTTTGTTGTTTCCCGGTGACTCTGTGGATGAGGCCAGTGATTCTGCGACAGAAAAAACAACTGCTAAGCAAAATCCCCATATCCACTGGCACCCACAGCAGAATGCTGGTTTTTGTGGGGAACCATGAACAGCTGCAACCCACTGATTAAACCTGAAGAAGACGACGTCCACGTCCATTTAAGAGTTTTATTTTGTAGTTTTGTTTTTTTTTTAATTGCACTTTGAAAACAAACGTGAAAACCTATTAATTGCTTTGCTTGTTAAAAAACAAACATCTAAAGTTTGAGCATCTAAGAATGTTTGTGTTTTTCATCCCAAAATAACATTAAAGTTCAGCGAAAAGCCGTCGAGCTTCAAACACTGAAATAAATCAAAGGGAAAATATAATTTACTTTAAAATGTTTTCTTGTCAGAAACAATAAAAAGCCCGTTTTCTGCAGTTAGCTTTCCTCCTCACCACCCAGACTTCGTTTTTTAATCCGTATTCCAATATTAATACCTCTGACGCCCAATGTTTACAGAATTCTGTTTTTATAAATGTATATGTTTGAGATATAATCTGGATTAATAGGGCGGCATTAAAGCGTTTTGTCTCTGCGGTTAGTTTAGGATTATAATGTGTATTCTTAATTATCGGCAGCCTCCGGTTGACCTAATTTTTTGGTGAATTTCTGAAGAATTTTGTGCTGCGTAATGTCACGTCACATCAGATGCTCAGTTCACAGTTAACTAATCACTTGGTTACTAAATAATTTACATCGGATGCAGTGTGCTTTAATTTGCATGGAACATTTTAATATATTAATATCTGTTTATATTTAGTAAATCGCTTTTTAATACGTACAGTATATATGAACATATAATGCAGCTTTATTAAGTTTGTTGTCGTTGCGCTCGACTTCGACTCTAACAGCAGAATATTTGCTCGTCACCATGTCGCCGTGTTCTGCTTGTTTGTCGTTGGGAATAATGTGTCTCTGATCTGCCTGCAGGCGATCGCTCCTCTGCTGGAAAACAACCACCCTCCTCCCGACCTGTGTGAATTCTTCTGTAAGGTAAACGGCACCTGGATTCAGCATTACAGCGTTCGGCTGAGGGATCGTATACATCTTTGTTTTTTGCCAGTGTCACGTATTGGTGCCTTGGTTGTGACCTCCAAACCCCCTGAAAACCGAACATTTCTTACGAGTGTGGTGGAGCCGCAGTAATGGAACAGCTGGGTAATGCAGATCACAGATAAAACATCTGCGGCGTGTGTTCATCTGAATGAGTTTGCGTCAGCAGCACCTTGTAAAAATGTGGCGGCTGGCATCACGGCACTGGGAGGCAGCTCATAGCTGAGAGATGCTGAACGAGAGGAAACTGGTCTGTCCGAAAAGAGAAGCGTTGAGCTCATAGATACGTTAGGCAACTTTAGTGGAAAAAGACGCTCTGGTGACTGGAAATGATTTCTGTTTGTTGTATTAACCATCAGAGACTTTATGTAGCCATGACGACAGCAGGTGACGATTTCCTGCTGCTGTTGCCACCTAAAGTCCCCAATGTTAAAATAGAATAAATCGGTGGTTAATGCACATGGCAAGGTGTTTCTTGGTTTGATTTACAAATAAGGTGAACAATGCACCTTATGCATGTTCTCCCATAGGGGTTTTTCATTAATCTAAACAGGTGCCAATTAGAGATATTAATCTTTTGCCCTATGAGTGCTGGGTTGGCTCCAGCATCCCTTAGGACCCTGATCAGGATGAGCAAATGAGGTTTATGTCTGAGGTTCTGGACATTGAGACAGCGTTGTGTGTCATTCTGCAGCACTGTCGCGAGCGGCCCAGGTCCATGGTGGTCATCGAAGTGTTCACTCCAGTGGTCCAGAGAATCCTCAAACACAACATGGTATGTACACAGTGCACCGTGTGAGGTCACCGTGCCTCTGCTGTCGCGCTGTCTGAGGTGAATGGTGTCTCACTGTGGCATGTGTGCCATCGTTCTGCCCTCAGGACTTTGGGAAGTGCCCCAGACTTCGTCTCTTTACTCAGGAGTACATCTTGGCTCTGAATGAACTCAACGCAGGCATGGAGGTGGTCAAGAAGTTCATATTCAAGTGAGTTCTGCTTCACGTGTTTCTCCAACGAAATGTTTTATTAATGAATGAAACTCAGGGGCGGCACGGTGGCTTAGTGGTTTAGCACGTTCTCCTCTCAGCGCTAGAGATTACAGGTTCAAATCCCAATCTGGGTGGAGTTTGCATGTTCTCCCCGTGTCCGCGTGGGTTTCCTCCGGGTTCTCCGGTTTCCTCCCACAGTCCAAAAACATGGATCAAGTCAATTGAGTTCTCCAAATTGCCCCATATAGAGTGTATCTGTGTGAGTGAGTGTGTGTCCAGCGATGGATTGGTGCCCTGTCCTGGGTGTATCTGCCCAGCGCCCGAAATGTTCTTCCCTGGATGGGCATGGGGGCCCATCCAGGGAAGAACATGCCCATCCAGGGAAGAACATTTCGAGCGCTGGACAGATACACCCAGGACAGGGCGCCAATCCATCGCTGAGCACACGAAATATTTTATTAATGAATGAAACTCAGGGGCGGCACAGTGGCTTAGTGGTTTAGCACGTTCTCCTCTCAGCGCTAGGGATTCCCGGTTCAAATCCCAATCTGGGTGGAGTTTGCATGTTCTCCCCGTGTCCGTGTGGGTTCCCTCCGGGTTCTCCGGTTTCCTCCCACAGTCCAAAAACATGGATCAAGTCAATTGAGTTCTCCAAATTGCCCCCTATAGAGTGTGCCTGTGTGAGTAAGTATGTGCCCAGCGATGGATTGGCGTCCTGTCCTGGGTGTATCTGCCCAGCGCCCGAAATGTTCTCCCCTGGATGGGCATGGGGACCCCCCCCCCCCCCTCCCCGCGTGACCCTAATAGAGGATAAAGCGGAAGATAATGGATGGAGGGATGGAGTGAAACTCAGGATGCGTTTTAATATTGAAATATAGTTCAGTGCCTGACTCTGAGGTGATCCTGACGCTGCAGAATGAACACGAAACCAAAAGTCGTTTCTAGACCGAAGTTCCCGTTCATCATGTGATCTGTCTAAATGTTGAAGCACGTGCACAGGTTCCGTCTGCCATGAATCAAACCAGAACAACACAAAGCTCTTAATGGTCCATTAAAATGTAACATCTATCTGCCTCCCCGTCTCGTTCTGACTCACTGGACCGTCCCGTCCCCTCGGACGCGCGTACAGACTGTCCTACACGTGAATGTTTGAACTTTCTGACGTCCCGTCTGCTTTGTCACCCTGATGGTCAGTTTAATGTTGGAGAGGGCTTCCTGTTCCACTGTCTCCGTGACGTGTTCTCGATTTGGTTCTTGATTGCAGCATGCATGGACCTACAGGGCAGTGTCCTCACCCACGCGTCCTCCCCAACCTGGTGGCCGTGTGTCTGGCTGCTATCTATTCCTGTTATGAGGAGTTCATTAACAGGTGAGTCCCAGGCGTATGTGTTTGTGTTAAAAAGGTGACTTTGACATTTTAATTCTAGACCTTCAGAGTGTGTGTGTGAGTGTGTACATTTTAATGATCTCACCCACTCTTGGCTCTCTGACATCACCACACCTTTGCCTCGTATCTTTACTCTTCTGGGTTTTCTCTGGGATATCGCACTATTTTTTTTTTTTTTTTATGGTCTAGCGTTTACATCATCCCTCCCTACGTCTCGCGTTCTCTCTGGGATACCTGGCGGGAGTTATTTTCCATCAACCGCTCGTCAACTCCCGCTCATCTGGGACTGAGACGTCCCAAACCTTCTCTTTGTTGTTCCATTACCTTCGATTCATAACAGCCCGCATTTCAATACTTTCTGTTCCCACTGTGTGCCGTCATCAGTGTATCTTTGATTGAAGGCTTTATCGGGTCTGATGCGTAACTCCAGGCTGGATTTGTTTACGCCACCACATGTGGATCCAGAGTGGAGACTGCGATGTTGTCAAGCTTCCTAAAACCAAAACCTTTTTGTATACTTAAAGCTCCTCTCATGGTTTTGGCTCTTGTGAAATAAAAACATCTCCACCGTGATCTCATCCGGACATTCAGCACCATTCCAGATTTTTATTGGCTTGTTTGTAAACTGAAGACTGGCTTTGTGAACATCGCTGTTTATGAAAGACCACCGAGTTCCATAACAACGAAAAGTGAACAACACGTTTGTCTGAAGTGTTTAACCTGATACTAAATGACTGAATGCTACTTTTCTCCACATGGTCTTAATGTTGCGTCTCTCTCTCTCTCTCTCTCTCTCTCTCTCTCTCTCTCTCTCTCTCTCTCTCTCTCTCTCTCTCTCTCTCTCTCTCTCTCTCTCTCTCTCTCTCTCTCTCTCTCTCTCTCTCTCTCAGTCGTGATAACTCGCCCAGTCTGAAGGAGATTAGAAATGGCTGTCAGCAGCAGAGCGAGCGGAAGCCCCCGATGCCGCTGCGACTGATGCGCCCCGACCCGCCCTCCTCTCTTTCACCCCCTCCGCCCTCTATAGTCAACTCGAGCGAGATCTTAGTGGAGCTGGAGCGCAACAACAACACTGCCAACACAGCGCTGCGTAAGGTGCCTGCAGGGGGCGACAGCGAGCCCAATCTGATCGAGTGCTTGCTCGTGAGTCCGGCGCTCAGCGCCCTCTCCATCCAGCTTCCCGCTCAGGCCGACCGAGTGCTCGCCTGCTTCGCCCTCATCTTGAAGATGCTGTGAGTGAATCTGAATTAACATCCCACCGTTGCCCCTCCCACTGCTACGGACCCCACTCACAGTGCTGACCACCAAACCTCAGTGGGAGATGGGATAGGCTCGATAACTTAACACACACAAACACGCAGTGTTTTCTACTTTTAAATTTAATGTCAGCAGTGTTTAAAACGTGCACCCCCCCCCCATTACGCCACCAGCTTTAAAGATATAGACCTCTGTGCTACTAATGTGAACGATCACTTTCACCAGAAATGTATTTTCACCAGAAGTGGTCAATGGTTTGCAGCGGAAGACACACACACACACACACACACACACACACACACACACACACACACACACACACACACACACACACACACACACACACACACACACAGAAGAGCCCACATTTCAGATGGTATCTTTTTCTTCAGTACTTTTATGCGTCAGCATATCGAATGGGTCTCGGTTCATTGGTGACTTATCAGTCCATCAGCGATTCATCTGCCAGGTAGCTCTGTCATCGTCCGTCCGTCCGTCCGTCCGTCTGTCTATCAGTCAGTCAGTCAGTTGGTCGGTGTGGAGTCCTAATAGTTTTTTTATATATATATATATATATATTATATATATATATATATATATATACACACATATATATATATATATATATATATATATATATATATATATATACACATATAAGATGCCCAGTGATGGATTGGCGCCCTGTCCTGGGTGTATCTGCCCAGCGCCCGAGACGTTCTCCCCTGGATGGGCATGGGGAACCCCACCGCGACCCTAATAGAGGATAAAGCGGAAGAGAATGAATGAATGAATATATATAAGGACCTTCCAAAAAACTCTTGACATAGTATTCTGCTTATTATTATTTAAATCAACTGGCATTCAGTCCAAACGAGGCCGTCGAGCCCGTGTCATGTCTAATATTCATTACCTTTTTTTTGTATAGTAATTATTGCTTCCACTAATTTCCTCTGCTTTTCTCTCTTTAGCTCCGACTACGATGACTGGAGACCAGCGTTGGCCAGCCTGCTGCAGCCTATCCCATTCCCCAAAGAGTGAGTGATCCGCTTCTCACTTGCCCTTCCTCTGATGTTATTCGTGTTATCTTTTTTTTTTTTTTTTTTATAAATGACCAAACAGTTACAATAAATGTCTTTAGCAAATAATAAAATCCACTCAGTTACCTAAATATATTTACAGTGGAATTCTCACCTCATAAACACTCCTAGTTTTTAAGGGGGGGGGCAGATTTGTTATTAGGAAAGCAGTTTAAGAGAGGGGAGTTTTCACCGGGGGTCATGGACTCGGGGAGATCTCTGACGTCGCTGGGCCGTAGCTTCGCTCAGCAGAGGGAACGCGCCGGGCCCTCGAAGTCCCCGGTGCCGCAAGGCTCGTTGTAATTGGCCCCGCAGGCCCCAGACTCATTACTTGTCTCGTGGAAAAGCCTGCTGTTGCCACATGTGTGCAGCTCATCTGCGTTCACATGTTAATTTGAGCGTTCAGGCCTCATTAGGAATTAAAGCAACAACAGGTATCAGCATCTGACTGTTTTTCTTTGTCTCTCCTTCAGGGCCCTCGCTCACGCTAAATTTACAAAGTAAGTGACATCAGTTATGAGTCTCAGATGTTTACTGTGCGTAACGGAGCAGTGCTAAAAATATCATCGAAATTAAGAATAAAGAGCGCTCCATTCCGTTTGTCCTAATCATCGGTGCTTCATCTTTACAGAGAACTGAAGTATGTCATTCAGCGGTTTGCTGAGGACCCGCGGCAGGAGGTACGTCTTCTCCCCTCCAGTTCAGTGTTGATTTAATCTATAACGTCAGAAAATGTAATAATAAACGTCAAGAGCGTCCGGGCCGAGCCACATGAAACTATCACGTTAAAGCATCCCATAATAATCCCTTTTTTTCACGACAAGAAATGCAGCCAGAAGAGTTTAGTTTGTGTTATATAGATACTTTGAGCCAATAAGAATGTTTCTGAGCCTTCGATCCTGTGATGTCATAATAACTGGAATGATGTCTCTACTCACTAAGTTTAGGTTCACGTTTATGAAATTATTCATGAATTTGGACATTTGCATTCATCCAGCCTGTCTGGAAACAGTTTGGGGAAGGCCTCGACCCTGTCCAACATGTTATGATTGTAGAAACGAGCGGGTCGGTGGCACTCAGGCCTGTGATTGTGTTCGTTACAGGTTCACTCCTGTTTGTTAAGCGTGCGCTCCGGAAAAGATGGCTGGTTCCAGCTCTACAGTCCAGGGGGCGTGGCCTGTGATGATGACGGCGAGCTGTTTGCTAGCATGGTGTGTATATGTACTTTATATGATGTGTGTACTCTGTGTGTGTGTGTGTGTGTGTGTATATATACACACACTACATTTTGACTTGTGTTTGTGTCATTGCAGGTTCACATCCTCATGGGTTCATGTTATAAGACAAAGAAATTCCTCCTGTCTCTGGCAGAAAACAAACTGGGACCCTGCATGTTGCTGGCACTGCGGGGAAACCAGACTATGGTGGAGGTAAGAGAGTGTGTGTGTGTGTGTGTGTGTGTGTGTGTCTTTGTGAGTGACAGTGAATGCATATATATAAATATATATAAATAAATATATGTATTTGTGTGTGCATTGGTATGATGTTTTTGTTAGTGTGTGGATTTGTGTGTAGTTAAATGTGTGTGTGTGTGTGTGAGAGAGAGAGAGAGTGCATTTGCGTATGTAGATGTGTAGACGTGTGTGTGTGTATGTGTGAGTGCCGTTGTGTGTGTGTGTTAGTATATGTGTGTATGTATATTTGAATATTTGTTTTGTTTTTTTTTACCTGTGAATTATTTTCTATACTGAATACATTTTTCTTCCGTTTGTTTAATGTGTGTGTGTGTGTGTGTGTGTGTGTGTGTGTGTGTGTGTGTTACAGATCTTATGCCTGATGTTAGAATATAACATTATAGAGAATAAAGACACTCAGTTGCAGATCATCTCCACTCTGGAAAGCACTCAGGTCGGTCTGCGCATGTACGAGCAGCTGTGTGACAGACAGCGCGAGCTGAAGGAGCTGGTGAGGGAGTGCGCACACACACACACACACACACACACACACACACACACACACAGACTGCATATTTAGGTTTTCAGTTTAAGTTGCAGCTCATTGATCTGGTGTCATAAATGTAGTTTTTAAATATTTTCTCAACTTTTTTTGTGTTGCAATTAACAAAATGTTTTACTTTTAAAATAACAAACCATTTTATGTGGTTTGCATGTTCTCCTCATCTCTTCATTAGGGAGCTCCAGTTTCATATAAGTGTTAAAAAAAGTGTTTTTTTTATACAGAATTCCACTTAGGGGTGAGTGAGCGAGCGAGTGAGTGTATGAATTTGTTAGTTTGTCCGTCTGTCCTGTGATAGACTGCTGACTGATTTTTAAGAAAATGTAATGAAGTATTGTTAATCTGAAGCCTTCACTATTACTGCAGCAGTGACCTCTACTGGCTGGTTAAGGTGTCAACACTGTGGAGGAGTCCTGTTGTCATGCAGCAGCAGAGTGCTATAGTCCTTTATCTCACTCTCGTTTTCCTTCTGTCTTTTTCACAGCAAAGAAAAGGCGGCCCCACGCGTCTCACCCTGCCGTCCAAGTCCACAGTGAGTGTTTGTTTTTTGTCCAACACCTCTTGCGCTCTGTGCTCTTGTTCTCATAGTACTAACAGAACCGAGTTCTTCTTTCAGGACGCAGATCTGGCTCGGCTGCTGAGTTCCGGCTCCTTCGGGAACCTGGAGAACCTGAGTCTGGCCTTCACGAACGTCACCAGTGCCTGCGCCGAGCAGCTCATCAAGTTGCCGTCCCTTAAACAGCTCAACCTGTGGTCCACTCAGGTGACCCCACAGCTCCACACTCACCATCCCATGACTGATCCGGAACCAGTTTAGTCTGTAGATTCCCTCCACTGGGTTCGGGGATAAGAAAGGGGTCGACGATGCAGGTGTAATGAGGTCACTTTAACTGCAGAGGGCGTGGCAGCTATGGCGAAAGAAGTAACAGGGGACCTTAACCCCCCCCCTCCCCCATTTTTAAATCTGTTTTCCTATTACATACCACATTAAACTGTGGTTACCATGGCAACATCTGGTCACCTTCTTACCTCACACCCTTTCATCTTCTTCTCTCATCTTGTTTTTCTCTTCTGCATCGCTGCTCCTTGTTTATAAGATTTATATCTTATCCTTTTCTCTGATATATATATATATATAGTGTAGGTATATGTTGTAAATACTGCGATATGTTGTAAATACTGATCAATTAATTCTTTTTACTAGTTTGGAGACGCAGGGCTGAGACTGCTCTCTGAACACCTGGCTTGCCTGCAGGTACTTAACCTGTGTGAGACTCCTGTCACTGATGCAGGGCTTCTAGCCCTCAGCTGTAAGTCCACACACACACACACACACACACACACACACTGCTGTGAGATATTTGAAACCCAAGTGAATTATCAGGTATTGAGTTCAGCTGTCTGTGTGTTACAGCCATGAAGAGTCTGTGCAGTCTGAACATGAACAGCACAAAACTCACCGCTGACACTTACGAGGACCTGAAGGTGAGTTTGTAATCAAGTTCCAGAGAGTCCAAGCAAAACACATTTATAAAAAAATATTCAGATCTGATAATACTTTAAAAAAGTTAAAAGTTCATTTTAAATCTTCACTTGTGAGTGTTTTATTTATTTGTATTATTATTATTATAATGGATGTAGTGTTAATTCAGACCCATCTGAAGATTTTTAATTTATGTTGTTTTTCCTGACACGTTTACTTTCTGTCATGTCATTGCGTTAGAAGTCCACAAGATGGCACCAAAACACGAACAAAGCTGCAAAAACATTTTTTGCATAAATATGTTTTGAGTTAAAAGAACCAGGTCACGTGTTAATGTCCATTTAAAACATAATTCATTTTCATTCATTATCTCCCGTTTATACTCTATTAGGGTCGCGGTGGGGTTCCCCATGCCCATCCAGGGGAGAACGTCTCGGGCGCTGGGCAGATAGACCCAGGACAGGGCGCCAATCCATCGCTGGGCACACACTCACTCACACAGACACACTCTATATGGGGCAATTTTGAGAATTCAATTGACTTGATCCATGTTTTTGGACTGTGGGAGGAAACCGGAGAACCCGGAGGAAACCCACGCAGACACGGGGAGAACATGGAAACTCCACCCAGATGGGGATTCGAACCGGGAATCCCTAGCGCTGAGAGGCGAACGTGCCAACCACTAAGCCACTGTGCCGTATTATAAAACATATTTATAATATTTATTTTTAATTTGTAGGAAAATTAAATATCAACGTAAATTATTTATATATTAAAATGCAATAGTATTTGTCTTGTGGCCCAAAAACCTCCTCTGTGACTCTCAACGCTATTGATTTATAATTTATATATTTGAAATCTATCAGTATTCATCTCTCACACACTTACGAGGCTGATTGCATGTTTTTTTTGTTTCACAAAGGCCAAACTTCCCAACCTGAAGGAGGTGGACGTTCGTTACACAGAGGCCTGGTAGACGCCACCAGCATCCTCCATTCTCAAGGAATCTGGGACCCAATTTTTTTCACATCCACACGTGAGGGATTCACCGCAACGTCCGAACACGGAGCCTTCGAAAATCATCACACCGAGTAACTCGCAGCACGGGACTGTCTCTATAGGAACATGGAGGACCTTCTGCTGACATCAGCCAGCATTTGTGTAGTGTCGTCATCTTTCTAGTGACATCATCACTAGAGGCTCATGCTACTTGTATCGTTTAAGGAGACGCTTTCTGTCCGTCTCT
The DNA here is from genome assembly GCA_019802505.1 of Corydoras sp. C115. Lineage (NCBI taxonomy): Eukaryota > Metazoa > Chordata > Actinopteri > Siluriformes > Callichthyidae > Corydoras > Corydoras sp. C115. The sequence continues at coordinate 189,158 of JAFMOC010000233.1, forward strand.
CTGTCTCTGCCGCCTCTGTCTTTCAGAGACATATCATCAGTTGTGCTCGGAGCAGCCGACTCCCCGTTTCTGACCAAAACAAATAGATCCACACCCTTTTTTTTTTTTTCCCCCGGGAGACGTACGGACGAGACTGTCCGCTCCCTGTTTTGTTTTTTGACGTGGGACTCTTCTTTTTTTTTTTTTTTTTTTTTTTTTTTTTTTCCCTCTCTCAGAGGTGCGTCGGCCAGAGGTTCACAGCCAGAGGCCCATTCCAGGAAGCATCTCTCCAGCGGTTTGTTCTTCTCGCGTTCGGCCTCCCCCCCCCCCCGTTGTTATTCGTGGCTCATTGACCGTCGCCGCTCTAGGAAGTCTGAGTCTGATTCACCCTCTTTATACAGTATAAATATCTTTACTCCCTTTGGAAATCTATTTGAGGAGCTCGATCCACTCTGTGTTAGCGAACATTTTTATGATGCGTTTGTTTTTCTCTTTATTTCAGTGTACAGTGTACATGCACCCATATTTAAGACCGGTTGTTTTGGAAGGTAGTCTGGGACTACTAGATATTTATGGACTGTCTAGACCCGCCTCTTGCACTTTCTCCTAAACAACACGTCAGTTTTTATTATTTAGTTTATTATTATTTTGATGGAAGCAGCCGCCGGGGTGGCGCCTAAAAAGACATTGGGAAGTCCGCCGCTTCGCGACGCGTGAGATGGTGGCACTGCGTTGATGCAACCTCTGTAAATATGAGACTTTTCAGATGGGCGTCGGTGGCGAGCTTGATTTCTTATATAGTGACTGTTTTACAGGACAATCTGACCCTGATGTACTGTAATCAATATCCTCACATCTATAAGTAATCAATCGTGCAGCCGTGGTTTGGAAAACAGAATCAGAAGTCAGAATGGACAATTGAGCTTTCTTTTTTATATAAACATACATACATATATATTATTTTTCACTTATGTTATTGCGTGTAGCATTTCTAATTCTCATTTACTGTTACTAGTAAACGTTACGACCGCATACGTTGGGCGCGAGAGCGTGGCGTTGTGGAGCCGGCCCTGTGAACGTCCACTCTCAATATGCAAACGTCAGCGTACGCCGTCGGTTCCGGATCGATTCAGAATTGGCTGTTTTCTTTTCCAAGCCATTCGAACCCGAACACGCCCGGCCTCTCCCGGCACTTCCGGCCGCGGCCGCTCGGGCTCCGCTCCCTGGACTGTTCTGACGGGGCACGGACACGGGCGCCGTCCATCCGGCCACACGGGTGTTCCACATCCACATGAGGACTCTGCACGCTTGTGTTCTGTACAATGTAAATATGAGTGTATATAATTTCCCCGCCACTTTGTGTCTGTCCTGTTTACCCGTGTTTCCTTTGATTTTTTGGGAGATTTGTTGCCTTTTATTTTCAGACGGTGTGTGTGAGTGGTCATTCTAAACCCCCCCGTCCCCCCGTCCCCCCGTCCCCCCGTCCCCTACACAGACCAAGTGCACTGTAATCGCCCTCTGAATCTTATGGGTTTCAGTCGTCCTGAGCTTTTTAATTCTTTTGGATTATTTATCTTTAGAACGTTGTGTTGCTGTGTTTTATTTGCTGCATGTTCACGTCACCACGTTCCGTCGGTTTTCCTCGTTTCATCCTGTAGAGCCTCAGAGGATGGGAGAGGCAGGAGCCCGGGACACCCACATCCCAAATTTATCATACGACCCCCCCGTGTTCTGTGAGGTGGCGTCCTAAACCAGGGGAGGCAGTTCGCGCTTTGGACCATTTCAGGCGCCTTTGTTGCTTTTGTTCAAAATTATTGTAATGATTTTAGTATTTTAGTTTCAGGCCGTCGTTTTACGTCCCAAATGTAAAAACGACTTTGTTCGTGCACCAAATAAAAAACGTTCTTGAAAACTTTTGAACTAAAATGTGCATCACATGCTCCATCCAGGCCTGGCGCCGCTTTGTCTTTCCGGCCAGAACCGCCTTATCAGATAGTAACGGTTGCCGTCTAAGAACACGGTTCCAAATATCAACAGTTGGCTGTCCTCCACTTTATTAAAACCCTCTTTGGGAGATTAAGGAAACGGAACAGTTTATTTGATTTGTGATCATATCTCTGCAGTGTGCAGCTCACGGTTACGTCCTCCACCTGAGCGCCTCCTCTCCACCACCTCCCCTTATTTCTCCTGACACTGTAGTTGATTTCTAACGAGTCTTAACGTGCGGATTAATGGGACGTCTACCGCTGCAGTCATGTAAATGAACTACATTTCCCATAATTCCTTTCTTCCTTTTTTTTTTTTTTTTTCTTTGCCGAACCGCTGCCCCACTTTCTCTCCTGTCTGTGTTTCTCTGCTTTTCCAGCTGGGTTGCTGCCGCCGCCGCCGCTGCTCTGTGGCTGTTGTAATGACAATTCATGACTTTGAACAGGAAAATGACACAATTACCATGTGAAATAATTTCAATCAGAATAAAGTGTCTGTGAATATGTTTCCAACGCCCCGCTGTGGACTGCAGTTCTTTCACATGATGCAACAGGAGGTTAATGCTGACGTTAATATAGTGTTTCTATATTACAGTGGATTCCTGATTCACTGAACAGACAGAAGTTTCAAAACTGTTCTAATTAATTTTTATTTATTTTTTTTTAATTTTTTTGCTGATGCGACGTTCCTGTAAGTGGAACGTGTAGGTGTCAAATCTAAGGGATAAGGAGGTTCCAGATTTTGATGATACGATTATTGTGTTAAGAAAACTCACAGGAATAAAGCACTGTTTCTTAATGTTCTTAAATGTAAAGACTAAATAACATATTGACATTGAACAAAGTAAATGTAGGGCTTTTGCTGACTTTTAACACAAAACATAAAACTATTTTGTGAAACTCAAAGTTAAAAAAAAAATTTAAAAAAAAAAAAAAATTAAGATCAAAGTAAACAAATAAGTGTGCTGTAAGGGGAACTATCATTTTTGTTCCGTACGAGCACCACTTGGTCCGAATTTTTCTTGTTGCCATGACGATGTAAAGGCACTCTTACAATTAATTGTAAGGTTGTTAATTGCAGAAACGATTAATCGCCTCATCCCTAGTCTGAAATGACACGTTATGATGTCATTATCTCATCACATCATAAAGATCATGGTTTGTATTAAATGAATGAAACTATTGCGTCTCGTGATGATTCATAAAAACCTCGCCGACCTTCAAACTGCATGTTGTATTTCACCTTAAACACGTTTATAGTGACGCTCGTCCGTAACCGCGGTGATGCTGAGCTCAGATCATTCACAGTAACATCCAGTTTAAAGCAGTTATGATCATTCATGTTTATTTCGCAGCCTCACGTACATTGAATGATTAATTTGATGCTCGAATGGCAAAATAAATAACATTAACTGTTGCTTAATTGTTTATTGATAAACAATTTATAATAAACCACAAAATGTTAATAACCTCACAGACAAACAATAAACTCTATTTGGAATATCATGGTTCAGTCAAACTCCCGCAGCATCTTCACAGTCGCGATGTTCCCTCGCAGTCCATTGCTGAAGTCAGTGATCAGAGATCAGAGGTCTCACGCTGGAGGGTTTTTAAACTCTGAAATCTGCCCATCATGCTTTTCATCACCGCGGTGACTAAAGCAGCCGAGTCGGGCAGCCGGAGCCTCAGACAGGTGAACAGGCAAACGTTCCTTCAAGAATAAAACCTGCTGTTGTTGATTTTCTTTTCCTTCATTCTGCAGAGAGGAGGAGACATTCCTGCCGTCACATTTACATTTGCATTTGGTCATTTATTGGACGCTTTTATCCAAAGCGACTTACAAGGTGAACACAGGGTTCATCACAACATCCCTGGAGCAATGAGGGTTAAGGGCCTTGCTCAAGGACCCACATTGGTAACTTCAGTGGACCTGGGATTTGAACCGCCAACCTTCAGATTCATAGTCCAACACCCTGACCACTGAGCTGCCACTCCCTCCCCGTCACTACGTTAGTTTTGCACGTTAAAGGCTGAAACATTCACAGTGTCGAAGCTGCCATTGTGGACGGATTCAGCACTCGCACTCACTTCTGCCGGCATGCTTCGTCGTTCTTTAGGAGCTGCTTCTCGTTGTGTTTGAACTCCTGCATCAGGTCGTCGTGCTGATGCGAGGGCGCCGTGCGCTGGAGGCCGGAGTGTGTGTCATACAGGAAGAGCTCGTTGCACAACTCCGCCTGTCTCTTTCTCAACTGGTTGGAGGAGGAGTAGAGTTCTTCTTCTGCTTTCTGTTGAACAGTTCAACCAGAACACAGGAATTTAAACACCATGATCAATTCAGCGTGACATTTAGAAAAAGGCTTTCACTTTTTAAAAAAAAAAAGAGATCCTTCGGCGGTCAGTAGGAAAGCATTACAAAATAATCTCCTAAACCCTTCTGCTGATTTTAATATGTGAACAAATTAATAAACTACAGTTAAACTGTGTGTTGGCTTTTTTTCAGAGATGTGCAGGTGACACCTTATTAACTAAATGAACATTAAAATGTGAGATTGAAACATTAATGAGTTAAAATAAGTGTGAAGAAATCATTAAAGTTTGGGAATGTTGACTTTTCTTTAAAATGTTCGTGCTCCTTCGTTCGTGCTCACCTCCACCGGCTGAATATCAACATAAACCAGAAGCGAGGACAGTTCCAGGTTCTCACTGTAGCCGTTCTTCAGAGGAACAGAGCGATATCCTGACAGAGATCAAGTTTGTTAAATTATTACTGAACCATCAGTCATAGACATCAAGGCGATTCACTGGATATTTCAGAAAGTTATACAAAGAACAAAAAAAAAAGTCATAAATAAAAGACTTTCTTTTGTTCAGGAAATTGGAGAATTTGTAATGCAGTGATGTTCAGAGTGATCGCCTGTTTCGTACCTGAGCGCACGCCCTTCACTGGAAAAGTAGCCTGAGCGAGAAAGTTAGGATCTGAGAACATGTCCTCCTCAAAGACCACGAAGCGCAGGAAGCTCAGCTCCGGTTCACAAACTGTGAAAGTTACGGTTTCAGCATCCTGACTGTGAGGGCCGAGCCAGATGGGGTTCAGTCCGTTATCGTCTGTACTCACCAACACACACACACACACACACACACACACACACACACACACACACACACACACACACAAACACAATTATAAATACACATGAGTGTGTACGTGTTTAAACAACCTGTCCACAAAGAAAGTCTGCAAACAAATGCAACCAATTACAACTAATTACTTACAGATTAGTTAGAACTGATTATTAGGATAATGCTGCAATAATTTTACTAAAACCACATTATTAAATATTTGACAACATTTGCTTTGATTGTTATCCTTACGACACACTGTGGTCTTGAACTTGGACGGGTCGTCCGTCTGTCCAAACAACTCAATCTCCACAAAAGGGCTGGCTATACAGCGTCCTGGTTTGGGCAGATGCCTGGCTGCGACCACCTTCAAAAAAACATAATACACTCAAACACAATGGACCTGTAACGAACCCTGAATATAAAACATCAAGCTTTGTGTTTAGAAAATATATACTAACAACAACAACAACAACAACAACAACAACATAACCCAAACCAAAAGTGTGGACCAAAACTAAAGACAAAAGGCTCTCCTGCCAAAAATGACAGTAACATTATAATTAAACAATTAAATGTTTAAAGAGCAGAACTATCATTTTCATTAATCATTCATTAACATTTCATTAATCATTGAACACACACACACACACACACCAGGCCAATCTCTTTATTTAACATACAGAAGTTTTCCGCATATCATTTGTAAAATCCTAAAACTGTCCACATTCATTCTAAACCTGCAGCAGTTACACTCGTGGCCAGCAGACGGCGCCAAATTCATTGCTTCTAATTTAAAAACTAAAACAAGTTATGAAACTGGTTTATTAATTTACATTTAATTATTTCGATAAATGCTGTTCTCCAAACTTGATGTCTCAATATGCATAATATATTTTTTAAATATAAGTCTTTAACAGATCTTAATCTGGCCTCAGTAAATTGAACTCTGTCTTATAAATGCATTTGAGTCTTTATGTCCTGAATCTTCTTTTAAAGCATCTGATTTCAATCTTTACTTCAGTTCTAAATGTCAATCTGATTAAAAACAACAGATCAGAAAGAAACATTTAAAAAAAAATAAATTGTAGTTTTTTAACATAATATAATAAAGTTTGTGTTTCAGAGCTGCAGTCACACAGTTTGGGTTCTTACTCTGACAGAGAGGATGAATTTGGCTGCCATCTCCTGCTGGGGGTCATAGTTGTCTGAACGCATGAGCTCCGGCTGCAGCACATAACCCGATCCTCCATTCTGACTGAAGAGGGCGCTGTTCAGCTGAGTGAACTTATCTGTAATTTGTAAAAAACAGTTCTATGAGCATCTGAATTTCATGAGAAAGTTAATTCCTGAGATCAGGCAGACTGACGGCGTTAGAAATCCACCCACCTGCAGTTTGAAAGTTGAGCGCCACCATTTGGCAACCACATATCCACAGCGGATAAGGGTCGTAGTTGGAGGAATCCACCCGCTGGCCTTTAGGGTAGATGCGGCTCAGCGATTTGCGGTTGTACATCAGGAAATCGTTGGATTTGTTTTTACTGGGGATTTTATTCTCCACGAAAGAGCGGATCTCTTTATAAGTGTAATTGTCTGGAAACAGATGTTCAGATCACAGTACAGTTCTTAATTCATTTAATCCGGACCTTTAAACACGAAGCAGATGTAATTTAATTCTTGATTTACCAAATTTGTCTTTATCTTTGCTGCGCGGCTGGCAGTAGATCACCAGGTCGGACATTTCTTTGGCCACCTCGTCTCTGCACTCCACCTCCTCCCGTTGCTTTTGCTGCATGTTGAGGAAAAGCTTTAGCTGTCTGAGCGAGAACAAACCTCATGCTCTCCTCAAATGATGCTGAATTTAATGGTGTAATGGTTTAATGGTGTAACCTGGTTAGGTTGATCAATAAACCAACCTCAAACACACGCTTGCCCTCTCTCTGGGTGATGTCCCACACCACTTGGTACCATTCGTACACCTCCTCTGTGGTATCTGCAGCCAAATCGAAAGGCATGTTGTCCTTACTGTCCTGGTTTTGCAGCGTCAACACCACAGTCCTGCCGTGTTTACTGGATCGCACTGAAAGAACAAGGATTAAATATGAGACGTCCGTTTTATGAGTTTTAACCCTAACCCTAAAAAAATGAAGAAGTAATTTTGAAGCCTTTTAGTGTAATTAAAGACGTGTTAATGTACGTATAAAGTTCACTATGTTAATAGAGCGGTGTGTAGCACTTTGTCCCATCTAGTGGTGGAGTTGCGGTTTGCAACCAATATGGCAAACTACAATTTATAGATTCATCTTTTACCCAAATTCAGTCCTTAAAATAAAAGCACATGATCCAATATGACTTATCTTGCAGAATCCCGGACAAGCATCAAACTACAAATAAATTCTGTGAAGTCGTGAGGAAACAGAAACCTTGTTTTAAAATAGGTCACCGCTATGAAGACATATCTGTTCTTCAAAAAGCCATTTTGCTTGATTTAAAAATGCTTCAGTGTTAGAGGAAGTCTTACCAATGTTGCATTTAGAAATGTCCACCACACCTTTACACAATTCACCCAAAGGATTTTCATCATCGATCTGAAACGGAAGCAAATTCAGGAGGAGTGAAGTCAAAGATCTCACGCAGACCCCGAAGCTTCCACCCCAAACTGAATGTCTAACTGCTTATTCCTTTATTTATATTTAGTGAAAACTGCGCATGTACCATGTCTCTCTGGTCGGGCACAGCCGACTGCGTAACCACCTCCACGTAGTTGGATGGGAAGTAGAGCTGCACCTTTCCTCCATAATCACCTTTCCACCTGAGAGAGAGAGAGAGAGAGAGAGAGAGACAAGCACCCTGTGTTAAAGGGATCTTAGGACCTTATGAATAATTTCTCAGACAATATTAGAGTCTTCATCCCTAAAAAGAACTCTTAGGTAGGGATGATTATTTAAAGAAATATTACAAATAAGACAAAAATGTCGAATAGAAATGTTAAAAGGTGTAAAAACAGAGCAGAATTAGTCCTGTTTAATATGATTTAATGGTGCAGAGTGTAAAATAGTAATTTAATCAAGATTCTACATTATAACTTAGTTCTAGTTATGATGAGGTGTCTCACCATCCACTGAGCTCTTTGGTCACATTGTATATTAAAGCGCCTCTGCAGAAAGAGAGCTCATCGGGGCGCATGGCTCGGTAATCATACAGGGCTTTCACTGTGCTCTGGGGCTGTGCAGAAACACGACAGAGAGAAATCAAAGTCAAATAGATGAAGTTTATTTTCTGTAATGAGTCTAATATCCATCATGGTATTATAAAATTAAAAACAAATCATAGAATGATCTCCTTTCAGCTTCATTATCTTCACTTATGCACCATCATGGGTGTGATGGGACGTAATTAGATATCTGATACACCATCTGATGGATGGATATCTGATCTGAGGTTTTTGCACTTTCTATTATTATATTTATATATATACACACACACACACACACACACACACACACACACACACACAAACACACGCGAGGAACCAAAATAGGTGCAGCTCTTGGCTGATTCTATACCACATCACATTTATCAGAATATGTCACTGTTATTAAACAATTTTTTATTAAACAATAAAAATTTTGAGACGCCTTTGAATGTTGGTAACGTATATCAGGCGCGCGCAGACAACGTGGAGAATATAATTGAAATACACTTTGCAAGCAACTTGCCATAACTCATTTCCTCTTAAGTGAAGATCCATTTCCTATCTGAGAGACAGAGATAGCAAACAACCGTGTTTCCTCCTCAGACCATGGCCAAAAACACATGGGCTTATAAAATGGGGCACTGCATGCATGCGTGCGTGTGTGTGTGTTTGTGCGTGCGTGTGTGTGTGTGTGTGTGTGTGTGTGTGTGTGTGTGTGTGTGCATTATTCTACATACCAGAGGTGGCTCGATTTCATTAGCTTCCACATACTGCTTGCTCTCATAAATCAAACCAGATTCTATGTCCTGCGGGGAAAAGAAAACATTCACGCTGTTATTGGCGTTGTGACTCAGGTATTCGAGTTGAAATGGAAGCACTGACCATGCTGAAACGTTTCACAAGCTCTGGTGTTACAGGGTAGCGCAGTTTGGTCTTGCGATAAAGAGGTTTCTTGCGGTAGTAGTTAACCAACTCTACCAGGCTTTCAAACTCCGTGGAGGAGCCCAGCACATACATGGAGCCCTCTTTCTGGATGCGGCAGTGCTTCACCATGCCCTCACCCCTGCAATCCAACAAAACATGCTTTGTCACTGCATTTTCATTTTCTGACAGTTCCTATAATTATTTATTATACTTTGAAAGTGAACTTTTTTTTATTACTATTAGTATTTATTATTGTTTTCCAAATAGTAAGTCATTGTGAGGAAGCAGAGGAGGAGGAAGACACACACCTGAATGTAATGGCGTAAGAGTCCGACTCTTCTCTCTGTCTGATGAGAAAAGCTCCGTCCCGAGGAATCCTCAGCAGATTTTCCTCCGCCTCGCCTCGACTCAGGTTGCTGTAAAACCATCTGCACAGAAAACAACACAAATCTGAATTTTTATCCAGTAATATAAACCTATAATGATAACGAACATGTCTTTATACTGAGGTCATGACTTAAAAATGGCTTTATTCTTTAGAACTGAATAATTTAGATAAATTTAGATAAAGTGATGCTTTGGGTTTTAAATTCAGGCACCAGAACTACAGAGCGGGGGGGGGTTCTACCTCAAGCTTTTATATTACACCATATTAAAGCCATGTAACTGCAAACATAAATATTCATTCATTCATTATCTTCCGCTTTATCTTCTATTAGGGTCGCGGTGGGGTTCCCCATGCCCATCCAGGGAAGAACGTTTCGGGCGCAGGGCAGATACACCTAGGACAGGGCGCCAACCTATCGCTGAGCACACACTCACTCACACAGACACGCACGCATACACACTCTATATGGGGCAATTTGGAGAACTCAATTGACTTGTTCCATGTTTTTTGGACTGTGGGATGAAACCGGAGAACCCGGAGGAAACCCACGCAGACACGGGGAGAACATGGAAACTCCACCCAGATGGGGATTCGAACTGGGAATCCCTAGTGCTGAGAGGAGAACGTGCTAACCACTAAGCCACCATTCCGCCTCAAACGTAAATATTAAAGCTTCATATTGTACAAGTGCGTCCACTGCAGAAACATTACTGACCCCTCCTGAAGGTGCTGGTTTGGCCTGGGCACAAAGTCAGTCAGGCGAAGATTGAAGTCATGGCAGCGGAGTGGATTCTCTCTGTAGTGCTGGATCAGGGCGTAGACACTGGAGAAGTGCAGGTTGTCTGTGAGGAAGAAGACGGTGTGCGCCCCGAATGAAGCTGAGCGGATCCGACAGTGCTGCACTCGCCCACTGCGCCTACACACACACACACACACACACACACACACACACACACACACACCACAAATCATTCAAACACACAAGCCCCTCAGTGCTATAACACAGTGCATCTGTGTGATATTATTCTCTTTATAGGACATTCACCTACAGTCGGTTATTTTTTGGTTATTACCCGTTAATCATTGAAATCCTAAACTAAACTGATCCGTCCTGCTGCACACATACAAATCTCATGAGCTCGTGGCAGAAGCACGGACGCACTCAGCTGACTCTCTTATACGACTGTAAATAGAGCTATCCGTTGTGTCACAAACAAAGACAGGTTTCCAACCCACCAGAAGGACAGCGTGCAGTCAGTGAGGAACGTATCACTCTCTCGAACCAGAAAAGTTCCATCCTGCGCCCCCGTGTCAGCACAGTACTCCTGCAGCAGCTTCTCGGCGCTCTGCCTGCCTTCCGTCAAACGCCCGTGGAACCAGGGCTCGGTCTGGTGCAGGTCCACACTGCCCTGAGTCTAAAGTTTAAGAGCAGAAGTTTATCTCAGATCATCAGAAACGTCCGAAACTAACGCCAATAAACTCAAAAACAGGAGCAGAAACGTCTGCTATTTAGTCTGGAGTGTTTATATCCTATCCCAGCAGTTAACAGGAGAACAGTGGGGACACATGAAAGGGGTCGCCATTAACACACAGACAAATATGTTTCTAAAATTCAAGGGGGCACCCGAAGAAAACCCATACAAAATTGAGGAGAACATACAAACATTCATGCGGACATGAAAAGAACATAAATACACAGAGTGAACTTTAAGAGAATCAACCTGAAGACATTTTCCCTGCGAGGTTCCAGTGTTGACCACTGAGCCGCTGAATCCCTTTCACGGTGATAATTACAAACCTATAAAACAACTCAATTAAAAACGTGATCGTGGACGACTTGCTCACCTTCACCACTTCGCCGTCTTCTGTCTCACTTTCCTCTGCATAGTACAGTTTGTCTCTGGAGATCACACAGTAGTGCTTATACCATCTCTAAACATGAACACATGAATCAAATGAGTCACATTTTATCATTTAGTCAGAATGAACACAATCCATTCTGTAATTAAGGACAGGCTCATCAGTGTGATAAACATCATGGACCTGATCTATAGGGTCCCAGATGAAGAGTTCTCCCTGTTTCTCTCCTCTTGAGAGGTCTTTCTTGCCAAAACTCTCACCGATGTTCAGCTTTTTATGCTGGAAAAAGGGAAATAAAATATTACCTTACACTTAGGTTTCTTCCTTAAAATAACAACATAACAGGGATTTTTTTTCTTGCCACTGTCACTTCTCTTGGGGGGTTTAAAGTTTTTTCATTCTGTAAAGCTGCTTTGTGACAATGCACTGTTGTAAAAAGCGCTGTATATAGACTGATGATGTCACGATTTTGAACATACTCAGTATTTAATATAAATCCAAACTTTATCTTTTTTGTGATTTATAGAGTGATATACAGTGTGATATACAGTGTGATATAAAGTGTGATATACAGTGTGATATACAGTGTGATGTACAGTGTGATAATAAGTGAGATATACAGTATGATATACAGTGTGATATACAGTGTGATGGTGTGATGTACAGTGTGATATACAGTGTGATATACAGTGTGATATACAGTGTGATATACAGTGTGATGGTGTGATGTACAGTGTGATATACAGTGTGATGGTGTGATGTACAGTGTGATATACAGTGTGATGTACAGTGTGATATACAGTGTGATATACAGTGTGATATACAGTGTGATATAAAGTATGATATACAGTGTGATATAAAGTGAGATATACAGTGAGATGTACAGTGTGATATACAGTGAGATATACAGTGTGATATACAGTGTGATATACAGTGTGATGGTGTGATGTACAGTGTGATATACAGTGTGATGTACAGTGTGATATACAGTGAGATATACAGTGTGATATACAGTGTGATGGTGTGATGTACAGTGTGATATACAGTGTGATATACAGTGTGATATACAGTGTGATATACAGTGTGATATACAGTGTGATGGTGTGATGTACAGTGTGATATACAGTGTGATGTACAGTGTGATATACAGTGTGATATACAGTGTGATATACAGTGTGATATACAGTGTGATGGTGTGATGTACAGTGTGATATACAGTGTGGTATACAGTGTGATATACAGTGAGATATACAGTGAGATATACAGTGAGATATAAAGTGTGATATACAGTGTGATATAAAGTGTGATAGACAGTGTGATAGACAGTGTGATAGACAGTGTGATATACAGTGTGATGTACAGTGTGATAATAAGTGAGATATACAGTATGATATACAGTGTGATATACAGTGTGATGGTGTGATGTACAGTGTGATATACAGTGTGATATACAGTGTGATATACAGTGTGATGGTGTGATGTACAGTGTGATATACAGTGTGATGGTGTGATGTACAGTGTGATATACAGTGTGATGTACAGTGTGATATACAGTGTGATATACAGTGTGATATACAGTGTGATATACAGTATGATATACAGTGTGATATAAAGTGTGATATACAGTGAGATGTACAGTGTGATATACAGTGTGATATACAGTGTGATATACAGTGTGATATACAGTGTGATGGTGTGATGTACAGTGTGATATACAGTGTGATATACAGTGTGATATACAGTGTGATATACAGTGTGATATACAGTGTGATGGTGTGATGTACAGTGTGATATACAGTGTGATGTACAGTGTGATATACAGTGAGATATACAGTGTGATATACAGTGTGATGGTGTGATGTACAGTGTGATATACAGTGTGATATACAGTGTGATATACAGTGTGATATACAGTGAGATATACAGTGTGATATACAGTGTGATGGTGTGATGTATAGTGTGATATACAGTGTGATGTACAGTGTGATATACAGTGTGATATACAGTGTGATATACAGTGTGATATACAGTGTGATGGTGTGATGTACAGTGTGATATACAGTGTGGTATACAGTGTGATATACAGTGAGATATACAGTGAGATATACAGTGAGATATAAAGTGTGATATACAGTGTGATATAAAGTGTGATAGACAGTGTGATAGACAGTGTGATAGACAGTGTGATATACAGTGTGATGTACAGTGTGATATACAGTGTGATATACAGTGTGATGGTGTGATGTACAGTGTGATATACAGTGTGGTATACAGTGTGATATACAGTGAGATATACAGTGAGATATACAGTGAGATATAAAGTGTGATATACAGTGTGATATAAAGTGTGATAGACAGTGTGATAGACAGTGTGATAGACAGTGTGATATACAGTATGATATACAGTGTGATATACAGTGTGATGGTGTGATGTACAGTGTGATATACAGTGTGATATACAGTGTGATGGTGTGATGTACAGTGTGATATACAGTGTGATGGTGTGATGTACAGTGTGATATACAGTGTGATGTACAGTGTGATATACAGTGTGATATACAGTGTGATATACAGTGTGATATACAGTATGATATACAGTGTGATATAAAGTGTGATATACAGTGAGATGTACAGTGTGATATACAGTGTGATATACAGTGTGATATACAGTGTGATATACAGTGTGATGGTGTGATGTACAGTGTGATATACAGTGTGATGTACAGTGTGATATACAGTGAGATATACAGTGTGATATACAGTGTGATGGTGTGATGTACAGTGTGATATACAGTGTGATATACAGTGTGATATACAGTGAGATATACAGTGTGATATACAGTGTGATGGTGTGATGTACAGTGTGATATACAGTGTGATGTACAGTGTGATATACAGTGTGATATACAGTGTGATATACAGTGTGATATACAGTGTGATGGTGTGATGTACAGTGTGATATACAGTGTGGTATACAGTGTGATATACAGTGTGATATACAGTGAGATATACAGTGAGATATACAGTGAGATATAAAGTGTGATATACAGTGTGATAGACAGTGTGATAGACAGTGTGCACCTTGATGATGATTTTGCCTTTGAGCTGATTGGGTGAAGGCAGCTGTTCTGCTTCGAACTCCACCACATCAGTCAGCAGTTTATCCTGAAAGACTTCTCTGAAGACCTGAGCCATCAGCTTCTGCTGCTTTACATCACAGTGCTCCTCGATGGACAGAACCAGGGGATACCTAATCCAAACGGCAAAACTCACCTACATGAGCTGCTTTCACATCCACGTCCATTTCAGAATCTCATGAAGGACTATATTTAGGTTCTTTATAAATATTATAAAGAGTTTAACAGAACAGAACAAAACATCAAACATAACAGATTAAAAAACAAAGTAGATGCATAGAAACAAAAAACGCATACTCAGATGCCACAAAGGCATGATCATTGATGGCCTTCACCACGTCTTTGAACTTAATCTTGGTGGTCCTTGTCCAGCCGTGGTAGATGATCGGCTCGTCTGGTCCATTCCAACAGTCCACTGTCGCCACAAAGCAAACAAAACAATCGGAATCAGATTCCATGGAGTGCGAAATGTGTTTTCTATCACATTTCATAACAGCTTTCACACATCTGGGAAGGATCTGTATGAGATTTTGCGGTGTGTCTGTGGAAATTTCTGTCCAATCATACTAAAGAGCATTTGCGAGGTCAGACACTGATGTTGGAGGAGAGGATCTCAATCACAATCTCCATACTAATTCATCCCCACAGCTCTGTTAATCAATTTCTTTCACACCAAACTCACTCAGCCATGCCTTTAAGGACTTTGCTTTGTGTACAGTCATCCTGAAAGAGAAAAGGTCCTTCCCCAAACTGTTCTTACAGAGCAGAATGCATGGCAAGGTACCTGATTTCATACACCTGTAGTAATGGGATCTGGTAATTGGGTTTGTATTTTTTTTGTAGTTGTTTTAAAGATAATGTTATTAGGTGCCTTTAACTTTTGAGGGTACAGTAATGATGACTTTAAAGTCTTAAATAAAATTTAACTTTTTGAGGAATATGTTTTTTTCACCACCTGAGTTGCTCACATCTCATTTAATGTGACATCTTTATGACTTCTAATCATTTGTAGTGAGTGGGGCCGTGTACATAGGGTGACCAGATTCCAATTCACCAGATGTGGGACAAAGACTATTATCCCATACATACATATACATACATATATATGGGATTATTGTATGTCTTATTTAAATGTACCTTTCTCTAACATAAGAAACATAGTAAGCATGGAGTTTACTATGGTTAGCATGTCATACTATTTAACAGTGCCTTTCAATTTAAAACACAATTACACAGAACAGACATTTCTTTAATGCGCTTTCCTGTAGTTTCTCTAACAACAGAGACCCCAAACACCACATTAGAGTGGGTTCTTTAGCTGTACGGGTCGTGTTTACCTCTCTTTCCTCCAGATCTGGTGCTGCATGCCGGTGCTGTTCTGACCTGATTTGTATTGTTTGTGTTGGTGGGCACGCCCTTAACATGCATCCGCGTTCACGATTGGTTGGCTTTCAAACAGCCCGCCTCTCCCCCGATAACAGACAACACAGCCGTCTAATGGCAGATTATGAAACAGCCGTTTCAAAACTGCAGTCTGAGTTTCAATAACAATGCGGGACGACGGCTCAATTTGCGGGACGCGTGAAAAGAGTCAGATTCAGTAGTATTAAAGTGAACCAGTTTACTAACGCTCAATGCAGCGACAGCCCAGTCTCAAACAGCGCACGTAGGCCTCCGTAGACGACTCACTGCGCAGTTGGTCACCAGTCAGATAGCTGTGAACGAAACATCACACCACACTGTCACAGGAAGTACAGCAGAAAGCAAGGCATCACATGTGTATGGGGTGTGCAGCATACTCACGTGTTATGAGAGGAGTTGATCCAATAATGAGACAGAGGATTGTTCAGGTTCAGGTTCGACAGCTCAGAGAACTTCTCATCCCAAATGGAGTTCTCTTTTGAGAAGAGGAAGTTCAGGAACTACGGAGGTAAAAGGAGAAGTTTATAGGGTTAAGTGAACATAACGGAGATTTTTGTTGTCATCTCGAGGGTTCCTGTACCTCCCCGACTGTGAGCTCTGGTTCGTCGGTCTTCTTCATGTTGTCATCGATGAAGGTGGTCATCAGCTCCCGTACTTGGCCGATGTTGTTCGCCCAAATTTCCTGCGGAGGAGAACCATGGATGATCAAGAGTCACTAATTTGGAAAAACTTCAAAATACTCATTTATTTATTTGTTATCTGTCTATCCCAGCACTCTGAGGGAGGGTAAAAGATGGGAAAACATATTTTATATATATATATATATATATATATATATATATATATTCATTCATTCATTCATTATCTCCCGCTTTATCCTCTATTAGGGTCGCGGTGGGGTTCCCCATGCCCATCCAGGGGAGAACGTCTCGGGCGCTGGGCAGATACACCCAGGACAGGGCGCCAATCCATCGCTGGGTACACACTCACACACTCAAGCACACTCTATATGGGGCAATTTAGAGAACTCAATTAACTTGATCCATGTTTTTGGACTGTGGGAGGAAACCGGAGAACCCGGAGGAGACCCACGTGGAGAACATGGGAACTCCACCCAGATGGGGATTCGAACCGGGAATCCCTAGCGCTGAGAGGCGAACGTGCTAACCACTAAGCCACCGTGCCGCCATATATATATATATAAAGGGCTTTATATATATGCAAAAAAATCGTCTTTATTTAAATTGTCAGAATTGTCAGCCAAAGAGACTAAAGACACACAAAAAGTCCTAAATTATATCAAGAAATATTCCAAAGAGAAAACATTTACTGAAAATTCAAACTTACTTTCTGCTGACAGAGAAGAAAACGCTGGAAATCATAGAGCTGAACGATAGAGGAGTCAGGCTTTTCCGTGTTCCTATTGGCAAAAATGAAGGACATTACAATGACACAAAATCTAAACAGCAGAGATGAAAACTAAAACACTTTTAGTGCTTTGAAAGGAGAAATGAGACATGACATTTTTACCCCATGATGAATGAACAGGATTCCCTTTTAAACTCATCCAGGATCTAACATGAAGAAGAAATGAAATACATAGTGAATCGTATATAAGATAACGAAGCAGCAAGCAGCACACTTTGCTGTTCGACTGTCGCAGAGGTTCCAAATTTCAAATGTGAGGAAAGCTTTAATTGTTTATGTGAACATTAAGATCTGAATCAGTAAAATTAATTTTAGAAAATGGTCTATGAGCTCAGCAAAAAATAAATAACCTAACAGTGTTTATAGATAAAGGTATGCCTCCAAGTTTGTTGGAACAGTTTCGCAAAAACACATTGCTGTTCAAGGATGTCTACAAAGCCACATGGAACAATTCTGAATAAACCAAAATAGAGAAAATCAGTGTCTATAACACAAGTGCTCCTCCAGGTGAATAGACCAGAATTTCCACAAACAGTCAGTTTCAAGCAGAATGAATGGGATGTCATTCAAGCTTTTATACGTGAAATGTGTGGGTGTCCCAAAACTGTAGAAAGTCATGTATAATATATATGATTACCAATGTGCATGCAATATATCATTTCTATGAAATACATATTTGCAAAAAATATATATTATCATTAATTATTATTATTATTTATGAGGATGAAAACGTTATTACAATTGTATCTGATTGATCAGATTTATCAGTTGCTACTCAACACAATTAAACTGTAAAGTTTAAAAACGTTATACCAGTGAAATAAAAGATTTAAAAACCTGAAAAGTTGATCCTCACTCACCGTTTTTTGGTTTTCAAACATAAGTTCATTGTAGAACCTGTGAAACTTCTCAAAGTCAATAACATCCTTCTTCAGTCCAAAACTCTGCAAAGAAGACACCACTGTAAATACTCAGCACACTGATCGATCCGCTCTGTAAGAGTTTTATTGATCAGGAGGTTTGGGGTCACTGTACCGAAAATCTTTCTTTCAGAAATCGTCCTCCGGAAAATTTAAAATTAACCTGATTCAAAATGGACTTCAGCTCCTTCTGAGTGATACTGGAGAATAAGCCACACACACACACACACACACACACACACACACACACACACACACACACACACACACACACACACACACACACACACACACACACACACAACACACAGTGTCTTAGCATAATATCATTTCTTCCTCAAATATGAGGAACAAATGTATGTAACAACTAAAAAAACAGGAAAATCAGCTCTAGAAAGTTAAGAATGGCACCTGTTTTTCTTTGTCTGGTCAACAGAGTACATTTGCTTCCTGAGCCAACTATAAACAGGAAGAAAATCATACTCATTTTATCACAGAGCAAACCTTTTATTCCTGCAAACCAAAGTGGTTAGACAGACCCAGACAGAAGAGACACTGAATATAGGAAGTGAGAAATGTATTTATTAATTACCCTACAGCTCACACGCTGATATTAAGGCACATCAGAGTTTTTCTGGACAATAGATTAACTAATTAAAGGAACTGACAGTTTGAAAAGGTTTACATTAAAAGTCGAAGATGCTCCTGCAAAAAAACAAACGTGAAAGAGGAGGAACAAACGGACAGGATGTCAGTCCACTGCAGCGCAGACAAACCTAGTTACGCACTTATTTACTACCCAGTTTTGTTTTATCTATTGGTATCTACTTTATTTGATGTCATATGCCTGTGAGAAAACTCATCCAGACATGGGGAGAACAATCAAACTCCAAAGAGAAAAGACCTGGCCTGCCCTGCCTGGGAACTGAGCGCTGCGTCATTCATTCTTCTGCTTTCATCTACCTTTCGATGATTTCTGGGGTGCTGGCCTGCAGGGTTTCCTGCCTGAGAAGCTCCAGCCCTGTTATCCATTTTTCTGCGTCCTCCACTGTGTCAGCTGTGAAACAACACACACACACACACACACACACACAAGCATATTCAAATGCAACACAGAACTACAGCATTATTTACTTTATTAACTATTTTTCCTGTATTTGCATTTCGGAAAGGAGCATAAAGCCCTTTCTGTGTTCCATATAATTACTCTTATAAAGTCACAATAATAACACTGTGCAGACGAGCACAACCAGCTTTTATAAAAGACTGATCATTAAGAACTGTATTTTAGTCAGCAGGGACTTTACAAACTTCACCATCTTTATTACACCTATTTATTTTCAGTTACAGTTAAGATATAGATGTCCTTTAAAGTTTTATAATTACAGACTTATTATAATTAAGTCTATTTGTTGTTCTAGAGACTCAGACTGTAAGTCCTGTTACTCTATTCTTTCGTTCTAATCAGAACTCCACAGAAGGTGATATTTGCTGAATAATATTGATTCAAAAAATAGTTTTAGAAATTCATTGAGTGTGTTGAAGGTAAAATTAATATAATATGAGTGTTGACCCACTCACCACCGAGGCTTAACGTGTTCAGGACAAACTGGGAACCATAAAAGATTGTAAAACACGTGGATTCTGAATGCTTGTCTTTACTGTCCTTAAACCTCTCAAAGTCTTTGGAGTTCCTTCCTGGACGAATCTCTCGGATCTCAAAGAGATCCACTGCAATACAAACACACCAGATACCAGTTTTAAAATCAGAACCAATGGAAACACTTTACTTTAGCGTTTCTATCTGCTACATCTGTATAGTGTCTCAACTTCTCTAACTACAAATTTAGTTTTCTGCCAGGAGGCCACAGTGGTAACTTCGGAGAACTTACATCATCACTGAGAAGGACTTTGATGATTGACCATTGTTGAAGACTAAGAAGATATAGTCCCCGGTTCTTGGGTTCTGTTTAAATCCAGTTTGAGTTACTTACACACTCCATCTGTCTTGCCAGCGACGCGAGTCCATGCCACCTGTTTGGTCTCCATAATGACCTGCACACACAGCCTCTCTATCTTCTGCCGGTACACAGTCATTATGACGCCACTCTCCAAGTGACGCTTTATCTGCATCTTCTGGTACTCCACCATATCTCCTTGCCAACCAGCCATCTTTGCTTCTGGCCGCACTCTGTACAAAAGGCACACAAGGAGAGGATTTGTTTTAAAGAGCATTTGTAAAACATTTTTAGCCATGCACTCCACGAGTTCTGCTGGTATCACAGTCATTGTGACGGCGTTTGTGGCCGTCTCTTGCAATACAAACAATAGTCACAACAGTTCTAAGGCAGACATGATGAGCAGGTTTAATTACTGCAGTGTCCTTTAACAAGTTGAAGTGTAAAAACTAAAAGTGAAAACAACGTGGGGAAAACAAAGTAAGTGCAAGTTTACTGAAGCCTGAAATCATGAACACAGAGACAAATGATTATGCCCCAATTCAAGAAGAAAAAAAAAACTACAAGACAGAATGTGAATATTTATACAGAATGAGATAAACAATTCGGGGCGGCACGGTGGCTTAGTGGTTTGCACGTTCGCCTCTCAGCGCTAGGGATTCCTGGTTCGAATCCCCATCTGGGTGGAGTTTCCATGTTCTCCCCGTGTCTGCGTGGGTTTCCTCTGGGTTCTCCGGTTTCCTCCCACAGTCCAAAAACATGGATTAAGTTAATTGAATTCTCAAAATTGCCCCATATAGAGTGTGTCTGTGTGAGTGAGTGTATGCCCAGCGATGGATTGGCGCCCTGTCCTGGGTCTATCTGCCCAGCGCCCGAAACGTTCTCCCCTGGATGGGCATGGGGAACCCCACCGCGACCCTAATAGAGGATAAAGCGGGAGATAATGAATGAATGAATGAATGAATGAGATAAACAATTCTGAAAGAAATAAATCCTTGATTTATTTTAAACTATAACGATCCTCCACTGCTGCGTGCTGAATAGTCAAAGTAGTAATGATTACATTAGTTCTAAAAAAAAAACTGCTTAATGAAGTAACATCAGCACAGATGTGTTTGTTGTAAATCTAACAGACTGGATTTCCACGGCCGGCTTTGCTTCATAACAAATGTAGGATGAGGTTTGATTAAACTCAAAAGCAGTGCACTCTGTGAGAACATCTGCTACAGATGAATCCTGCTTTGTTAGATACACGGACACTTCCTGCTCTGAGGTAGTGTTCAAAGGTTTATTTGGTCAAAAAAATATTATTCTGGGGCATTTATGGTTTGTATAGGCTGCGAGTAACAGTAAAAGGAAACCATCGCGATAGAAAGAATCGTGTGCTTATGACCTCGTCTTATAAAAGACTATTTCCTGTTTCAGCTTGACACAATACATGCACTCAGCGAGGTTGATAGAGACATGGTTGGCTGAGTTTGACCTTAAAACCTCAACCATATGCAAGAGCTTCGGGCTGAAACTGACTGCAACTTCGCAGATGTGTACTGCAGCTTCTCCATTAAAAACTCTATTTAAACTCTAATTCTCTGTTTAAACTCTGCATTTCATTATTTGTGAAACCTCTCAGTTCTATGCCCTTTACTCTTCTCTTATAATAAGGTCAGATACTATAGAACAGAGACGTTACCCTGATTCCTCTTTAAACAATCTCCTCAGATCGTCCAGATTCTTAAGTCCGTCACCTTTTTAATGGAGATTGTGATTGTTAGTTTGGTGGTTAGGTCATCACACCAGTATGGGCTCTTACCCCTCATTGCTCTGGGGTATCATGCTAACCCGGTGTTATTACCCAAAACGTCTGGATCTTAGTAAGTAACTTTGGATAAAAGCTTACGCAAAACAAAAAAATATTGTTTTGTTAGAACTTGACAGACAAAGCACACAGATCTACAATTACGTAAAATATCAGTTTTTTCATATCGATGATGCCATGATGCCATGAACTGCTTCCCAGGACCTCCAACCAACTCCACATAACAGATCATTTACGGTACTTTACAGTGGGCATAAGGTATTTTCATCACAGTGATCAACCCACCGTTGATCTGTTGGCTATGCTGTATGTTCATCCAGCCACAGAATATAGTTCTAGTTCCACAGATGAGAAAAAGACAAACCTTTAGATAATCAGCTGGCATTGAGGAGGCACCCGAGGATATTACCATCAGGATATCAGACACCTTTTTCTGTACCTTTCTCTTTTGCCTTCTCACTTGTTTTGTTTTTTTCAGGAGTTTCTGATGTTTACAGATGACTAAGGCAATCTGACATCAGTCGCCTCATATAAAGAGGAAATACTGAATTACAGCTTAAAATGTTCCAAGATACTAATCGACTTAAATACAGAATAACATGCAGAATAACCGTGTCTGTTGATGAGCGCTTAATAAGCATGAAGCGATAATAAACACCAGTCTGAGTAAAGAACCAATAATCAAATAACACGGTGCTGCTGATTTAGAGATATGTCTCATTACGTGTTGATTCAGCTAAACAATGCCACCTTCTTTCCTCCAAAATGTATGCACATCATTTCCCTAATGCTTTACCCTGACAAGCAAAGCAGGTGTGGACAGTGTCGCATAAAGCGGCTTGCATTTGCATAGCAAATGAAAGACTGGAGAGAACTGCAAAGAGACATACCCGGAGAGATAGGAGATAAGCGTCCTTCAGCCTTAGTAAAGCATTAACCTGGTGGAGCCAACACCTCTGAAAAACCTGTCGGAGACAGAAAGAAAGAATCTCATATACAGGGATCAGTTTACCATTTACACTGGCTTTCTATGTGCAATTAAATCTTCCACCGAGTGAATCACATGACACAGATATCGCAGCATCAACACCGTCTTGTATACAGTTAACAGTTGGTAATGATTTGTATTAGAATTTGGAATTTGAACCTGAATTAGCAGAACCTCAAGATGTATTTAAACAGGATCTAAATTTTACACATATTTCAAAACAATATTAATTAAATCGAAGTTTGTTTTTATTGCGATGAATTTAACCAGCATCACTTTCTTTAATTTAATTGTTAAAAGCACTCAATGTTATATTTGCTGATTTGTGTTCATTTATAAAACTCTGATTGCTTTTCATCTCCTCCAGACTGTGAGTTTCTACACACAGATTCAGCGACATATAACACCATGAAACCTTTGTACAATTACAATCCTCTTTTTTTTTTTTTTTTTTTTGCTACTGAGGACCAGAACAGATGACAACAGACACTAAAACCAGACGCTGTAATCTTAGTTACAGTTCTTAGGAACTACAACGGGGATATTTTTATAAAAGAAAACTTTTTTTTAATTAATTGAAAAACTCTACTCTGCTTTTCCCCTCTTCCTTCTCTCTTTATCTGGGTATTTTATTCTTATTCAGACTAATTCCGACTGTCTTTTAGAACCTGTCAGTCCTCAATTGAACTAAATAAACATATACAGCATGTAGCCTTGCACAGCATGACTTATCTATAATCTGAGTACACTTAAAGATGGTAACGCTTTAACACTGAACTTCACTCCATCTATTCACACAGATTTACGTTGATTTGATCTCATGATCACAGTCACTGATCGTTATTAAATCCACCTGAATTTTATTGAGGTCAACATGCAGGTGCATTTACTGTCTGCAACTGCATCACATTCTTTTTTTTTTAACGTCCACCACACGACCACCACTGAGCAGATGGTTCAATGTATTTGGACCAATCTTAATATATCACAGACTGTGACACAGTTGCGGTGTGAGTAATGTAGGTGTGGTAGCTTTAAAAAAAAAAAAAAAAAAAAAAAAAAAACAGTGCACACTCAGCAGAGACAATATCAGGAGAAATGTCTAACTGATAGAGAGAATAATATCTTTAGTATAGTGAATGTGATGTGGTTATAAACCAGTAAAGTTTAAGGTTTCAACATAAAACTGTGAAGAAGCGACAGACAGTGGAAGAGAACCTCATGATTAAAATCCTGGAATATTGACCAGAACATTCAAGGTACAAATCACAGTACGCTAAGCAGGTCTTTTAACCCCGTAACTTTGCACATGTATTCACTTCTGCAAGTCAATCTAGAGATGTCCCATGAAGCTTCAAGGGAAATTTTTAAATTACATTACATGAGGTCATTTTACATTTATATTTTTTTGGTCATTTAGCAGATGCTTTTATCCAAAGTGACTGTTATCTGAACAAGATGCTTGGATGACAGCACAGGATCAGCATCCTTACAGTTAGGTGTATAAGCTTAGGGCCTTCCTTAAGGTGCCACATTGGAAACTTTGTTGGGCTCTGGGTTTAAACTCCCAACCTCTGAATTGATGACCGACCGCTAAGCTGCCGTGTCCTTAACCTTGAAAAAACAGCAAGTCATCTGAAAAGGTGCAGAATATATTGTTGCCCATTAAGTCTTATTCTTAGTCTCTTTCGTCTCGATTTTAATAATATCTTACACCCATGTGTCACCACGTCCAAAGCCGTTCCTCTTTATCTTCCTCCCTCTACACCTCAGTTTCACAAGAAGAATCGAGCAAACCTGTCACTATTACTTTTGTTGACCACAATTATTTTCTCTGACTGATAAAATTCTCTAAATTAATCTGACAAACAGAACGAGAGCAGGTTTTATCTTCATCGCAGCAGCTGATATCAGAGGTGAGATGTTTTAATCACAAATCTGCCGAATGATTTTATCTTTCTTTAAACTAAAACTCAGAGACATCTGTTAGTTTACTCCTGATCTTCCGGTCGTGGGACATCTCAGTTCAATAAAAAATCATTTAAATTAATTACAGCTAATATTAAAAAGCTAATAGACTTCATCTTCAGTTTTGAACGAATGCTAAATGGGAAAAGAAATATTTAAATGATCTAACACAATCTCCTACAGACAAGGCTCATGACTCAGGAGGTGGAGGTCAGTCATCAAAACACAAACTTTCATGATCCGTATTTGTAAAAATTATAAAAATCATGTTGTAACTTCCTGTTTTCATTGACTAACACACAGGTGACTGACACTAAGTAAGTAAGAGGTTCATAAAATAATCAACCACAAACACGCTGCACTGTTGCTCTTTCCAGGAGCAAACAGGTAGACAGATGTTCTCAAGCAGTGCGCACCTTTGAAGGTACCATCCCAATCTCTTTGGGGTTCAGGCTTAGAACATTGTAATTCTGCTTTGAGAAAATGGCCTGTTGTAAAAAAAAAAATAATAATAATAATAAAAACTCTTTATAAATAAACTGAACTTGAACTTGAAGGATGAAGTACTGTATTGTCTTGGCGTGTAACCGTCAGTCAAATTAAATCATTATAGTGAATATTAAACTCAATTGTTTTTAAGTTTTTTTTTTATTAATCTAATTATTTACTGTTATTTTTCGTATTTAAAATAATGCATTTTAATATTAAATTTTAATTACTAATTTTTAATAAATAATAACTACCAGTTAGCAATGAGATCAAAAGTGAAATTTAGACATCCCATAAATTCATTCAATTCGCATTCATGTGACACATTATTGTAGAAAAGCATGCTCTCTTCATTAAAATCGTTCCTGCACATCCGTCTGTTTCTGTCAATTGTGTAAAATCACCTAAGTTGAAGTTGGAAACCACACAGTGGCAGAGGAACAGCTGTCCAAATGTGGTTGAATTTAAGGGCAGGGACAAAATTACAAGCCAAAAAGTCCCCTTTAAAAGTCCCTCTCAGCAGCTTTTAATATCTGTTATTATTATTATTATTAGTGGTAATTAAATTAAGGTCATTAAACAATATAATACGAAGAACAAAGAGATGAATAGCTCTTCCACTGAGATCATGTTAATAGCATTCTGTGAAGACACACTATTTATTAATCACCTGCTTCTGACGGTACATGCGGTTTAACAACTTTTTAATAACTTAACTTCTGTTCTGTTAAATCTCCAGTAAATGTATATATGTATTCTTTTTAGAGTATTATATAAATATAGTGCAGTTAGTATTATGGAATGTTTTAAAACGAAGATGGTAGCTCTTCAGACAGAACCCCCTGTATTTATACAAAGCTTTTAACCAGCTTTGATTATTTTAATGTTTATTCTATGGTCTGTTAGTTTGGATTTCTTTTTTTTTTCTGCAGCATTACGATGACTGCAAATCACAACGTCACGAACTGCACTCAGCAAAAAAAATAAATAAAATAAAAACATCAAATGTATAAGCAGATATTATGACATCCATTAAACCCTGAATCCCCAAGTCAGGTTGGTATTTACAGGAGGAGAATTAGTTTCATTTATAAAACTTTAAATATTTATAAATGACATCCAAGAGTATTATAATTATACAATTTGCCTCTATTTATGGTGGGGAGTATATAAAGTTTACACATGTTGCCGATATAAGTGTCACTTTGCACAATCTTTGGTCTTGTTAAAGTAAAATTAGAAGCGTCCCTGCTGTCATCTGAATTACGGAGTAAATAGAAATCATACAGTCTGTTGGGATAAAAATACTTTACATATATGGGCAGCTAAACTACTGGTTTATTTATTTAAGATAAAAAAATAAGTCAATTTAACCCAAAAAATTCTAATTTAACCCAAAATGTCTTCTCGTCTTTAAAAAGGCGCTTCTTGGTCGGATATGATCTGATCGAAGCCCAGACTCATTTCTCTCCATTGTGTTTATTACAGATCAGACTTCTGACTTCTGACTTTATTCAGAATTATTACTTTATTTATTCACATTGAGCCAAAACTAATGACACGGTGTTAATGTTCTGGTCAGAGCGGGTCAGTGAAGGTCGCAGTGCGGATCCACCCGCTGGCTGGAGCGCGGTTCTAAAGCAGACCGCGGGGGTTCCGTTTCGCAGCTCCGTGAGGGCAGCGGGTCGCGGTCCACTTACCGGCTCCCGGAGCGACGGCGCGTCTGCTGGGCTTCAGGCTGAACGTCGCACCTTCACATCTTAAAAAAAAAAAGAAATCCGAGATAAGGGGTTTGCAGGAGATGAGATGAGCAGAAAGTGAGCTTTAAGTTACAAAGTGTCAGTTCCTCAATTCTGTAAACACAAGGAAGTACGCGTTCTAGTTCTCCCCTCCACCGAACAGCGAGGCACAGCGGCGCAGGCTGCAGGTGGTCACGCACTATTAAGTGGGGTAGGACGCGGTTTGGGACGCGGCCAATGGGCCTCGATAAAACACACGGAAGCGGATCGAATGCAAATGAAGCCCGTGGGCATCTGCGCAGGTTTATCACACACACACACACACACACACACACACACACACACACACACACACACTCCACTAAGTATTACAGCTTTATGTTATTTATACAGTTTTACAGAGCAGTATATGGTTTTTTTTATAATACCTCTTTATAATTTGTAATTCCATCCATCCATTATCTTCAGCTTTATCCTGTACTGGGTTACTCGGGGGGGGGGGGGGGGGGGGGGGGGATGATTCAGGCGCTGGGCATATACACCCAGGACAGGGCACCAATCTATCACTGGGCACACACTATACACACACAGACACACTCTATATGGGGCAATTTGGAGAATTCAATTGACCTTGATCCATGATTTTGGACTGTGGGTGGAAACCGGAGAACCCGGAGGAAACCCAGGTGGCCACGGGGAGAACATGGAAACTTCACCCAGATTGGGATTCGAACCAGGAATCTCCCTAACGCTGAGAGGCGAATGTCCTAACCGCTAAGCCACTGTGCCGCCCCCTTTGAATTAATTAATTTGTTAATTAGTTAATTAGTTAATTAAGCAAAAGGGAATATGGTAAAGTAAATCTCATGATAGTTGAAGAGTCCAGGGAACAGAAGAAAATGACTGTGTGATGGATGAGCGTGGGACAGAGCAGAACTGTCCGGTCTCAGGGTGAGCGGGGAGATTTGAATAATAAGACAGACAACAAGAACATGTCATAAAGTCATACCCCTGAAGGGGGCAGAAAGCAGGACCAGAGGGGGGGGGAGAAGTTAAGAGATGTTCTGATGGATGTTCTTATAAGAAGGGGCGCACACACAGATGAAGGACAGGCAAAGTACCTCCTGAAGGACTTCGCCCTCCTGGGCAGGGTAGCTCAGTGGTTAGGGCGTTGGGCTATCAATCTGAAGGTTGGGGGTTCAAATCCCAGGTCCACTGAAGTTACCAGTGTGGGTCCTTGAGTAAGACCCTTAACCCTCATTGCTCCAGGTGCTGTGGTTAACCCTGTGCTCACCTTGTAAGTCGCTTTGGATAAAAGCGTCCAATAAATGACCAAATGTAATGTAAATGTAAATGTTTTATGGACAAAGAAGGAAACTTCGGGCAGAACTCTCGGCGGATAGCATATCGTCCATATTTTACATTGTTTGATATTTTGATCTGTCTATTCAGTAAAACACATTAAATTATATTGGAATGAAACCGCCGACTTCTGACATTCTGACAATGTTTTGTATGAATTTCAACAGCAGCGTGGTTTGTCTTTTCTCTAATATGAAGGGATGTGAAAATGAAAGCCCCTCTGTCTGTCTGTCAAACTGAACTCTACCTTAACGCGTGGGCCGCTCAGGATCCACGCGTGTGTGTGTGTGTGTGTGTGTGTGTGTGTGTGTGTGTGTGTGGTGTGTGTGTGTGTGTGTGTGTGTGTAGGTGGGTGGGGAGGAGGGGTGGTGGGGGTTCGGCGACAGGAAAGCACAGCATGGAAATGCGGCTGAGCGCGGAAACCCTGCATTTGCATATGGAACGTCACTCTCACTTCATTTGCATTCGACCAAGAAAAGGAACCATAATGTGCTGTACATAACAGACCTGCAGGAAGAGAAGAGAATCCAAACACGAACAGAGTTCATTTTGCATTATTACTAGAAATTAAACTTGGGTGTTAAATCTGTGAGACACATACAGCCCTCATAGTGGACTTACAACCAAAGTTAATTATATTTCCCAAAACCTGATCATTTAAAACATTTTATTTTCGTTAAATACGTGATAGTATTTCTTAGATTCTTCTCACACAAGCGAGCTATAAAACATTTGATAAAATATTTATACTTGGAGCCAAATTGAAATGTAGTTGAACATTTCCTATATTAGTACTTTGTGCATTATTTTACTCTTATTTGTAATTGCAGAAAATTCAATAACAATTGTCTTCTAAAAATGTCTGAGTGAAGATCATTGTACTTACTTTGCCATTACACACTAAAAGTAATCTTCACATTGCAAATCAAACTGTTTACAACGCAACATACAAGTCTGTATGATGTAATAAGTAGGTCTGTAGTACTCCAGTATAATTTGATTGTTATAAATGTGCTATATAATTGAAAAGTTGGCAGAGGCGGTTACACGCAATGTCTATCAAAGATGATAGACAAAATTAAAATATAAAGAACTATAAACAGAAGCTCAGTCTAGCAGACATCGTTTCATAAAAAAGCACAGCTAAGTAAATTAAATGATCTAGTTTTACAGATGAGGGTGAGTTCGAATCCCAAAACTGAAATAGAAGGCTGTTCCAAAGTCCTGGTGTCCTAAAGGGAACCCTACTCTTTAACTTAAACATTGGATTCAGCAAACAGTTTCATATATAAACAGATGTTTAGGGAACAAAGAATGATTCACAAATTAAGAGTTCATCAGCAAAGAGGGTTCATCATGAAGTCCTTTAAAGGATTACCTGTGTTACGCTCCATACATCGCTGGTTTTGGGTTAATATCCAGTTTCTCTCAGCCATCCAATTTCAGAGTTCAGCAACATCAGAACGTCTTGAAAATAGAAGTCTGATGGAGGTCGCTCCATCTTTAGCACTATAGCACTACTATAACAGCCATGTGGAGAAGCAGAGGGTCATGATGGAGGAGTTAAAGAGCTGCAGTGACTCACCTTGTTCCAGCACTGCTGAGAAGAGAGGAAGGTCTCACAGGAATGTAAAAAAAACCAGGAGGTCAGAGGATTTTAACATGGCCATAAAAATGAAGCCGTTTTTGATCTTTTGACTCGTACTGTAAATGGAAGCAGCTAAAGCTGCAGCTTGATTTATTTGCACTAAACACCTCTGCAACTGAGTAACAAACTCAGACAAACTTGACAATGCTCCGGAATGTAAAAGGATAATATAATTTATATATATATATATATATATATATATATATATATATATATATATATATATATATATATATATATATATATATATATATAATAAAAAAATAAAACTGTAGAAACACAGTATAATGTATAGAATAATAATAATAATAATATCATATTTATATTCCATTTTATTTATAGCTTACTTGTTAATTAGATGGTGCTACAGAAGTAACATCAATAAAAATCATAACACAGTAAAAACAAAATCCAATACAAGGTCCGAGCTACAGTGTAATCTCTGAATTAAGATAATTTTGTTCCAGATATAATTTGGCCATAGAGGTAATATTTAGCTAACTAAAAAAAAAGACTTAATAATCATTAATAAGATAAGCTCCTTACAGTCAAAACCAAAGAACCAAATAATCATTCATTTTAAACATAAAAATCTGAGAAAAAAAAAAAAAAAAAAAAAAAAAAAAACAGGATTTCTAACAAACCTAAATGTGTTTTATGTTGTGTGATGAAGAATTTCCCCATTTTGACTTTGGTTCCTAATTGGATCTTTTCGGTGTTGTTCTGCGGTAACACGCATTGTAAAAAAAAAAAGAAAAAAAAAGTGAGTTTACGTTTGAGATCAAATCACATCATAGTAAAGATAAGCTGCGGCTCAGCGGTGGTTTAAAAGCCTTCCACATCAATTTAATCATTGTATTTATTGATTTATTTTTAGTTTACAGGAGTTCAGTGAATGTAGGAGGTTGAGTTTAGTCTTAAAATCTTCCTAACACTGCATTTCATTCTGAAAACAGTTCACAGAAAACAAAACAATTTTTTAAAAACAACTGAAGTTTGTAATTTATTACACGAAGACTTAAATCCCATTTATATCCATCCATAACAATCAGCTTTCACTAAACCGGGTTTAAAACTACAATAAATTAAAATTGTATTGTCCTTTTTGCATTGGTGATATTCCCCAATTGTCATTTTTACCATTTACTCATCCTCCGGCTCTCTGAGGCCTTGACTGTGCAGCGTTTTGCCCGTCATCTCCAAAATCGCCTGCGCCTCTGGATCCACATCCAGAATACTCCTCTTATTCTCATCCTGAAAACCAAATCACAGCTTTTTATAACAATAATATCCAAAAAGTCCAAATGATCCCATAATTAACTATTTAAACTCATCAACAACTACTATTGACCATTCCTACTCTGTCGGTCATGGGTGAAACCAGCCAATCAGGGTCATTTCACAAGCAGCAGATCATAAATAAGGAAAGGATTATTAAAGGTGTTTAATGTGGAACACTTACCTGTTCGTTGGGGGGCTTTCCAACCCCCCAGACTTCAACTGCATCCACCATGAAGTCCTCTTCTGCTGAAAGCTGAGGGCTACCGTACGTGGTGCAGCGTGGCCGAGCCTTACTGTGACCATGACCAAAATTGCAGTCCAGCCACAGACCGAAGTAATCATGCTGCCCCCCCATTCCCTGAATTGAGAGTGAAAAGCACCGTTTAGAGACTAAACTTCTCTGAGCCAAAGAAGAACAACCCCTACGTTAAACCTTTACTTACCAAACCATTAGGCATAGTCTGCTGACCCTGGTTTAGGTACATGTAGTGCTGGTTATAACCTGTGCACGTGTAGACTCTCATGGTGGGAAACACCGAAAATAAAAAGCACCTGGAATCACCTGCACATGCACAGAGATTTGGATCTCAAAGAAATCTAAATATTTTAAAAGGTACACACTCTCACGTTGTAGTAGATACTTTCATCCTTACCCTGAAACTGGGGTTTGACCTCCCAACTCTGAGAGGCGAAGCCTCCAAATATGTACCCTTTGGTGTCCTTCACCAGCAGGACAGAAGGACCCTGGTTCTTGCAGTTCCCGAGGAGGCGGGTGAAGCTTTCTCCATGGAGTTGTGTAGAAAACAGTAGCCTCCAGGCAGCAGTGTCTCTTGCAGGGAGTTGATGGGTGAGGAACATGAGCAGAGGTAGATCCAGAAGACAGTGCAGCTGAGCCCAAGGAACATCGCAGCACTGAGGCAGCAGAGCGGGTGTGGGGCATGATGACAAGCCCACCTCAAGACCCTCACCAATCAACAGCTCCAGGAATTCCGCTACACCGGAGATTCGGAGCAGCCAGTCCTCCAGACACGCAGCATCACATGCGTTCTGATCTACAGTTTATTTACCACAGAACGTGATGCTGATATTCTTTTTTAGGGATTATTTTAATTAGGATAAAATACTTTATACTAGCATTTTAGATTAAACTCACCCGAGGGTTTTAATTCTGAACTGAGCTGCTCAGCTAACAGCTGCACACCCGGAGCACCATGACCCATGCAGTCTGGTCTCCAGCCTCGCAAGTGCCCCCTGTGGGTGAGCGTCTGAACTACAGCAGCGATCAAATCCTGCAGAAACTGTGAAAGAGCACAAAAAAAAAAATAGCCATGCATAATAATGAAGAAATAAAGAGCCATGCATAAAATACCTGTGTGTGCGTGCATATAATGACCCTACCTCTTTAACCTGAACTGGACTGGCTGTTCCTTTCGTGCCATGTGCCATGGCCAGGACAAGTGGTGCTCGCTCCTCTGCCTTGCCCCGAAGAACATCCGACAGAAAGATCACCAGCTGCTCTCGGCTAACTCCAACTCCAGAAGGTGGCGGAGCGCCGGTATCAATACTGCACATGCCTCTGAAAACCCTCTCAATCATTGAATCTGACGCCGTTTTACTCAAAACAACCTATAAAAGCACATGAACACAGAGTGTAGACGCTCGGCACCCAACATCCAGTAACAAATATCCATCAACGTCATGACGGACTGGAGAACTGGAACAAAGTTTCTACGGCTTTTCATCACGCCATGTGATAACAGAGTTTCCACTGCAATTAAAACCAAACCTCATTATTTTAGGCAACGTTCAACCCACCACATCAGAAGTGTACATGTGAGTGGAATTACAACATATCTTCCCCAAAAAAAGGAAACGCTAAGGTTTTCTCGGTTTTTCCACTTAAACTGCAGTGTGGTACTCAGTACGACAGTTCAGTTCATTTCTTTAAGATCCTAAAAATAAAGAACCATGGCGACAGAGTGACTTACAAACACTAAAAGTGGAGATTAAAGTTCCAGGCTGTTGCTGAACTGCTGAATTCTTGAAAAAAAAAATCACCTTTAGAGTTGTTGACATTTTGCATTATGTTTATTTTGTAAGTCACGCGGGATAAAAAGTGGATCTGCTGAAGTCTGTGTTTGTTCAGATTATGACTGCGTGGACTACATTGATTTAGTGATTTCAGCAACTGTTCTAAAGCGGTCAATAAAATCAAATCAATCACAGAACATGTTCACAGCATGGACAAAAAGTATTGGAACCCCTACAGACCTCGGTTTCTCTGGTTTACAACAAGTCTTTGCTCATTAACTCAGTCATTTGTGTCAGACACTGAAGCTGGGTGAAAACACTGTCTCACAATCTCATATGAAAGGTCTTGGTTGGGATTCTGAGTTCTGTTGGTTCTCTCATTAGCAGGGGCGTCATTAGACCCCGTTGTTCTGTAGCCCCGGATCAAATGAGAGCAGCTTTCTCTGCAGCCTCTCCTCCAGCGGCGGGACCGAACGATGGAGTCACCGTCAGCTGTTTGCTCTTCTAAGCTCCGTCTGTGTTTGAGGGAGATTTTTTTTGCCAGTATCGGGAGTAAAGTTACCGTAATAACTGTGTGTTGGCTGTAAAGATCAGCTTCTCAACTTTCACAAACCGTCAGAATTTTTCTGAAGGCGCAAACTGTCGCAGAGTTACGGTAATTAAATCAAAACCTCGTTAAAACCGTCTCATCTGCGACCGACTCGTAAAACGGATTCAGGCTTTTCTGCCGAAGCTCAGGTTCGTTTATTCAAAAGTTTAATTTTATCCAAAATAACTAATAAATGATCAAACAAAATGAATGTAGGCGGCACGGTGGCTTGGTGGTTTAGCATGTTCTCCTCTCAGCACTAGGGATTCCCGGTTCGAATCCCCATCTGGGTGGAGTTTCCATGTTCTCCCCTTGTCTGCGTGGGTTTCCTCCGGGTTCTCCGGGTTCCTCCCGCAGTCCAAAAACATGGATCAAGTCAATTGAGTTCTCCAAATTGCCCCATATAGAGTGAGTGTGGCTGTGTGAGTGAGTGTGTGCCCAGCGATAGATTGGCGCCCTGTCCTGGGTCTATCTGCCCAGCGCCCGAGACGTTCTCCCCTGGATGGGCATGGGGAACCCCACCGCGACCCTAATAGAGGATAAAGCGGGAGATAATGAATGAATAAATGAATGAATAACTAATAAACGATCAAACAAAATGAATGTAGGCAGCACGGTGGCTTAGTGGTTTAGCATGTTCTCCTCTCAGCACTAGGGGATTCCCGGTTCGATTCCCCATCTGGGCGGAGTTTCCATGTTCTCCCCGTGTCTGCGTGGGTTTCCTCCGGGTTCTCCGGTTTCCTCCCACAGTCCAAAAACATGGATCGAGTCAATTGAGTTCTCCAAATTGCCCCATATAGAGTGTATATGCGTGCGTGTGTGTCTGTGTGAGTGAGTGTGTGCCCAGTGATGGATTGGCGTCCTGTCCTGGGTCTATCTGCCCAGCGCACCCCCCTGCGACCCTAATAGAGGATAAAGTGGAAGATAATGGATGGATGGATGAAAATGAATGTAACAACAGTTTGAAAAATGAAAGGGCACTTTTTAAAGAGGACAGAGGGGCAATAAGGGATCTGGGGACTAAAGCCCCTGATGTTTCTGCTCGTTAGTACCTTGAGCGTGTCTTTGGTTAGAACCTTGGTGTTTCCAGGAGAAGCAGGCGGGCAGCCGGCTCTCTGCAGTCTGTCGAAGACGCCCTCGATCACGGCTTTGTCTTCAGCTCGGAACCGGGACAGCCGCGTCCGCACGAAGACACTGTCCGCGTTCCCCATCGAGCTGCAGGGACAGGCTCGGACTCAGGCTCACTGTCTCCCCCGGTCTAATAAAGCTGCGTCACAGCGGGGCAAACCTCCATTAAAGTCTTAATTAAAGTCTTAATGAAAGGGAAACGTGCTCACTGTCCCGCAGGACCCCCACACCGCGGGGCCACATGTCCGCGTGTGAGTAAACACAGCCTCTTCCGAAGTCCCATTATGACGTCACTCCGAAGACCTGCGTCCCAAATTTCATTCCGGCAGCGATGCACAAAAAACAACTTATAGACTTTATTATTTTATAAAATGGACAAATGCTTATAATTAATATCGTATTAAAACTCAAAGTTAACAATAAACCGGTCAAACAGTGGCTGGGTATAAAGAGCGCAGTTGCTACACTTTCTAGTCTGTAGGGTGTAGGGCGCAAGGCTCCATTTTGAACGCAACTCAAGACGCTCGGCCAATCATGAACGCGCCGGCGCGAGCACGGTCTCCTCTGATTGGTTAATTCTATCGAAGTCGGAAAAGTGGAACTAGCTGTATCGATATTCGATAGGATTTTTTTTATTATATGTATTATATATTTATTATATATATATATATATTTTGTCATTTGATTGTATTTATTGTACTTGTTAAATTGATTAAATGGAAAAGGATTTTTTTTTCAGCGTGCCTGATAATGCTGTCTTCTAGCTGCAGTTTTCCTAACTGTCCACACGGGGGCGTGAGCGTGTCAGCGGTGTACAGTCAGCGTTTGAAGCGCTTTTCCTCAAAACAGCAGGCGATGAAAAAGCGCCTTTTAAGGGCATGAGATAGAGAGCCGCGTGCTGGGCGTGATGATCAGAGAGGTGGGCCGACAGCATCGGGATCACAGCTTCACTTATAATAAAGGGGAGGAATCTATTTCAATAAAGAAATAATAAAAAAAACACATTATATATTATATATAACATATTGTGCACAAACCAATTAAACAACAAACACTAAAAAGTTGTTTGTGGCACCATGATTCCATCGGTCTGTCCAAACTGTTATTATATTACATTAAATAAAATGGGCGGCACGGTGGCTTAGTGGTTTAGCATGTTCTCCTCTCAGCGCTAGGGATTCCCGGTTCGAATCCCCATCTGGGTGGAGTTTCCATGTTCTCCCCGTGTCTGCGTGGGTTTCCTCCGGGTTCTCCGGTTTCCTCCCACAGTCCAAAAACATGGATCAAGTCAATTGAGTTCTCCAAATTGCCCCAAATAGAGTGTGTCTGTGTGCGTGTCTGTGTGACTGAGTGTGTGCCCAGCGATAGATTGGCATCCTGTCCTGGGTGTATCTGCCCAGCCCCTGAAACGTTCTCCCCTGGATGGGCATAGGGAACCCCCCCCCCCCCCCCCCCCCCGCAACCCAAATATAAGATAAAGCGGAAGATAATGGATGAATGAATAAATAAAAATGTGGAGCTTGTCGGAATCTGTGTCTGTGAGGTCAGACTCACATGGTCTGCTTATCTGGTTTGCTATCAGGGTTTCTGTTCATTGCACCAGTGATTAATCAGATTGATTGCGGATGGATCAAGCCCCCTGCAAAAAGTTGCAGTCCCCATGAGACAGAAAAGGGGCCTTCCCCAAACTGTTCCCACAAAGGATGATGCAGCAGTAACATAAGCTCTCGGTTAATAATCATACTTCATCCTGAGCTCGGTAATTAGGTGAACGCATATCGTTGACTTGCAGAGTTTCATGTCATTGATTTTGTTATTGATTCTCTCTTGTTCCCAGTCATTTATCCCTATTAGGGTCAGCGGTGAAGTGCTAAAGCTGCTCCCTGCACTCATTTGGAAAGAAGCAAAGAAACACAATAGACAGGTCGCCAGTCCACCGCAGAGCAGAGAAACTATAATGCTTATGTTTAATGGCAATTAGTTATCTTATCTGCGGCACGGTGTCTTAGTGGTTTAGCACGTTCACCTCTCAGCACTAGGGATTCCCGGTTCGAATCCCCATCTGGGTGGAGTTTCCATGTTCTCCCCGTGTCTGTGTGGGTTTCCTCCGGGTTCTCCGGTTTCCTCCCATAGTCCAAAAACATGGATCAAGTCAATTGAGTTCTCCAAAATTGCCCCATGTAGAGTGTGTTTGTGTGAGTGAGTGTGTGCCCAGCGATGGATTGGTGCCCTGTCCTGGGTGTATCTGCCCAGCGCCCGAGGCATACTCCCCTGGATGGGCATGGGAACCCCCCACCCCCGCGACCCTAATAGAGGATAAAGCGGGAGATAATGAATGAATGAATGATAGTTATCTTATCAGTAAAAAAAAAAAAAAGTGAAAAACAGTGTGAAAGAAAAAGTGCAGACATGCACTGGAGGAACTTACAACCTACACACAGAAAGACCCTGTCCTTCGTCATGGTACCTGAGCACAGTTCATTAATGCTGTGAGCCGACTCTGATGCCTTCCAGTTAAATCATTCTGTGGCATGTTTCATTGATTTGTTTTGCCAAGGGCATCTATAAATCACCAACATCTTTATAAAAGGCCTCACACACACATACACACGTACAATACATACATATATGACCACATGTTACACAACCCGAACACACCCAAAAACATAGACCTTGTGTTACCTTGGACACAGAAGTACACAATGGAATGAAAAGTGCTGCCTGTTGTAATCGTGTCATCATTTGTGCTGACCTGAAAAGAAAGAGGGAAATGAAGAAACATCTTTTGTGGGACGATGCTGTCAGAGAGTTTGAGGTGAGGATGTACAATAGCAACGACAAAATACGAAACAAATATAAATTTCAATTATACGTTGCGAATCAACTTCAAAGTCTCAGCGACTTTTTTTCCTCACAGGGCCTTGCTGCACCATTGCCTGCTGATTGTTATATTATTGCCGTTGTAAAAATCTGCTGTTCATTTGTACATTAAACTCTGGAGCTCAAAACACAATATATATTGAGTTCGATTTACCGAGCAATAAAATGTTTAATCTCATTTTAAAGACCGCAACATTAAATCCTAACCTATAATTTATTGGCAAGCTACTCCATCCTCTCTGGGTTAAAACTTTAAAAGCCTAGACCGGTCACCTCAGAGGATGTGGGATTTCTGCGACCGATTGGTTCGACCTCAAGAGGAGAACAGCTGAACAAGCTCCCTAACATGAAGGGTGCCAACTCATTTAGAGCTTTAAAAACGAATGAAATATAAGTTTGAACTGCAGCCAGAAAGACTAACCCTGATCTTATTCAGTCAGTGAATCACAAAACTGCATCCTGTTTGAGCTGCATTGAGGCTTTTGCTTAAAAACTCCCTAAAACCCACGTATGACATCACAGCAATCTACAATAATAAATAATGATGAGTAATGATTTAGTTTTCCTGAGATAATGACAAAACTCAGTTATTTGTTGAAGCTAACAGGGCCAAATACCACATCAAAGTTTTACATACACTATATGGACAAAAGTACTGGGGCACATTTCATCATTGAATTCAGGTGTGTTATTCATTTCCAGTCTTTTGGACTGTGGGAGGAAACCAGAGCAGACTCAGGGAGAACATACTACCTACACGCATCAAGGGCCCTAGTCAGCCACCCAGCTTCCTGCCCCTCATTTTTGCCGCTTGATGATTTGTTGAAGGACCTTTAAAACCTCAGGCAAATATGACAGAATGTTGCAGTGTGTGATGGGAAGCAGACGCCTGGTTGCGCAGATCTAGAACAAGTTCCATCCTGCCAGCAGCTGTAATGACAGTGGAGCTATTCTCTATATGAGACCATGTAACATTACAAATGTGTTCAAGGTAAGTATGAAATAGTGGCATAAAGCTGCTTTAAAGTTGCTATTTTTAAAGATTTTTTTTCATGTGAGTGCACAACAGAACAGAACAAAGATGTTTTGTGTGCAGTTCTCATAGCGGTGTCCCATTTGGTTTATGTAAATATGTAAAAATGTGCAGGTTTCCACAAACAGAAATGTAAAATCAAGCCTCTTGTGCATAGTGACACGTGCAAAAACGCAGTAACCAAACCTACATAGATCTTCTACACTGATTTTTAAAGTGAGATTCACTGCAGCAGCACAGCGCTGCAGACGATCACCCGTCTTCTGCAGCCACACAGAAAAAAATGACACGTTCGCCTGATTCAGACTTTGTCGGCGGGAAGGCGATTCAGATGCAACCGAACTAAACCCTCAGCAAAAAAAAAAAAATTGATTTCATACCGCAATCAGTTAAAAGCTTTGAATTTTTTTTTTTTCCCCAGAGGTGTGAAGAACTTTAACTGGTTCTACATTTAGTTAACATGGTGCAGCCTCCTTAACATTCAGTCACACAAAGAAGCACTTCAAAAGAAGGAAGTGGGGTTTCAATTATTAAAATGAGAAGTGGAGAATAGCCCGAGAGGAAGAAGAATAAAAAAGGAGCCAACAACCTCGGGGAAAGAAAGGGTCAAATGAGAAAGAAGAAGCCGAGATCCGTCTCATTATGATCATCCAGGTCCCTGAGGGTTAAAAATGGGAAATGAGGCATCACATTGCAGCTTGGGCAGACTGTATGGTAAATCTTTTGTACTTTAAGTGTATATATCAATAATGCAAAAAAAAAAATATATAATAATAGTAAGGGAGATTTCCCATTAAGCACAACTTCAGTCAGTTTAGTTCCTTATAGCTAAACTCTGGTATAGTGGCGTGACAGAAGATCTTTGTGAATTTTATTTATTCACGTTCCATATAGAGTATAGACTGCATATTGTTATTTGTCACTACAATATGGTCATCACAAAGCATCACTATGGATGCATGAACAACATAGTAACTATGTAGTACAGCGGTAACTGCAGTGTTGCATGCAAAGTGTGTCTACCACAAAGGAGGCGGAGTCTTTCAGTTTCATTTTGGCTGAACTGCTTCAGCTTGTTACCTACTTAAAACTGCAAGACTCTGTGAACTTAATACCACATGGAACAGTGCTCAGTAACCAAGAAATCTGATCCCCTCACTGCAGCCTCGCCCACGCACGTTAAACTAAACCCTGGACGGTGGATAGTTTACATGTTGGTGAATATTGACCACACAACTGCTGCAGCTCGGACAGTATTTTACTACATCATGCCAAACCGAATTATAATCAAGCCACAGGAAACATACAGTTAGGTTTAAGTTCATAATCACACATGAACATGTCGGGTTCTTCATAAAAATGAAGATCCATTCTGACGTCACTCGTGGCGTCAGAATTCATTCCTGTTTCCCTAAAAGGTAAGGTCACTGTTTTTATTGCAAAGAGCTGCTTTGAAACTCAAAATACAGACAAATGCTGCCCTTTTAATGTCCTCATTAAATACTCAAAAATATGTTCAGTAATGCGTTTAACATCTAAACGTTTTACTCTTGAATAATATTTAAAATGATGAGAGAAAATAATCACATAAAAACACATGTGCAGCGTGATCAGAAATAAAAATAATAATACATTTGATTTGATGGCGCCTTTCTGGACACTCAAGGTTACCTTACAAAGAAAAAACAATAAAACATCAATAATAAATAAGGCAATCAGCCAATCATAGTAAAATAAATTTAAGTAAAAAATAAATTAAAAGATAGAGGAAATAAAATCAGAGATTATAAGCAACTGAATATAAATATTCAGTCATCCTTAAATTTTCAAATCTAATTATTATAATCAGGAAAGTGGACGGTGCTGGACAGGTCACGGGTTCATCACGGGGCAGAGACAAAGCTATGGGTAATTTACTCATTTAAATTTACCTACTAACATGTTTTGGACTGTGGGAGGACACCCACATTGGGCTCAGGGAAAACATGCAAACACACGGAATGGGTTGCCCCGCCTGGGAGTTGATTCAGAGTGCTAACCCCTGCGCAACAGTGCTACCTGTGTGGCAATAAAGATGTCTGCTGTCTGATGTTTTTGTTTACTTCTGTCCCCACAGGTTGTTGTTGTTGGTCTGCGTTTATCATTTACTTACTGACTTTATTGGGTAAAAATATATTAACACTACTCAAATGCTGTTTTAGTTTATAAGGAATCATCCCCCACCCAAATGGTACCTGACCTCCAGTGCAAAAAACATGCAAAAATACAGATACAAACAAGGAGGCGTGGCTAATAAAGGGTTCAGTGTTCACTAGGTTT
This sequence comes from Corydoras sp. C115, assembly GCA_019802505.1. Taxonomy (NCBI): domain Eukaryota; kingdom Metazoa; phylum Chordata; class Actinopteri; order Siluriformes; family Callichthyidae; genus Corydoras; species Corydoras sp. C115. Next base: position 230,746 of record JAFMOC010000233.1, read on the forward strand.
TCATCAGAAATTAAAAATCCCTCCAATGTTGCCGCCCAAACAATACAAAGTCATGAAATGACCATAAGAAAGTAGATTAGTCTCAGACTATTAAATGTCAAAGAATAATAACGTGCTGACATTTCAGCTATGCACATGCAGATGAGCACATAAAACAGTGTTTATGGCACAGACATGTCTTCCACACTCATCTCTTAGTGAAAACCCATAGCAGCAGCACCCTACAGGTCGAGACATGAACATGTTCTCTCTTACTTTACTTCTTCTTTTCCTGTTCCCCTGTCTGCCACATACTCTTCATACCCCTATATGGTAAAAGGCCTTTGCGGAGTGAGCATGCAGGAAATGTTGTGGCACCCACGCTTGCATATTCATTGATGTAGAACATATTACACAACCTACACAGTACATAGTTTGCATTCATGCAGAAGAGCGGACAACATGCACAAAGATGTCACGCATCCCGAAACTTTTTTTTAGTCCAGGAAAGAATAACGCTTTTATTAATTACCAGTGAACCGTAGCTTTAAACATGGAACTGAGGTGACCTTTACAGCATTGACGTTTCATTTCAGCTTTATCTCACCCGGCCTCTGTGTCCTCTCTCCGGCTGAAGCATACGAGTGATATTGTTTACTGTGGATTTATGGGAGTGCACATTCTGCCTCTGCATAGTTTGTGTCAGGGGGTATATGTTGGGAGCAGCTTTTGGAGTAGTTTTGGAGTGCAGTGTGACCCTGGCATGACTAAAGAGAACCATTAGTGTGTCATGGGTGAGAGTGAGAGTCATAGTTGCATGTTCGTAAAATTTGCCTTGCAAACCTTTGTGATGTAATTCTACCTTTTGTCAGATATGGATGCCTCATATGGGCATAAAACACAAGTCAGAAGCAGCTTATTTAGGGTATTCCAGTACTCGTGGTTAGATGTTGACCACAACTGCCTTCCACACGCAAGAACAAATAAGTTTAGTATTTTAAAGAACTCAGAAGTGCACGCAATGCAAATGTTTCAATTACAGAAGCAACGCCATACAAATTAGCACTAATGATTTCTGAATTTCCAGTGTGTTCCCGGATAAAGCATAAAGCCATAGAAGGGCATATACAGTCAAACCCGCCTTTCCTCTAAATACAGGCGTTAAAATCTCTGATCATATTTTTTGTGTTTTAATAGGAAAAAACAGGTTAAGACATCGTCTGCACATTCAATCCACAAACATGATGTTAGTTTGGTAACTAACATATCGCCGGAACAAGGAATATATATAAAACTGAGTAAAAAAAAAAAAGAAATATATTTTTAAATTGATGCAAAATCAATATAAAGTTCAGTTTAGTTACACAGAGCTGGACAAATTCTGCTTTAGACTCTAATGTACTCACACAAACATAGATTATCCATCAGGCCATTGGGCAGACTAATAGGGACATATGTAAAGACCCATTGCATCACCTCAGTCAAATGATTTTAGTCCCACAGGGAGCTTAAGATGACCTTTTAAAACATTATTCCTGACCTTTTACAACATGCCATGTTTCAGTTTTAATAATACGACAAAAGTGAAACCATCAGCAATAAATAACCAACTGCGTTACCAAGTCCACTGATCCATGTACATAAGAGTTACAGCTTAATTAAATCAGCAGTAAGTATGTCTGTGTGTGTTTGTGGGTGGGGGGGGGGGGGGGGGTGTTGTCTCGAACACAGAATGTGTACTGACATTTGAAACAGCACGCGAGTCATGTCAACATTCAGTCTGTTGTGTCAGGTCAGTATTTCAGTTCTTATCAATGCCTCGTAGATGTTATGAATTTATCGTCTGATACAAAATAATTAAAAGTGGTTTCAGCATCACGCTGATCAAGAAAGCAAATCAAAATCCAAAGCGGTGATAGAATGCCAATGGGCAGATACACCCAGGACAGGGCACCAATCCATCACTGGGCACAGACACAAACACACACTACATGGGCAATTTGGAGCATTCAATTTACCTTTAATCCATGTTTTTCGACTGTGGGAGGAAACCAGAAAACCCGAGAGAAACCCACGTGGACACGGGGAGAATTGGAAACCCAGATCAGGATTCAAACCTGGACCCCACAGTGCTGAGAGGAGAACATGCTGACCACTAAGCCACCGTGCTGCCCTATGTTGCATACAGTTTAAATGCAAGTGTTGTTTTTTTTTTGCCAATTTGGGAATTCAGAGACAGGACCGTTCAGAACAGGTTGCTCGAATGACAACAGCAAGTAGCCAATGAACACAGTGAGCACAGATTCGGAGGTGGCTCAGTTCGTTAGCTGCTTACAAAGCCAGCAGTGTGCCAGAGTTGGGATGCCACACAGGACCCTGAGAATTGACTCATTCACTCTCACTTTTTCAATCTCATTCAGTTTTCTCAAAGTATGCCCCCCCCCCCTTCCTCCCTCCACTCGCCTCAGCACACTCCCCCTTCATCTGGCCTTTTACCTCAACCAAAAGGCCCAACCAAATCAGGGCCCAGTATTACCTCGGAGCCTGACGCAGCATGCAAATATATTTGGTTGGCACGCAAATTCCTTACATTCACAAGAATTGTGTCACATGGGCAGCCCGGCGAGATTAAAACCACGTTCTTGGAAATCCCATTCTAATTTGGTCATCATGGTTAGTATTTTAATTTAGATTACAGTTACATACAGGGGGTTCTGTACAGGAGGTTCACTCTGCATGCACGATAACGGCCGTGGGGGATGAAGTATTCACACCTTTTTACTTAAGCAAAAGAACAAATAAAGTAAAAATAAAACCATTAATTATAGGTAAAAGTTGTACTTAAATATATATCATACTTTGATAAAAAAAAAGTGCTTAGGAGCAAAACATAATTACAAAATAAAGTTTTTCCACAATTCAAACACATGCAAAACAGCTGCACCGGAGGTGCCAGGTTGCTCTAAGGTATGAATGTGTGTGTGTGTGTGTGTGTGTGTGAATGGTGTTTATCCAGGATGTTAAGTTGCCTTGTTTTCTTAGTAAGTACAGGACGCAGTTCATGCAGACCTAATTAGGATTAGTGGTTTAAAAATTTGGCAAAAAAAAATATGAATACAGGCACAAATAAGAGACGGTCGGTTTGGATATGACTTACTGCATGAAGCATATTAATCATGTTGTCAGAATAGGGTCAACAAGGTTTTTAAAAAGTATACAGGTGCACTTATCATCTAGCTTCACACCTAAAATCTTGCAAAATCCTTCCACAGTGCAGCGTGGCTCTGCCGAGTCGGGGTCTCTTTGCTTACCCCCTGTGGTTTTACATCTGTAGCATGTAGCACACACAGTTTTATCTTTCACTTTTGCTGTTGTGTGAGGATGGTAAGGTTCTGGGTCAATAGCTCGACAATTTCAATTTGTTGGAGCAGAAATTCAAACATTGTACTCAGTATCAGGTTCTGTCCTTAACCACTGACCATAAAAAGCACACACTAATACAACGATGTCACCGATTACAGGACAAATTAAGCAGCATTCCCCACTCAAAGTACAGATAGTGAAAGCATCCTGTGTTTGTTGTGACACCAACCAAAAATAATAAAAGGCTCCTGCTGGAACGGCTCAAATTCACAAGGTGATGCAACACATCCATTTGTCCAAACAACAAGTAGAATATATTTACCCCTGAAGCGCAGAGACAGATTCACAGACGCACAACAGGGGCACATGACCCAAGCAAGAATGTGTGTGGGGTTCGAAATATTCAGAATCTATGAGTTTCCTGGAATGCAGGAAGGCTCGGAGTGCGGGTCAGCTAACAGGGCCTTTGTTGTTCATCTTGTAAAACAACAAGATGCAAAATAATCTTAAGAAAAGTGCTCTATTTTTTTTTTTTTTTTTGTCTCAGCCTGATTAGAAGGATCAGGAAAAGCACACGGGAGCTGTGCTGCGAAACTGCACGGCAGAGCTGTCTGGACTTGCAGCCTTCTGGAATCTGTGCTAAGAAGCAGGGAGATTAGGCCTCGGCTGTCTGGGTTACGTGTGGAGAGGAGAGTCACAGCTTGTGACACGGTGGAGAGACTAATCAAGACCCACTAACTGTGATCTTATTAATGCAGTCCCGGCAGTTCCTGAGGAACACCTGTTCCAGCTCTCAGACACAGATCACAATCATTACTGCCTAATGCACAATACACGATAACATCTAACAAGAACAAGGTTCTGCAGTGTTGCATTACATCTGCATACAATACGACTGAAAACATTCAGACTCCTGATTCCTGTCATCACTGCTGGTGTAGAGTAACTTCGTCAATTTAAGTTACAACAGGCAACGCACACTGTTTGTTCGACAGCATCGGCCTGCAACATCAAATCAATAAATCTATGTAATTACTGACATAAATTTATAACATTAAGCATTTGGGCACAAGCACATGCTTCCAACATTGTGGAAACAGTTTGGGGAAGGCCTTTTTTTTAGTTCTTACATAACTCATGGTTCATAAAGGCATGACTGTGTGGAAGAGCTTGACTGGCAAATGTGGGGGGCACTTGTGGCATGCAAGCATTGCAATTGTTCGTATTATAGATGTTCAAAATCATGTATACCTGTAAAATAAATGTATTTATACATATATATAAATTATATCTATATACACACACAAGTTGTTCTTGGCGCCCTGTCCTGGGTGTATCTGCCCAGCGCCCGAAACGTTCTCCTCTTGATGGGCATGTGGAACCCCCCCCCACGACCCTAGTAGAGGATAAAGCGGAAGATAATGGATGGATGGAGTTGTTGGGATGCTTAACAGATTAATGTCGCAACATCATTTTGTACAGAAGTGCATTTCATCATCCACACGATCAGTTTGGAAGAAAGAAAAATAAGTTTTTAATACGTTTTCAGATCCATATGAACATTTTCATGTTCGATTGGTTATTTTTACACAGACTATAGATTCTGGATAAACTAACCCGTAAAGCTCACGTCTATTGGATTAAACCGAACAAGTGCATTAAAAAGGGTGGGGGGTAAAAATAAAGAAAAAAAATGAGGGAGGTGTATAGAGCCCGACAAAGGACGGTTAGTGGGTGGAGGGGTGAGTGAAAGGAGGAGGCATTATTGACAGGTTTGGAGCAGAGTAGCTCGTATTAAGACCGTGATTGGCTCTCTGTGCTGACCACGATGACCCGCAGGGACTCCCGAGAGGTCCTCAGGGCGGTTAACATGAGCGGAGTGGCATTGTGCTTAGAAGCTCACATTACATAAACCCCATTCGACATCCCAGACTTAAATACAGACGGGCTGAAGAAGTCAAAACCCTCAGTCATGCGTATATAAACGCTTTTACTCGCATACAACAGACACCGCGGAGCAGATGAGTGAAACGAGGAGCCGTTTTTGAAAAAAAAAAAAGAAGACATTTTTATTCAGAAATGATTCATTTTGTGCCCGTGACATGTCTATTCAGTAATAACATTCTTTCCAGAAGAGAATCACTGCATAATTTTACAAATAAAAATGAAATGTAAGGAAACAAAAAAAAAAACAAAAAAAACATTCTTGAGATTCTGTAAAAATTTTAATCACTAAAAAAGAAGGCTACACTAGAGAAATGGTTGCTCCACAGCCGGGTTGGGAGACAATAACACAGCGAGGCGCTATGACAGATATAAAGTGTCTGAAATCCCAGCGTGGAGACGAGTGAGTCACAGTGCAGTGTCCGCAACGAAACACTCATACACATACACACATACTCAGTCATCCGATGATGCCCGTCTCTCCATGGGAGATTGAGGCCTTTAGCACAGTGGTTTGTATTATGGAAGTAATCAGAGAGAACAAAACAACTTAACTAAACTCGTACGGATCTAAAGTCCAGGCAGAAACCAAATGAAGACTTTTTATCTTAAACTCCAGTTACAGTTTTCATCTTAAGCACAAAAACGAGCTCCTCTTCCGAGGCAGATAGTGAGATGATGTACAGTACAGTACAGTGGATACATCAATCATGACCACACTGGAAAAAGGACAGAGGAGTGTGTGTTTGTGTATAGGTGTGAGATGTTTCCCACTTTCTCTCCACCCAATGTTGATGAACCCCTCCCCATCCCATTCCTCTGTGTGCCCCCTGCCTGCCTCTACTCTGCCTGAGCATCGTAGTTGGCACCGCCAGCTTTCTTCAGCTCATTTCGGATGTAGTCCTCCTCCAGCTCCCGAATATCGCTCACCATGAATTCTTTAGCAAAGTTCTGCAGAACAGAACATGAATCAGACGAGCAGGTGTTACACAAAATACGACTTTAATAAACGAGCCAAACCCATGTTAACATGTCCATTACGGAGAACATATTTAAATATGACTTCAAACATTAAATACGTTACTGGAACAGGTGACCTTTATAACTTAACGAGTCAAAGGTACATGGTTAATGTCAAGTTTCTGCAAATATTATCAGTTCACAATTCTTAGATTGGTTATCTCTAACTGCTTTTAGCAAAATGCTTTTAAGCAAAATGCTTGTTTTTCTATAAATGCATATCCTTGGGTTAATTAAAGAATCTCATTATAACTGTGAGGGCCACAAATATATGTTGATTTCCCCCAAACACTACAGACCCATCACAAGTATAAATACAGATACCTACACAACCTGTAAGGTTTTAATGCTGTAGTTAAGTCCATGGCTATGTTTTTAAAAATGCATTAATTCACTTTTTATTTTTCAAACAGTGTCTCTCACTGGCCATCTGCCGCAGCACCGATGTAGCTTCCAGCACAATATCTCAACGCGTATTCAGTTAAGTGGAGCAGAGAGCCGCTCTAAAGCACTTCTGATGAAATCAGTAAACATATCAAGCTTTGTTTAACGTGCTCATTATCAGCTGGAAATGTGATGCTGCTGCTCCGGTCACCAGTGAATTTTTAATTATAATAGGAAAAGAAACGGAGACAATAATGATAGGCTTACAGCTTAATGTAAAAGCAATATCAGTGTCAGAAGTAAAATTATAATATAATCCGTGATTCCGGTCCTACAAACCCCTCACTAAAGCCTTCCACAGAATGCAAACAGAAAAAAAAGAATCATGCTGGTGAACTGAACTGGTACTGATTCACTAATAGGAATCGTTTACAATGAACGACACTGTCATTTGTTGATGACTGACGATGCTACAGAGAAGAATGGAACACGGAATTCTCATGTAGCCCTGAAACAATGCTAACTGTTGACGGATTAAGTTTGTTTGCAAAAAGTTGTGTTTAAAAAAAACGCATTTATAAAATATAACTTGCTGTAATGTGATTATATTACAGAGAATTTCTGCCCCGCCCTGTCCTGCTCTGCACTCTTTCCACATATTACAAATACTTGATTCTATGAGGGGATGAGACCCCCGGTGCGAGTCGGTGTCTGTATCCCACCTGGCAGACGTCTTTGACCAGCGTTTTGTCCGTGCTGATCTTGGCTCTCTGCAGACCGCTCACGTTCTCGCCGATCCAGGTGATCAGGGTGAACTTGGCCCGTTTGCTCATGGCATCACCAGTCAGAATTCTCACGAAACCAAACAGACGAGCGTCATCTGGAAGATCAGCAGACAAAACGTCAGAATTCGCATCACAAATGTTACAGAATGGGTTTTGAGTCAATGGCATGTGCCTTTGTCATGCTGTTCGTCTTGAGATTTTGCAGCAGCGTTGCATTTCAGGCTGCAGTGTTTTTATTTACTGATCAGAACATGATTGTTCTCCTGATGGGAATCTTCCGTAAATAGAGGAGGAGTACCTGAAATTACTCAGCTGCAGCTGGGCTGCATCCTATAGCCACACTGATGAGAAATAAAGCAAGCATCGACTGTAAACCAAAAATTTTAAAAGATTACACTACCATTATAAGTTGGATAGTTTTACTGAAGCAGAACAGAAGATTTTGGCTCTTTGTTCTGATGAATAAAGGCTTAAATCGCTTTGTTTTCCTTTATTCAGCCTGGAATACCAGTCAGTGTGAACTTTACTTACTAACATCTTTATGTCTCTTAGCTTCTCTCCAGGCAACCTCCCCACAGGGATTAGATTCAGGAAAGACACACCTATAAATTTGCAGGTCTACAAAACCAGTCTCAGATAACTGAGGACATCTCTGATGTCACTACAGGTGACCTGCACATCTCAGTGTGAACATGCCCCATGTCTATTAAAAGCATGACAGATTTAAATACACATTTCTGATGAAAGATCTCGGAATATCATGAATTTATTTGTTCAACTTGTGTTTTGTAATAACAGGAGATCATATTATGTACAGTAGTAGGTAAATATTGCATCCAAAGTTCCATTAGTTTCGCACAACCATAAATACAAGCACAATATCAGTGTGTGTAATTAAATTAAAGCCCAAAAAGGCTGCGGTTTGCATGTGTGAACATGACAACGTATGCAGTGTGCATGATAACTACACACATTTTAAATAAATCATATTACCACCCGTTTAGACAGTGATGCCTGTGCCAGATTTGGTCACTTTACCATAGACCACTGTGGTGGTCTCATTATGCCCATATTTGGCATTCTGGTTTTAAGGAGAATTGCAGGAGTGCCCGATCCAAAATGTTGCACAATGAATCTTTAAGGTTCATCCCCCTTTTTTTACGTCACTGACAACAAACATAAAAACATAACTCTAAAGTAAATAAAGGTTTTAAGGAGAATTGCAGGAGTGCCCGATCCAAAATGTTGCACAATGAATCTTTAAGGTTCATCCCCCTTCTTTTTTTACGTCACTGACAACAAACATAAAAACATAACTCTAAAGTAAATAAAGGGTTAAAACCTGCCCTGTGCTTCTCATCCCGCTGCTGTTGTATAATAAAGGTTTATTCTGCCAAGTGGCATTTTGCCCTCAAACAGTTATTCTGACAGCACCTTCCTCTGCACTTTATTACTTTATAAAAGGAGTTGTTTATTAACTGGGTTTAATATTTAATAAAAACAGCTAATCATATTTTTGAGAGAGAAAACAATTCCAATGGGTCTATGAAGATTTATAGAATAAAAATGTCTAAATTTCAAGTCTGTCTCCTATTGCAGCTATAAAAGCTTCCAAGATTTCTGCAACATTTGAGTCTGTTGTGGGAATGTTGTGTCTCTTCATCTAGGAGATCCGACGTTAATATTGGATTATAGGACATGGCTTCAACAGAAAGAGGTTTGATGGATTTGACTTTATGGTTCTGTTTGAGTCAGTCCAGTTCTTTTTTTTTTATTTTTTTTTACACCTGCTCTCAGAAACAGCTGGACCTTCCCCAAAGTCCAAAACGCACGTTTAGACGCATGATTTTATTTACCTGCACCAATGTGACTAAATAAAAACCTGAAATCACTAATAAAGAGGCGAGTCCCGATACCTTTGTTCATACAGCGTACAATGGAAGGAGATTTGAGCCATTTTTTCCTTCTGAAAAATGTTCTTGTTGCCAGGTTAGGGCCTATCCCCACTTCCTTTTAATGTGCCATAGTTCTGAAGTGTTCTTCCTCCTCAGCTCCAGTCAGCCTACACACTTGCGCTGACATTGCACAAGCCTATCCTTAAACCAACACGGCGACTATGATGACACAGCGAAAAGAGTAATAAATTTGTATCCCATACGACTGCCCTACTTCCCCATTGTGTTCATTCCATGCAATTTAAAGTGAGCCACAAAACAAATCATGTAATAAACCAATAATAATTACGGATACGATGCATTAATGCTTTTTTTTTTTCTAAAAACAACCCATTGAGCAATTGATTAGAAATCAATCAGTCTGTGAAATGCTCCTGAAAGCTTTAAAGCCTGTCCACGTGTTAAACACTTGGCAATCCGGTCTTTAAGACCTTCTCATCATGGCTCATATTGTTGGGTTTATCATCATTTATTTACGCAGTGAACTATATTTAACTGATTTTTTGGATTACAGGTTCAGTTTCTGGAGTAAGAATTATACACTCACTTCATTTACCACCTGAATTCTGCTGGAACTCCCCCTTAAAAAGTGTCCAACAGCCACACCCTAAACCATGTCAGCCTGGGAATTAGTTATTACATTACCACCTCAATCCCCAATGATCCCCCATCGGATACACAATGCAATGACAACCATTCTCTTAAACTCTGTAGTAGATTTAAACAGGAAGTCTGAGGAGACGAAACTTCATGTTCCATTCTCCCAATCAGAGAGTATGAGCAATCATGAGCAACGGTGGGATGATCGAACATTTCAAAAGGACTCCTATTAACGTATGAGAGCCAGAGAGATGTTAACATTCGTTTCTTTAAGGCTGCACTTTGTGGTACAAGTTAAGCATTAATATCTAACCATAAAAGGAAGTCTGTAGGTTCAGTGGTACACTTCCGTGTAGTCAATATTCTATGAGCCATGACACTGACAGTATAGTGAATGGACTGATCATTTAATTAAATAGAAAGAAATACAACATTCGGGGATAGAACGTGGTTTGTCAAGTTTATACGAGGAAGAAAGAAAAAAAAAGCTAAAAACATTTTATAGTTTATATGGAGAACATGCTCTTCAGTGCAGATGGACTCTTACCTGTGCACTGGCTTTTAAATTCTTCATAATCAATCCCATGTCCTCCTGGTACAATTGTTGGTCCTTCATACTTAAACACTGCCCTTTAAAAGAAAAATAAATACGACATAAGTGGTTACCAAACAATAACGTTAATGTCACAACAATAAACCCGCTGTGAGAAAAGTGTATGCAAATAGATGTCTGCATGAACACCGACACTGTTTAATAGTGACGAACAATGCAGGTGGGGATTGAACGCTGCACCGTATCCATTAAGCAGCAAATTCAACCTTGAGATTTCAGGCAAAAAAATAAATAAATAAAAATTTTATTTCGAGGAAAAAAAAAGGAAAAAAACACCTGCTGATTTTAGAGATAACTCCATAAATCTTAAATCAGTTCCATTTTAACGCATTTGAGACACGGAAGGAATTTATATCACAATGAATGAATGAATGAATGAATGAATGAATGAGGAGCGTTATTATTATTATTATTATTATTATTATTATTATAAGGGCTGATTACCAGTTTATATCGGTGTTGTCATCTCGAACCAGGTTGTACGCGTCTCTGCAGGCGTCTTTGTCGATCCGCGTTGCCATTTTGAACGGGAAGAAAAATGAGAAACAGTCCAGAGGAGAAGAGACGCAGAGCGAGGAGTTGGCGCGGCGGCGGAGGGCGGCTTTAAACCCGGGCGGTGCGGCGGCGGTGCGGCGGCGGGATGCTGGCGGCGACGCTCCTCACTCTCATCTGCAGCGCTGCTCGCTCTCACCGCGCCTTTCCTACTGACGCGTCAATTCCTGGGCGTTGGTGATTTTCTCGGTCATATCAGCGCCGTTTGAAATGGATGTGCCTCTGTTCTCTGTGTCGCAGGGCTCGCCACCTCCTAATGGCCAACTAGGGGATTCGGCCGAATTAAATCCACCCGAGAGCGTGATCACCGCAGAGAACGCACTCTGCCATCTTGTGGATTTCATTGTTGACACAAAACCCATTCACTTCAGAACAATGCAGACGCTCACATTTACACTCCGGATTAGAACCCAATCTCAACCAGAAACACGTCTTAATCCACAGTGATGATGATCTCTGATGCACTGGCATGAGATCGATGCAATGACATCATTACTAAACACAAAGACTTTAAATACACAATAATCCCGAGATGCAACAAAAGATTATCCAACTATAATTCATAGGTGTTTAGAGATTATAGTAGGATGACACCTTTTACAGTGCAATGCCTTGACACACACACACACACACACTAATATATATATATATATATATATATATATATATATATATATATATATATATATATATACACACACAGTATACACACACATATACATATATATACACACATATATATATATATATATATATATATATATATATATATATATATATATATATATATATATATATATATATATATATATATATATATATATATATATATACACATACATATATACACACATATATACATATATACACACATATATACACACACACACACTATATATATATATATATATATATATATATATATATATATATATATATATATATATATATATATATATATATATATATATATATATATATATATATACACACACACATACATATACACACACACAATATATATATATATATATATATATATATATATATATATATATATATATATATATATATATATATATATATATATATATATCCAATAACATTACAATCTGTGCTATCGTAATAGCTACCTGTAAGAAACCTACTAAATCAATGGGAAACCTTTACACATTACGCATGTATTTTTAATTGGGTAGGTGAAAGAAGAAAGATTCTGTTGTGTGACATTATAATTTCCATGTAACCTGACTGGACCTCGATTTAAGGCCCAAATATTCCTGATTATATTCAATTATAATTAAGTCAGTAATGGATTGAAGATAAAGGGATTTATTTCTGGTCGAAAAGCAGACGATGAAGTGGTTCTTTGGCATTGAATTGCTTAATCATGACTCTTTAACTGTCTGCAAAAAGAATAATGAAAAATGCAACTGTAACAAAACTGAAGTCTGAACAATTAAAAAACAAATTCTAAATAAATACACACACGACAATTTAACACAGCTGTATAAGCATTATTAATCAGTAATAATATACATATCAAACATTTCATGGTTCTTTCAATATTTTGCTCTGATGCATAACAAATTGTCAAATATAACAGACTGTCAAACCAGCACAGCATAATTTAACTATTTTAATGCAACGGCTTCTAATTAAAACAGCAATATTTGCATCTTTAACCTAGTTTATTTTTTATTTTATTTTATTTTTTTTTGGAAAGAGACTTTTATTTTGAAATAACGCGCAGCGCTCAACATCGACAGAGCCTCGTAATTCCTCGGATGTTCTGCTCTTCTTCAAAAATTTGTTCATGTTATAAAGTTCGTCGTCCGTTGCCATGGCGACAGCGTGACGGAACGCTAACAGGGTTATTTATTTTATTTCCTGCAGACAAAACGACGAATGCGGGTCAATTATAAAATGCCATCTTTGATAAGTTGTTAGTCGGCGCCGCGCCGCGGAGTGCGGATCCGCCCAAATCAGCTCACCAGGTAAATCAAGTGCACTAATTAGCCTGTTCACTCGGTTTGTTTCGTTCCCTAAAGAGTGCAGTGGTGTAGGGCATAAGGAGCTATTTGAGATGCAGCCGTCATTTCCACAGCCTTATTTTTTTTTGTTTGGCTCTTCAGTGAACACGGTGTCTGTGATTCTGCTGCGTTAAACATTAAAATAACAGCGTTTTAACTCTGAATTAACCAATGAACACGGCGGCCATTATAATTATTGATTTTGTATTTTAGATGTTTTGATTATGTCTGGGGCGGCACGGTGGCTTAGTGGTTTAGCATGTTCTCCTCTCAGCACTAGGGATTCCCGGTTCTAATCCCCATCTGGGTGGAGTTTCCATGTTCTCCCCGTGTCCCCGTGGGTTTCCTCCGGGTTCTCCGCTTTCCTCCCACAGTCCAAAAACATGGATCAAGGTGAATTGAATTCTCAAAATTGCCCCATATAGAGTGTGTTTGTGTGAGTGAGTGTGTGCCCAGCGATGGATTGCCCCCCTGTCCTGGGTCTATCTGCCCAGCGCCCGAGACGTTCTCCCCTGGATGGGCATGGGGAACCCCACCGCGACCCTAATAGAGGATAAAGCGGGAGATAATGAATAAATGAATGATTATGTCTGGGGCAGCACGGTGGTTTAGCATGTTCTCCTCTCAGCACTAGGGATTCCCGGTTCGAATTCCAATCTGGGTGGAGTTCCCATGTTCTTGCCGTGGGTTTCCTCCGGGTTCTCCGGTTTCCTCCCACAGGCACCCTGTCTTGGGTGTATCTGCCCAGCGCCCAAAACGTTCTCCCCTGGGCATGGGGAACCCCACTGTGACTCTAATAGAGGATAAAGTGGAAGATGATGGATGCATGACTGTTTTTTGTTAAAACTTAACACATTCTTTCTTCCTTTTTTATTTTAAAGATTTAAGGCCCGTCATCTGATTATAACCATCACATTTTTTGATGACTACTCAATGAGTCCCCTTGTTAAGATTATAAGTGCATTTCTATTTACATCATACTTTTACTAAAACAGCTATAAAACTGACATGTTGAGATGTTAATCTCCGAATGAGGCTCTGTGTCTCTGTTTTGAAACAAACACTCCGGTAAAAATGTAAAAAAAAAAAAAAAAATTCGTATGGAAAACATCGTTGACAAGTGTTGAGGCAACAGCTATATTAATGGCCCTCGAATACATTGAAGACTCCAGATTAATTCAGACCATAATATGTTCAGATTCTAAGTCCTGCATACAAGCCATTGAAACTACATCCCAAAACCATCCAGTGATGAGCAATATACCGGCCAAAATCTTACATCTCACGGACATTAAGTATGATATTAAATTATGCTGGATCCCTAGTCACACAGGTATCCCAGGAAACGAACAAGCGGACAAATCGACACGGAAACCCCCGAACACAGTACTGCGGAACATAAAAATACCGGCCACAGACTTCAAACCATGAATACAATCCGACATCAAAGAACTATGGCAACAGGAATGGGAACACCAGGAACACAACAAACTTCACGGAATAGCCCCAGTCATAAATAACAGACCAATCATACACCTTCGAAATAAAAAGGACCAAACAATATGGACTAGATGTCGCATAGGCCACACGAAATTAACTCACCAGCATCTCCTAAAGGGAGAACCTCCACCAACCTGTGACACCTGTAATAAGACCATCACAATAAAGCACATCATCCTGGAATGCGATAAATACAAAGACATCAGAAAGAAACAGAACGTATCCCACGACTTACAAACAGCTCTAAGTCCAAAAAATACTTCAAAGCTCATGACATTTCTAAAAGACACTGGAATAAAGGCTCAGTTATAGCCTTATAGTAAGACTATAAGACTGTATAAATAACAACCCACCTTCTGCCATGAGTAAGGCCGAAAGGTGATTCATGGCGTTAAAACACAAACAAACAAACAAGTGTTGAGTGTTGACCTAAAACCTAACATAGATAACGTTGAATACAAATATTAAGTGTTAAAAGTAAATTTAAAAAGACTATTAGTTTCTTTGTAGGAATATAAAATTCAGAGTTATTTTTTTGATTGATTGCTGCTCTATTCTGCATATTTTTGAACCTAGTGTTAGAGGGGGATGACAAAATGGAGAGTGAGAAGTCGGCTCGAGTTTCCCGCCCACATCAGATCAGCGAGTCTATAAAGGTGAGTTCTGCTGAGCAACAAACCAACTGATAACCAGCTGCCCTGATAACCAGCTGCCCCCCGACATGCAGGTCGGGTTCATGTGTTGGGACAATGAATCTCAAAAAAATAAAAAATAATTATAAAAAAATAAAAAAGGGTATATTACCATCTTTACCATTTTTATAAATTACTTAATGTCCAATTACAGCGTTTTCCGTCATTAATATCAACAAAGTAAAAGCAGAAAACCCAAACCAGGGGCATTAATGACTCGATATGAAGGCTCTTACCGCAGCCCTTTATCCTGTGGCAGTGATGGCAAATACATTAATGCACTTTGCACATGTTGTCCTTGTCATGTACCGAAGAAGCGAATCACAATTACACATTTAAATCACAGATAAGCTTTAGTTTAAATTTGTATGAGCTGAACTTTAAGTAAAGCCTTTTTACCTGACAGGTGTACCGATGGGCGGACCAAGCCAACGTCCTGCTGCAGGGTTTAAACCAGCAGCGAGAATGCAGACAGCTGTGCGACGTCGTTTTGTTGGTAGACGGGCAGCAGGTTCCCGCCCACCGAGCCGTGCTGGCCGTCTCCAGCTCGTACTTCCAGGCCATGTTCACGCTCGGCATGCGCGAGGAGCGCCAGGCTGAGGTGGAGCTGGTGGGAGCCTCGTACATGGGCGTGAAGGCCGTGGTGGATTTTCTGTACAGCGGCGAGTTGCCTCTGGATGGTGGAAACATCGACTGCGTGCTGGAAACCGCGCACCTGCTGCAGGTGTGGCAGGTGGTGGATTTCTGCTGCCAGTACCTGGAGAAGGAGGTGAACGAGGAGAACTATCTGTACCTGCAGGAGCTGGCCTCGCTTTACAGCCTCCAGAGACTCGACAACTTTGTGGACCACTTTGTTCTGGAGCGATTCGCCGTGCTGTCCTCGACGGCCAACTTCTTGAGCGGCGTGAGCTTATCGAAGCTTTGCTCTTACTTGGCGAGTGAGAAAGTGCAGCATGACAGCGAACATGCCTTGTTCCAGGCTGCGTACCGCTGGATAAGCCAGAAGCCTGAACGTCTGGCCGTCGCTCACCAGCTCCTTCAAAACGTCCGTTTCGCCCTGATTCCACCTGTGGAACTGGCGGAGCACGTCCTGCCCGCTGTACGCTCGCTGCTCAGTCCAGAGTCAGGCTGCCAGGCCTTGGTGGAAAAGGCTCTGACGTACCACACTCAGGTCAGCGCCCAGCCGGTGATGCAGTCCGTGCAGTCTGCTCTGAGAGGAGGGGAGGAGCGACTCCTGCTGGTCGGTGGAGAGGTATACGAGCGTGGCGAGGAACTGAGCACCGACGTGAGCTGGCTGGATAAAGAAGCGGGAAACTGGGTGGTAGAGACCCAGCTGCCTGCACAGAGGAGCCATCATTGCGTGACCGTAATGGGGGGGTTCATTTTCATCGCTGGGGGAAGCTCATCACGCGACAACGGAGGCGACGCGGCCAGCAACGTTCTCTACAGATACGATCCCCGAAATAACACCTGGATTAAGGTAACGGGGTGAATTTTAAGAACATATAATAATTTGTTAAAAATATCAGGAAAAGCCCAAAATATATCCTTCAATAAAGGAAATAAATAAAATTATTTAAAATAATTCTGCAAAGGCACGGTGGTTTAGCACGTTCGCCTCTCAGCGCTAGGGATTCCCGGTTCGAATCCCCATCTGGGTGGAGTTTCCGTGTTCTCCCCGTGTCTGTGTGGGTTTCCTCCGGGTTCTCCGGTTTCCTCCCACAGTCCAAAAACATGGATCAAGTCAATTGAGTTCTCCAAATTGCCCCATATAGAGTGTGTCTGTGTGAGTGAGTGTGTGCCCAGTGATGGATTGGCGCCCTGTCCTGGGTCTATCTGCCCAGCGCCCGAGACGTTCTCCCCTGGATGGGCATGGGGAACCCCACCGCGACCCTAATAGAGGATAAAGCGGGAGATAATGAATGAATGAATGAAAATAATCCTGCAGTCACCGTTCTACTTTTCTGTTCTAAATAATTCCAAACTCTTCTGTCTTCTTGCTTCAGTGTGCCTGTATGAACCAGCGACGAGTGGATTTCTATTTAGGCACCATGGGAGACCGCCTGATCGCCGTCGGTGGACGCAATGAGAGCGGCGCGTTGTCATCTGTTGAGGTGTACCACCCAATTGAGGACTTCTGGACTTATGTAGCGGGGCTCCCAAGGTTTCTTCCTCTAACGTTTCATGCAGACGACGTGTTTGTTCTCTTGTTTTGACCTTTCTCAGTTCTCATCAGCTTCTCCCGTCTCCCCCTTCAGGCTCACCTACGGCCATGCAGGCACCACCCACAGAGGGGTAGTGTTCATCTCAGGGGGCCACGATTATCAGATTGGACCGTACCGGCGCGACATGCTGAGCTACGACCCAAGTTGTGCCGATTCGTGGACAGAGCGCCAGGCCATGACCCTGGCCCGAGGATGGCACTGCATGGCGTCGCTGCAAGACCACATCTATGCAATAGGGGGCAGTGACGACCATAAGGACAGTATGGAGCGTTTCGACGTGATGGCGGTGGAGGCCTTCGATCCTCGGACGGATCAGTGGACCAGGATCGCCCCGCTGCGATTTCCGAACAGCGAAGCGGCCGTGGCCGTGTGGGAGGACAGGATTTACGTGATGGGTGGGTACACCTGGGAGCACATGGACTTTTCTGAAAACACTCAGGTCTATTCTCCAGAGAAGGGACAGTGGGTATTGGGGCCCAATTTACCCAGGTACATAGCCGGAGCGTCAGCGTGTGTGTGCGTGGTCCTGCCTGAGCAGACCTGCAGCACAGAACAGAACAGAAAAAAACAGAGCAAAAAAGAGAAGCAGAGCTACAACCAGAGGTGAGGATTCTGTAGAGACCCGTGTGGGGGGAGAACGTTTACTCCTCCAAACATCCGCATGATGCGCAAAGATCAGGCTGCAGACTGAAAGAGGCCGGACTGTTCATGCTTCATCAGGTTGATTATAAAACCAGCATCAAGCACTTTAAATATAATGAAGAACAGAATCTGTGTGCAGAAGTCATACCATCGGACACCATCAAGGGACACGCCCGACTTCCAAGGTGCCCATGACCATGCCATCACTGCTTCTACAACAGAGAGCCATCAACTGGACAGCGGGTTCTACTGAAGGCAGTAGATCAACCCTGAAAATCATTTGCTGGTTTTCAGTAGAAATTTATTAAACAAAACGTTATTTTACATCATTGTACATTGCTCGGCCAAATTCAGCAATTAATTACTGATCATATAATCAGCAATAATGAAAACTGTTGCTTAAGCTTTTATCTTTGTGTACAGGACGATAAAATGAAAGTGAATTTCCAACGTTTGAATCCAAACTGTATTCACGCTGGACAAACGTCTCAGGTCTCAGAAGTGCATTTCATTTTTTAAGTTTGTTCAACATTTCATTTGGTCAGGACTTTATGTGGAAAGTATATAAAAGTGTACCATTCAAAGTATTTATGTTTAAAGTTTTCCTGAACTTTAGATTGTGTTTTATAATATAGTTTGTAAGTTTATCCACAAGCTTCAACATTAAAAAGAAGAGATGCTTTTAGGCCTGAAATCTGTGCAGAAATCTTTAAGATTTATTTATATATATATATATATATATATATATATATATATATATATATATATATGTTCTTTTAAACTGGTGTATTTACAGTGGACAGGTTTTGTTTAAAAGAAAACTTTTGGTTTCATTTTTGGTTTCGTCTTTCCCAGACGAACATATCGGGTCGCATTGAGATTAGTCATAATCCTCGACTTCAAAAGATGTTCAAATGAATCATGAGAAATATTGTTATAAATTTAGAGTTGAGTTTTAAAGCCATTACTGAAATTAATGATCATCGATCTAAAAGGTTTCTGTAATTACACACATGCTGTCAACTAAAACATTTATTTCCTTTCTTTAAGGTTGTAAACATAACATTTCTGTATGATTACAAACACTCAGTTTGCATTTTTTTCAAGGTTTTTTTTCGCGTTCTCACAAAGTTCATTTCACTTAAAAGGGTAGAACGGATGAGACGCCAATCTGAAAATATAAAGGAAAAATTTTAAATATTAAAGTAACTTAATTTTGGGGCTGTGTACAAGCAGCAGTGTGTATATATTTATGTATACGTGTGTGTGTTAGTGTGTGCTCATTTACTCTTCCATAGTGCAGGCCTTCCAGCCACGGTTCAGAGACCCGAGTGCACTCGTGTCCTCTTCATCCAGGGAGAAGTCAAAGATCTGTAATGATATAAAATATTATTCTACACCAATCCCAATGACTTCATGTAATAATAATAATAATTATTATTTACCAGGTGTCAGTAAGCTTTACAAACACATGAATTAATAAAAAAAAAATCATATTCTATTTAGAAAGAAGTTACCTTTGTGTTTTCTAGGATGTGATTGGGTTTAACACTTTTTGGAATCACTGCAATATCCTGTTCAATGTGATACCTCAGCAAAACCTAAAAATGGCGGAATATTTTTTAATATCAGGGTAATGAAATATTTCTGAAATTCACAAATTAAAAAAAATTACATTTCATCAAATGTTACCATATAATCTTTATAGTGTATTAAATATCTAGCAGTTTTGACCTGTGCAGGTGTCCGTCTGTGTTTTGAGGCTATTTTTTTGACCACGGGGTCGTCCAGCAACCTCTCAGGGTCTCGGTCTCCTCTATGACTATTAAAGTCATAAAATAAAATGAAATTTGCTTCAGTACATTTATTAATTAAATGCATCATGCTTTTCTTAAAGTGATCAATACTTGGCTACAACATGACATACAACTGTGGGGGAGGAGGGGGGACCCTTACAGCTCTTTAGGTCTTCCTGGTGAACCAAACGGACTGTAGGCTGTGAGAGTGATGTTCTTCGACTTGCAAAATTCAATCAGATCAGACTGTACCATGTACGGATGAAGTTCTACCTGTAAGCACGAAAACTGGATCAGCTGAGTATCATTTATATGGATATCAATGATAAACAATACAATATTCATTGAAGATTCACAACAAACGTTATACAGAGTGAGCAAGATCTTTGCTAACAATCCACTTATTAGAATGTAGGAAATAGAGTTCATAAACTCAGGCAGAACATGCAAACTTTAACTTGGAGAATTAGACCCAAGACATTCTGTCTGAGGTGAGAGTGTGAACATTCCTGTCTGCATCATTATTACAAATATAAAGACATTAAACACCTTATGTACATTATAAATTCATTCATTCATTATCTCCCGCTTTATCCTCTATTAGGGTCGCGGTGGGGTTCCCCATGCCCATCCAGGGGAGAACGTCTCAGGCGCAGGGCAGATAGACCCAGGACAGGGCGCCAATCCATCGCTGGGCACACACTCACTCACACAGACACACTCTATATGGGGCAATTTTGAGAATTCAATTGACTTGATCCATGTTTTTGGACTGTGGGAGGAAACCAGAGAACCCGGAGGAAACCCACGCAGACACGGCGAGAACATGGAAACTCCACCCAGATGGGGATTCGAACCGGGAATCCCTAGCGTTGAGAGGCGAACGTGCTAAACCACTAAGCCACCGTGCCGCCTTACATTATAAATGTTTATTTAAAATTAATTTGACTTAAAAAAAAAACTTTAACAGTTGAGCTTTAACTGCAAAAAAACTCAAATAAAAAAACTGATTTAAGAGGGTTTTTTTTGTCTACACTTGTTTTGCAAAAGCAGTTTCACACACATCACACCTACATAACCACATTTTTATTTCTACCATCCTCATTTTCAATGCACTTTACTTAAGTGTAGAAAAATATGAATATTGAATCATTAAAACTGGCACCTGGTTGACAGCTGGTGGGATCTGAGCCACAGACAGCAGCCTCTGGAGCTGTTGGATGGAGAAGTTGGACACACCGATGCTCTTCACCTTGCCAGACATTTTCAAAGCCTCCATCCCCTGCAATCACAAACTAACATTCCAACCGAGAACTTCTCCAGTTCATCAAGTTTACAGAGATCTTTACCTTCCACACATCCACATAATCAACATCAGACGTGAGAAGCTTTCCATCCTGCATGGGAAAGAGCTCGTCACCAACTTTCTGTGAGCAACACACAAAACAAAGAAAGAAAATCAGACAATGCTGACTTTTTTAGTGTATATTTCTAATTGTATTTGGGAAAACGCATCTGAACTGAATTCTAATGGAATGAAAAATAAAATTTCACATTTTAGAGTAAAATATTCAAACGTGAAAAGAATGTCTGTTTATTCACAAGGTTACACGATTTAAAGACCTTAAAGCTGTTTTGTGATTATTCGAATAGATATTTCACACAAACAAATTTAAAAACACACACACAAAAAAAAAAATTATTTTATTATTCTAAGAAATGTCGTTTACGATTTGGTTTCATCAAAGAAGCCAAAAAAAAAAAAAAAAAAAAAAAAAAAAAAAAAAATGAACAAGTGTAGCGTTTTTGACGCTAAATAGAAAATTGCAGCACCTCTAGCGGCCACAGACAGAAACACAGCCGCAGACTGTGGCGTGTAGTTGAGATATTACAGATGAGAACATCCTCTTTATGATGTATACACACACACACACACACACACACACACACACACCATACAGTTTCTGTAAACCCGCCTTTGTAGAAGCAGAAATTAAGTTACTAAATATATTTTATTAAAAAAAACGTTTTAAAGAAAAGGTACACTTTTATCTTTATAGAATTAATAGCCCTTTATTTCCAATTTCACATTCGAAAAATACAAAAAGCAACCTTTAGTCCCACAGGGAAGTGCACCAGGTAAAGGTCCAGGTATTCCAGTTGTAGGTCACGGAGTGATTTATTCAGACACTCAGGGATGTCCTGCGGGGCGTGGTGAGTGTCCCATAACTGCACAAAACACAACAGCAATCTTTAAATTTGTCTTTATAATAATAAAATTATATAAAATATAATTTTACATTTTTAAATAAAATTTTATTTTAATTTACATTTTTATTTGAAATCCATGCTGTTAGTGGGAGATTTCTCCAAGAGACACTTAATCCATGTATAATTTCATAATATTAATTTATAATTATTTGGGATACGGCACGGTGGCTTAGTGGTTTAGCACGTTCGCCTCTCAGCGCTAGGGATTCCTGGTTCGAATCCCCATCTGGGTGGAGTTTTCATGTTCTCCCCGTGTCTGTGTGGGTTTCCTCCAGGTTCTCCGGTTTCCTCCCACAGTCCAAAAACATGGATCAAGTCAATTGAATTCTCAAAATTGCCCCATATAAAGTGTGTCTGTGTGAGTGTGTGCCCAGCAATGGATTGGCGCTCTGTCCTGGGTCTATCTGCCCAGTGCCCGAGATGTTCACCCCTGGATGGGCATGGGGAACCCCACCGCGACCCTAATAGAGGATAAAGCGGGAGATAATGAATGAATGAATGAATTATGAGGGTTTTATTCTGCCATAGCACTAAATACTGTACATTTATATTATAGTCTACAACTCCAGAAGTTCACAAAAACTGTATAGAGCACTGGCTCACCTTACTCACGATGAACATGTCCTGACGCCGGATGATGCCCTGCTGCATCTTGGAGCGAAGCGCCTTGCCCATCTCCACTTCATTCTGATAAACGTAAGCTGTGTCCAAATGTCTGTAACCAGCAGCTATTGCTGCTTCAATGGCACATTGACACAGATCTGAGCTCACGCCCTGATTCAGCAAAACAAAATGATATTTCAACATCCTTACAACATGTACAGTTTATATTATGGGTTAAGTTTGAGGATATTATTACAGAGTTACTGTTTTAACAGAATCCCATCACCATGGGGTCAGATGTTGAGGAAAGTGTACTACATACAGGTCAAGACCTAAAGACGAGCACAGAACTGAACGCTGTTGCTTTAACTTTGAGTTTTCTACACGAGTGGAAGTTACCTTTGCGCTCCATGTACCCAGTCCCAGCAGCGGCATGACGTTACCATCATTCAACTCTATTTTTCTTGGTTGTTCGATAATATCTTCCATCTGTATTTAATTCCTTACAGATCTGTTAAGACCGATTTATTGCTACACCAAGTCCTCTTTGCTCCCGTTCACCTTTCCCTCGCTCTTGTTTTCTTCCTTGTCTACTTTATCACTGTGGTTAATCATTTAACCTGACTCTGTGTGTCCATGTGTGAATATGTGTGTGTGTGTGTGTAGATTTCTAACCACTATTATGCATGCATGTTTTGTTGCCTGTTGGCAAAACTGGAGAAAGTGACCTTAACAGCTACAGCCATGTGACTGTCTCCCGTTTCCTCAGGAACAGTATAAAATTCAGGAAGTTGGACAGCTTTTCCCTTTCTTGCTCTCTCTCTCATTCTGTTCCTTTGGACTGCCTACAGTTTGAGTAATGCCTCTAATTGACCTTGTTTCGTTAACATAATTTACTGCAGGATATCACAATTGATTGTCAGATTGAGAAGCAAATTATTAAACCATTAATGAAAATTCCGGCGGCACGGTGGCTTAGTGGTTAGCACGTTCGCCTCTCAGCGCTAGGGATTCCCGGTTTGAATCCCCATCTGGGTGGAGTTTCCATGTTCTCCCCGTGTCTGCGTGGGTTTCCTCCGGGTTCTCTGGTTTCCTCCCACAGTCCAAAAACATGGATCAAGTCAATTGAATTCTCAAAATTGCCCCATATAGAGTGTGTCTGTGTGAGTGAGTGTGTGCCCAGCGATGGATTGGCGCCCTGTCCTGGGTCTATCTGCCCAGCGCCCGAGACGTTCTCCCCTGGATGGGCATGGGGAACCGCACCGCGACCCTAATAGAGGATAAAAGCGGGAGATAATGAATGAATGAATTAATGAAAATTCCAACTAAAACTTAGACATGCATGTTAAAGTGGAAGTTAAAGTCTTTAAAACATTTATAGATATAGACACCAGGACATCATTCAATGCACCAGTGTGCAACACCATCAGTCATTAAACGTTATATTTATCTTCTTGTTGTTAGATTATTGTATCGCACCGGTTCTGCAAAGCACCTGAACATTTGCATGTAATCACCCATCATCAGCCGCCACTCGACATCGGCTGTAATCTGGAGAGTTTGATAAAAACAAAACACACAAATGTCATTCAGTCCGTCATATGTTTTTCTTGCACTGTTACCATCATTACATTTGATTGCTGCAAGTGGTGGTGACAAGCACCGCCCTACTGCACTGCTGTATAAAAATCCAGACGGGGTCGTTTTCAATATTTGATCACTTCTTGAGGTTCAAGACTTCATCAAGAATCAAAACAGCTGTAAAGACATTCAGTCTTAGGTAAAGACAGAAGATGTTCAGGTAAGAATCAAGTCACGGTCAGTTGTCTGGATTTGCTTTCTGTCATGTTATAATTTCATACTTAAAATTGAAAATAAGGACCTGCACGTTATGAGAATTCATCTTAAATAGAATGTTCAGACACAATGTGGCACAAAACCCATTATGCTTTATCTACTATTAAGCTCCTCTCTGTTCCACTGCGTGTTATCTGAGAGACAAATCTAAAACGTTTGTTTCCTTTTGAACCTCAGGGCAGAAAAATGTTTCTGTTTTTTTACTTTTGAATTATGAAAGTGAATATTTCTGTACACATCATTTATCACACTTAAATATGTGAAATGTAAAATAATTGCTCAACTGTAAATAATGTAAATCTGTAGTAACGTGGAACAGAAAAACTGGCTTTACATTATACTGATTATTTTAACACTTACTACTAAAGATGTCATTACCTCCACTCTATTCTGATCAAGTCATCAATGTGAAAAGTAGTTTAAAATGCATCTCAAAATTCCAAAACAAGCTCAATTTAAAGCAGCTGAATGTTTAACGGCTGATGTACAGTCTGTGGATGCGACCTTAGTATTGTTTTAGATGTCTACGCTCTGCTTTGCTCTGTATGTTGTGTGTGTGCATTGGGAAATTGAGCAGGGCTCTTTACACACAACCTACAGATGATCTGTCTCAAGCCTGACCAAAACCATTAATTGGGATTCCTAGAAGTCACATAGTTGAAAGAGTCTGCAAAATAACGTAATGGAAAAAACAGTGTGCTAAAATAACAATTCTTAATAATGTTAGAATGTTTGTTTCATAGGAATAATGACACAGCTTTTAACAACAGCATGGAGGAGATTCCTCAGAGCAACTCCGATGACTACACCGCAGTATTCAAATCACTGGATATCTTCGCAATCATCATCTACTCTCTATCCTTTGTGCTTGGGGTGGTAGGGAATGGAATTGTTATCTGGGTCTGTGGATTCAAGATGAAAAAGTCTGTGAATACAGTCTGGTATCTCAACCTGGCTGTAGCGGACTTCCTTTTTACTGCCTTCTTACCTTTTAGCATCATCTACACAGCCACAGGGTTCCACTGGCCATTTGGACTCTTTATGTGCAAGTTCATTACCACCTTATCTTCGCTGAACATGTTTACCAGTGTGTACATCCTGGTGCTGATCAGTCTGGACCGTTGTTTGTTAATAATGCAGCCGGTCTGGGCGCAGAACAATCGAACCATCAGACTCGCGTCCTGGTTAAGCGCAGGTGTTTGGGGGTTTGCTTTAGTCATGTGCTGTCCTTACTTTGTCTTTAGAGATATCTTTGAAGATCAGCACAAGAGGAGCATTTGCTATATGAACTATGGTGATTACACTGTACAACACTGGATGAGGAGATATCATGCTGTGGCCATCACACGGTTCTTGCTGGGCTTTGTGGTGCCGTTCATGATCATCGTCTTCTGCTATGCAATCATAATCCATTACCTTAAAAGAAAGAATTCAGCCTCTAAACAGTCTTTTACAATCATTGCTGTCGTGATCTCCTCATTTTTTCTGTGCTGGATTCCACATCACATCTTGTCACTGATCGAGCTGATCAATATTACGGCGATTCAGAGTAACGCCCTGAACAATGTGATTAGAATTGGTAGTCCTATATCTAGTAGCCTGGCCTACTTTAACAGCTGTGTGAATCCTTTTGTCTACGTGTTCATCGGTCGGGATTTCAAAGCCAAGACGTGCAAGTCGATCGTAAAGGTGTTGGAGATGGCCTTCTCAGAGGAGCCGACGCGCAACACGTGGCGCACCAATTCCACGCTCAGCAGCCGCACCAAGGACTTGAGAAGCAGGTCCTCATCTGAATCGCCACTGTAACGAACACCCTTTAAAACATTTTTTGCAAAATGTTTGGATATATATTTTTATTGCAGTTTAATTGTTTCATTGTAATTTTTATTTGATTCATTAAAAATATTTACACACGTCATGTTCTTGGTGTTTGTTCACCATCTATGAGCATATTTTCTAAATATGGTTAATTAAGAATGTGTTGGAACTTGAGCGCATCGTTCACAGTTCCTGTTCTCAGATAGGGCTGTGGGTCAGCCAAATGTGGCTTATGTGTAAAAAAAAAAAAAAAAAAAAAAAAAAAAAAAAAGATGTTAAACAGAGGTGTATTTAAATGTGGACCATGAGTTTTCCAAATATAGTGGCAGATGCAGATTGGCATGCATTTTAGCCCAACGTCAACTACATCCATATGCAGTTTGGGTTATAGTTTCTCACCAACATATGCAAATTCTAAAATAAACACTAAAGTACTACTTTCTTTACCCTGGACCAGTTTAGCAAACAGTTACAGATAGCAAACATGTACAAAAACATAAAATGTGTTGACAATGGGCTACAAGTCAGCATTATTATCACTAACCCTTTATTTATGACCGGACTTATAGTTACTTGCTATCCCTTTCTCTCTGGTTAACACACACATTGCTTAGAATTCTTTGAAATTATGCATCACTGTTTACATTGTGTTTGAGATGCACCATGGTGAGCCCTGTGAAATGCTATCTAGTTTTAAGTAGCCAAAAAGGGAAAAGGAAGTGTTGCAAGGTTAAAAAGTTTCAGCATCCAGGATGAGCACAGATAAGTTTTACTTTGAAATGAAGGTGTTAAGCAATAAATATTTTACCGGATACCAAAAGTTCTGCAAATCACCTGCCTACATAGAGGAGCAGGCGTGAGATAACATAAATTTAAAAAAGAATGTATTTATTTATTTGCTTTAAATGTTGTCAGGTTTGAATCCTTAAATGGTTCACCCTCTAATATGTTACATGCATTGAATATTTTATTTGTTGCCTCTGTGTGCTGTCTGTGTACAAATATCATTTTTAGAAAAAAAAAAAAAAGAGATCAGCACCATTTTATCAACCATGTGTTAATCAGCATAAGATTTATCTGTGATTAGTAATCCAACTTGTTAAACATTTAGACAACAAATTATAATATAATAATTATATAATATATAATAACATAATAACTATATAATATAGAACATATGCTCTACTTCATGTACTTTGGTTGTTCAAATGTTTAGTCATAATTTGAAATTATGGTTGATCTAAATTTCATTCTGTTTTACATCAATACGGTTATTGGAATTAGATAAAGCAATTTGAAATATTTATTGTTAAAGAACGAATTCACCACAGACCATTAGGTGGCCTCAGTGAGCCTTTAGGAAAATTAGTACAAGACTAAAGTTTATACTCAGAATTTAAAAAAAATATATTTTTATATATTTATTTTAATATTTTATTTAAATTTTCTATTTAAAGTTGCTGTATCTCTTTTGTGAACACTTTCTACAAGATTTTGGGGTCACAAAAAACTATTAAGCAACTTCCCAAAAAAAAAAAAAAAAAAAAAAAAAAAAAAAAAAAAAAAAAAAAAAAAAAAAAAAAAAAAAAAAATAATAATAATATATATATATAAGTAAGTAGTAAGTTGTTAATTCTTGCACATTTGCTAAATGATAAATTGTTGATAGGATGATTAAAAGATGATACTTTGAGTCTTTTTTTTATGTTGCAGAAATAACTGTAAGAACAATGGAATTGGTCTGAACTCAACAAGTCCAAAGCTCCTCTGCTTTAGTGCTGATGCCTTCTTTTAAAGCCATACATTAAATTTTTTACTCTGCTCTACCTCTGTTCTGTTGACAGCCCACTTACTGCTGCAGAGCTATGATGAAATGTAAAGCTACAGATGTAATCACCAACATAAGTATAGCCCTCATAACAGCTAGAGTCAGAAAGTACAGAATTAAACATGCACAGGTCGATATTAATATTCTAGCTCTTTAGTGCGTCTCATTCTGCACATTTCCACAACCTGTTTTTCTAATCAGACATGATTTGGTGCAGCACATATGATGTTAGTATTGAACCGATATGGAGTCCTGAATCAGAATTACAGATAATACACCCAAAGCTATCCACAGGACTACACTGTTGCTTTGACGTCATCAGCTAAGACACTAATCCAGCTCCTCTGTAATGTCCATGTTCTGAGACAGAAAGCACACCGGACAGGAGAAGCAGAGAGTGGAAATATTAAGAGAGATGAATGGACGGAAACTGGAGCTTTAGTTTGAAAAAGAACAGGCTGGTAATATTTCACCAGTGGGGCCATTGAAATATACTGAAAATATTGGCTCATCTTTGAATTAAACTCCTAACCCTCTGCACATCAAGGATTTATACACTGCGCTGCTCCATCCCATCAGGCCAGTTCACTCGGCTGGACTCCGTTCAGACCATTTCCAACTAGATATTCTGTCCTGGTAGGAGCTCACAGAAGAGAACCGAGACGGGTCAGAGAGGGAGAGCGCGCTGGACAGTGCACTCAGTCATCAGCATCATAATGGAACACTGTACCAATCCAGGAGACAACATTTCCACACAAGGGTAAGAGACATCGGAATGATGTGCGGTTATTTCACTTTTAATTGTTACTGTTAATAATAAATTATAAAATAAAATTGAAACCCATGAACTGATATAAAATATGTTTAATAATATGTATGGTAAAACATATTAATGTCTTAATGTTTGTACTGTGACATCTTGCAGTTAGGTGTACATATGACACCTATACATTTGATATAACTGTACATTTCAAATAACTGAATATGCAAATATAAAATATGGAAGAAAAAAAACAAAACAGCATGTTACTAAAACAAATCACAAAATCTAGATGTTTAATTTCAGGTCACAGTGTCGGTTGTGTATAAAATCAAGAACCTAGCCCTGCAATTGAGACAAATGAATGCTCCCAAGTTTGTGGAAACAGTTTGGGGAAGGCTCTTCTCTTCCAATATGACTGTGCCCAGATATACAAAAAAGAAAGATAAAGCTAGAAGGTGGCCTGCCTCTAGTTGTAATGTGTAAATGCCTTGTAATGTATTTTAAACTTCGCACAACCATTAAACACCACAACATACTTTGTTTCTACAGTAATGCATGGACAGGGACATACACTGATTTCCAACTATTTAAACAAAAAAATATAAAACAGAGAATAATGTAAAGAAACTTCTTAATCTGATAACATTATCTATTTTACTGTATATTATATTTATTGATTATATACTTAGG
Organism: Corydoras sp. C115; assembly: GCA_019802505.1. Classification (NCBI taxonomy): domain Eukaryota; kingdom Metazoa; phylum Chordata; class Actinopteri; order Siluriformes; family Callichthyidae; genus Corydoras; species Corydoras sp. C115. Next base: position 260,659 of record JAFMOC010000233.1, read on the forward strand.
TTTAAATGTACTGCTGCAAATCCAACAAAAAGCCTCGGTGGGACAAACTTCTGTAAAACTTAACTGCACAGCTTCTGAACAGAATTGTATTAGCCTGAGGATTAACATTTAATAATTTCAGACACTTACATCATATTAAAACCATAACGTTTCATTAATTTACCTTACCAAAGCCCACGTCCGGGCTTTTCTACACTATGCATAGAAAATTCTAATTTTATACACACTGGGGAAATTAATCACAGTTATTCCTAATTATCCTGCACCATCAGAGGACCGGCTGCTGATGCAACTGTCCTGCTCTCTCATCAGCATATTCAGAAAGTCAGCTTCACCACTAACCAAGATGTTAAGTTTTATTAAAATGAACAGATTTTTTTACACTTAGTGGATTTAATGATGTGCTTTTGTTGAAGAGGTTGTCAAAGCTGGTAGCAGTAAGCTAATACACAAAGATGCAGCGAGTAAAGAAGGGCGTTTGCAAATGATTTATAATAATTCAACAGTGAAAAGAGCTCAGAGGAGTAAGTGCAACAAAGTCCGGCTGATGCTCACCATCTCTGAATGTTTGAGCTCATTACAGACTTTGGGAAACACAGCAGGTGGATCAGGTTGGATTACTAAGCTGGATACCCATCAGTCACGTCACAGAGCCATGTGCAGATCTGCCACGCACATGTGAGAGTGCATGTTAGGTCACTTAACACCATATATATATATATATATATATATATATATATATATATATATATATATATATATATATATATATATATATATAAGGCGGCACGGTGGCTTAGTGGTTTAGCACGTTCGCTAAATATATATATACATATACACACACACATTTTGTTGCAGAAACTGAGAATGCACTCAGCCAGAACTAAATAAATGTAGGAATGTTAATCAGAATTAACTCTCTATAACCACTTTGTTCAATTCAATTTGTTTCTTTGCATAACAGAAAGTCAAATACTGTGTTGACATCATAAACCAACAATCCAGCCTGAGATTATTAAACAGAATGAGGTTCTGACTCATTCATTCAGGACCATCCGGTTGTCGGTTTGGTGTTTAGGCTACAGCTGCTCCAACTTCTCTTCAGAGAAAGGAAATCTATTTGACCATACCCTCCATGTTCAATCACACAAAGACCAAATGTGTCTCTAGGAGAATGTAATCCAATGATTCACTACGCTGTACAACATAATCCAGCCAGGCATGTGAACAGTGCGATTAGGCTCAGGTCAGCAGGAAGTGCAAACAGATTAATGTTTTTGCCGAGTCTCTGGATCTAATAAACCCAGAGGAACATTTCGGAGCAAAATGTGGGGATTCAGTAATTCAGGTTTAATGGATTTGTTATCATTATTAAAAACAAAAATAAAATCGCTTACGAGAAAGAAATGAGAGAGAAGAAGAGCAAAGGGTTATAATAGCTGCAAAAATGAAAAGATGTTCATAAGAAAAAAAAAAAAAAAAAAAAAAGGAAAAAAAACACACACACGCATTTGTTTGGTTAAATGTTTAGATCATGTGACTCTTGACACACTTTTGTCCACTATACATTCATAAACAGAAAGAATCACCAGATCCTCTGTTGCTCTGTTATTCTCGTAACAAAGTTTTTTTTAGGTATGTTAGATTCTTTTCAGTAATTGTGTGGGTGTGTGCGTGTGTGTGTGTGTGTGTGTGTGTGTATGTGTGTGGGAGGGGAGTGGAGTTATCTATGTAGCACATACACAGTCAGCATCATAAAGTGCTGATCTTAGCAAAAAAAAAAATACACAAATATGTTAACAAACTCATGATCCAAAAGTTACAAAACCCCGACCTCAACATTACTGAGTTAGTGTGAGATTAATAAAATAGAGAAGCAAATGTGTGCGATAGTTTCGGAGAGCTCAGTGCACTGCGTCTTGCAAAAATTCATGCAAACAGACAAAAAGTAATCAATGGAAAACCTCATTAGCTTTTCAATGACAAAGTCTAGAAAACAATTAGCTAAATAAATAAATAAATAAATGAAATCAGCAACGAGAGAATTAATGATTTCTGTAAAATGATACTTATTGTCTGCACTGAAATTCCTCAGTTAAGTATTTTACTTTAACAACGAATAATTAAAAAAAAAAAAAAAAAAAAAAAAAAAAAAAACATTTCTGAGTTCATTCAGTAATTAATGTTATTTACAGCAGATGCAGAGAGGACAGAAGAAGCCATGAACCAGCAACGTATGAAACTCCACTGCAGAGAAAAGGCGAGCGAATGCCCTTCCAGGTAAAAATAACTCTCCGCCATTACTGGAGATAGATTTTTAATCTATGTCCAAAACAAAGATAATCTTCCTGATTAATTATTGCAATTAATACATTTATAAAAATCCTTCATCTGTTGGTTAGTTTTCGGGTTAATTTGATTCAGATTTTATTTTTAATTTTCAGTACACTGGTGTAAGCATGCACTCGTATCTCCTGGACCTTTATTCCAATTTACTTAAGTTTACACATTTCTTCAGTATTTTGGTGGAATTAAAAAAGGAAGGTTCTAAGAGTTTAAAATACAATTATATAGACCAAACTATTTGGGAATTCACACATCTATCTTTAATAACATTATATTCCAAAAAGATCCTGTGATGCCACAGAATCGCATCCCATTTAGTCAGAAGAGCATTTGTAAGGTCAGACATTGATGTTAGATGAGAGAACCTGACTTGCATTCTACATTTAAGTTTCAAAACTCTGTACTTGGTTGTTGTGATGTATGAAACATGTTCCTGTAGGTACAGTATGTTATCATGAACATACCTCTCTCTCCTTTTTCTTTGTCCAGCTTTAAAGGTCATCTGGTCCATTGCTCAGCGCTGCTCTATAACCTCTGTTCATCTCTACAGATTTTTCCAGATCCATTGGAGGTGGTGCTGGGACCCGACGGCTTGCTGCAGTGCATTCTGCCGGGAAAAGAACGTCTTCCCTCCATCGTGGTGGAGCCGACTGAAGTTAGTGAGGTGGAAAGCGGGGAGCTACGCTGGCCTCCTGAACATGACTCTGAGGAGGATGAGGACCTGTTCCTGGAACAGTGCATCCCACCAGCCAACATTGCTGATTGGGGAGAGGACGATGAGGAGTCCTTCATCATACACAACAACCAGCCGAGCATCTTTGGTGGGTTTACTAAATGCTTCAGTGCAACGAGAAATACAGTTCTAAATAAAGAACAAACGAATACGGGTCTAAGCAGAACTGACAGGTGTCACATGTTTGGGCAAAGAAACTCACCACACACACAACAGCAAACCTTAAAGTGAGTGTGCAAACAGAGGGCCTGGTGAGCAACCAATCAGAACGAGGGAGAGATAATTAAGTAACACCAATCCAGCTGAAGGTAATTAATGAGGGCGCATGAACAAAACAATGAAACTAACAAGGTATTCATTCATTCATTATCTCCCGCTTCATCCTCTATTAGGGTCGCGGTGAGGTTCCCCATGCCCATCCGGGGGAGAACGTCTCGGGCGCTGGGCAGATACACCCAGGACAGGGCGCCAATCCATCGCTGGGTACACACTCACACGCTCAAACACACTCTATATGGGGCAATTTAGAGAACTCAATTAACTTGATCCATGTTTTTGGACTGTGGGAGGAAACCGGAGAACCCGGAGGAAACCCACGCGGACACGGGGAGAACATGGAAACTCCACCCAAATGGGGATTCGAACCGGGAATCCCTAGCGCTGAGAGGAGAACATGCCAAACCACTAAGCCACCGTGCCGCCCCACTAACAAGGTAAGGGTGTCAAAATAAAGAGAGCAAGAGGAGATGATATCATTATTATGAATAATAATTCACTTTTCATAACTTATAACTTTCAAATGTTGCTGTTTTATATACTATATGCTTTTTGTTTTATGACTTTCAACTGTGTGTGTGTGTGTGTGTGTGTGTGTGTGTGCACTTCAGATCTTGAATCAAACGATAGAGCTAATACCCCGACAGCCTCTTTGGACAGCCCTCCTGCCCAACACTGAAGACCTCTGTCACAGTATCAGAGAAACATGGGATCAATTCACTGCCTGAGGAAAAAAAAGACCACCACAAGCTTCCTTTAAATATTTTAAAGTGAAGTAAAAGATGAACTATGCTTCCAGTGACTGTAATTCATACTGATGATGCAGAGTACAATATAGTGCTCAGCTTTTCTAAATCTTCCAGCGAAATAGATTTCAGTGTGATCGATAGATTTGTTCTTTTATAATTCATATAAAGTTTCCCCAAAAATACTACACTGCAAATATTTCAAAGCTTCTCCTAAAGGACACACACAGTCTTTAATGTGCTTGTTTGTTTGTAAGTCGTCATAGAAAAATACCTCCATAACACTGTGACAGAACTTATTTTGACTTTAAGTTATAAAACAATTGTTCTGATATTTTGCTGTGAATCTTGTTTTCAATCACCTTTTTTAAAAAAATGTATGTATTTATATAACAGAATTAACCAAAAAAGAAATCCTGTTTCATCATTAAGAGTCTTCTGAACGTTGGGAAGAAAATCTAACAAGGGAATAAATGTTTTCCAAAAGACCAAGCTCGTTCATTTGCATAATAAAAATGTTTAAAACCTAAATCTATGCATTGAATTCATTTGGGTTCCTCAAGAATAATGCAGTCCAACACAAACATGCAAACCAGCGGAAATAGTCAGCATGTGCTTGTGCAATCTCCTCATGGAAAACTGAACCAGTAATCTCAAATTTAAGACTAAATAAATAAAAAACATTTAAAAAAAAAAATGCCATTGTATTTGAGGAAGCAAGAATAAGATTACTTCTGTTTATTTTACTACTTCTTTCCTTCATTTGTTATTTACAATTTAAAGTCTTAATAAGAATGCACGGTGAAGTTAATGTTTTTAACCAAAAAAAAATATAAAATTACACAAACTTTGGTTTACAGCTCTGATATACTCCTGGGCAAATCAGTGGGTTAAACCCAAACCTGCGAGCTTTAATGATCTCAATAGTAAACAACTGAAGAGAGAATTAGAGATATTTAAAAAAAAAAGTATTTTAACCAGCAGGAGCGGATACAATTGTTATTCTAGAAATGTGTAAATACCGGGAGGGAATTCAATAATGATGTAAGAACTTGACCAATCACTTCCTGCTCACATGATCAAGCAAACTTCACAAATGTAACAGCAGCTCATGCATAAAGAACCCTAACGAGATTGAGACCAACAAGCCAAACTACAACCTCACCTTAATAAACCAAGACGCAAGACGAGGTGAGTAACCAACAGAACCCACCTTAAATAACTGCATAAAAATGTAAACAATCTGGGAATAAATGGATTAAAATCTATTAGAATTTGAGTGTGATGGGATTAACCTGCTGCTCTTCTGGATCACTGTTTTTTAAGAGTTCTGATTATTTAAAATGATCTATCATTTAAACTAAATGACTCTTTTGGATTCCCCAGCTCTGTAGGTTGCAAAAAATATATATTTACAATAGTGACCTGGGGCAGTTTAGATCTTTACATTAACAAATGCATAATTTATTGTGCTACTAATGTCACTTTCCAAACAACATTTGCAGAAATGTATTAACTAAAACTTAATGTGATGATGATGATGCCTGTACATTTACAATGTGGCCGTTGTTGATTTACTGTTGCATGTTTTAAACAGCTACAATGGAGGATTTTGAAGATTTTGATTTTACTAAATTCGACTTTAGTGGAACGCCTGCAGCACCGTGCATTATAAATGGAAACTGCACAGAGTTTCTCGAGGATCCTGGAATAGGTGGCCGTCAGTGGTTTGCTCTTATCTGCTACGGCATTGTCTTTTTGTTGGGCGTCCCTGGAAACGGACTGGTTGTTTGGGTGACGGCGTTTAAAATGCCACGCTCGGTCAATGCTGTGTGGTTCCTGAATCTGGCCGTGGCTGACCTGCTGTGTTGTTTATCTCTGCCTCTGCTGATGGTGCCCTTGGCTAAGGATAAACACTGGCCCTTTGGGGAAGTAGGTTGCAAAATAATAAGCGGTCTTTTTTATATGCTCATGTACTGCAGCGTCCTGCTGCTGATGCTGATCAGCGTGGACCGCTGGCTGTTGGTATCGCAGCCTGCCTGGTGCCAAAACTGGAGACATCCACGTTGGACTCATTGGGTCTGCCTGAGCATGTGGGTACTAGCACTCTTGGGCAGCATTCCTCAGTTCATTCACATGACATTAAAATCATTTTCAAATAAGACAGTATGCATTGGACAGTATTCAAGCTTAAGCTATGCCTCGACCATGGTAGCTTTGCGCTTTTTACTAGGATTCCTGTTGCCATTTGTGATTATCTGCATCAGCCACTGGACAGTGTACCAGCGAGCGAACCGAAGTGCGGTACGTAGGCAGAACGAGAGGTCGGCGCGAACCCTTCGTGTCATCATTGCGGTTGTGTTCAGCTTCTTCTTATGCTGGATTCCTTTGCACATTGTGGAATTGCTTCAACTCATGGTCACTGATCATGATACCGAGACAAACCTCAATCTGGCCCATGTAATGGCCCTCTGTCTGGCCTACTTCAATAGCTGCTTGAACCCTCTGCTCTATGTGTGTCTGGGTCGTGGATTTAGGGAGAACATAACCAAGTCACTACGGAGCGTATTCAACTTCACTTCCGAGGAGCCCACCCGAGGAACAAGCTTTACCCTCTCCACCAAGAGTACCACTGAATCAAACGTTCTAGCAACAAACAAATCCATAAAGGGATTGAAGTGACATGAAAAAGGGCATGGACTTTAAAATCTGCACATCAGCACCCCATATGCTTTGGTCCTTATTAATTAATATACTGTATTTGCTTTTGTATGTGGTGTGTACAACACAACATTCAGTACACAATTCAGACTCATCGTTTCAGCAAAGGTTTTGTATAAATGAGCGTTTTCTTTTAAAAAAAACTTTTTTTGTATGTAATTTCACAGATTTTTTTCTGATCTATTAAAACAGAACAGGTATGTAACGATTGTACACTTTTTATTTTACTTTTGTCATCATTTGTTGTATCTGTACAGTATATTTCACCAAAACACCTTTCAAATAAAACCATTTGATGATTAAAAAAAAAACCAGAATCTCAGTTCAATACGACATAAAATCTTTCTGGAACAAAATTCAAATTAAGATTGGAAGCTTCATGTTGATAAAAACGATCAAAATCATAGAAATGAAGGATACATAATAAAAGAGCTGTTAAACGTCTATAAAATGTTCATGAGTCTATAAACGTCCACAAAATGCAAAATGAGTACAAAGTCAGAGGGACGACTAGAAAGTGAAAAAAATGAAATGCATGTTACAAAAGATTTCTAAAGGAAGTTTAAAATCAATCTTTCACAAAACCATGATGATCTAATGATTATCCCAGATTTGTAATTATAGCTTAAAACCCAAGAAAATGTTTTTTGCAAAGGAAAAAATTTGAGTGCGACTCTGCGTTTAGGTTAATTAAATAGACAAAGCAAATGACTATTTAATTATTTCAGAAACCATAATAATACTAAAGTGTATTGATTATGTTATATCTAGTAGGAGTAATAGTAATAATGAAGATAATAATAATAATGATGATAATAACAATAAGTGCAGTGTTGACTTCAGTGCTGTTCCTTTTTTAGTTTGGCTGACTGTGTGATACACTTTGCTTAATCTTCAGTTAGGAAACTGGTTTAAGCAAGAACATTTATCAACACTGCTTTCAGGATGTTGAGCAAAGACCTACAAACTTTAGGACATAAACTTGAATCTACACTCAGCCTCACTGCGGAAAAACCAACACGACTGAAACTCCGAGCTGCTTAAAAAAAGTTTAAGGTCATTTTTAAGACACTGACCTGATTTCTAAAAGGTAAGATAAGTTTTAGGGTTTCATTTGTGATTGAGTAACACCATTTTCATCAGTGCACCACCAAATAAACGAACATCTAATAACTGTACATCATTACTGATGCTGTCCTCTGCGCAGACTCTTTTTCTTTATTAAAATGTTAAATGATCAAAGTGCCATTTTTAAATGCCCAAATTAATTTTAAGAGAAAACATCTGTCTATGCACCCCATGAACAAATGTATTGATCCCTCCCATAAGAACTTGCACGATGGGAGAATTTAGCTCATAATCTCAGATCTAGTTTATCCTAAATAGTTTGCGGGGTTGAGGTCAGTCTCCTGTGAGGGCCAATCAAGTTCTTCAAGTTCACCAAACTCATCGTACTGTCCCTTCAATGACCCTGCACTGTGCACTGAGGTTTTAACAGCTTTACAAACCTTATCTTCTATAGAAATCGTGTAACATTAAGGTCACACCTCGGTTCTGCTGATAATGTCACACCTCGTAAACCACTAAACATCTGTGATATCTAAGATACGAGGAAGGTTTCATCCGCTTTAAAGTAAACCTCAATCTACCCACTTTTCTGTCATCAACCTTTCATACATTTGAAACAACAACAAAAAAACATATGAAGTTTCAAAAAAACATAAAGAAAGATTTTCCATTCTACAATGGAAAACCGTGAACAGCTGCGGCTCAGATACGGATGTGAAACTGAGTTGAAAGGATTGTTGTACAATTTTATTTATATTAAAGACATAAGCAGAAGTAAAAGGCAAAACGGGTTTCAACTCAGGCAAAAACAATGCAACAATCACAAAAAATAACGCAAACAGAGAATCACAATAATAAAAATAATAATAATAATATGCAGGGTATTTTATGTTCACCTTTTTGTTTAACACTGTTTTATAATCAGTTCCACTGATATCACATAGATGCACTTTGTGGTTCTATAATTCTGATTATATAATTAAAATCTATAACTAAGTGTTCCGTTTCTCTACATACCTTGTTAGTTCCCTTTACACCCCACAAGACCCCCTGCAGTGTCACTGACCTGCTGCTGCCAGTGGATCAGACACAGCAGTGATGCTGGAGTTTTTGAACACTGGATCCACTCACTGTGAGGCAGACGCACCGGTCTCTGCACCACCGTGCCACCCATCATTTAAAAGAGGCTGTCCCCCGCCTGAACATGCCATTAACTAAGATTTAATCTGCTGACACAGATGCACAGATGTTACGAATCTAAAAAGATTCAAATCACTTCAATTTAATTCAAATCTGCATGTCGTTTTAATTTTATGAAAGGCTTTTAATTAACAAGTAAAAAAATAATTATAATATTATATTATCCTTTACTCTGTTGCAAACGTTTTACTATATAAATGGAAATTTCCCCAGTCACTTTGAGCTAAATGACATTTTAAATTTGACATGACTAGAATCAGTTTTGGTTGAGGTTTATGTTAACACATTCCGGACATTTTAAACCACATCATCGAAATCAAAACGAGGGTGGCAGTAATATTTTCCACGGTTGATTCATGAAAACTAGAATCTTGAGCAATCTGCTGTGAACCCTGTTACGATCAACCTTTTGAAATGACTCGTGTTACATTATTCTATATGGACAAATGTGTCTGGACACACCAATTAATCAGTGAATGTGGGTGTTTGATGATATCAAAACCCCAGGATAGTACACGTAAGATCTATATTAAAACTTACGTATTCAAATTTTAGACAGTTGAAAGCAAAACATGAAAATGATGCTATGAACTGTGTATAGTTTACATCTGTGGCCTTTTATAATATTTCTAAAACATTTGAAGGATTAAAATAATCATTTTAATTATACAAATAATAATAATAATAATAATGTGCATGAAAATGTATTTCTGTCTTCAGCCGCCAGCCCTCTCACCATGAGCAACTCAGTGTATATCAAAATATAGAGATGCACCATAGCAACCACAGCAAGGTAACGGGAATGTTAAAAATAAATTATTTCACAACCAGCAGGATGCGGAGCACCTATATTGTCATTTCCCCCCATGCAGCTTATTGTTAGTTTAATATCAGCCATATGACTATAATCTAAAGCTGAAGGAAGGTTACCTAGAAGTTAATGTACAGTTGGTGTAATGAGAGGTCAGGGTGCGGTGGCTCGTTCACTCCTGTCATTGTGGAAATCTGCAGAACATTTGAACTGATCTTTACAGAACACTGTCCCCAAAGACACAAGCAGAAATGATTTCAGAGGCAGTGGGTTGCATCATAATGTTGTGTTTTGATGTTACACTGTGTTCTTTTTTCGTGAGCACAGAACAATCCTGTACTGTTCTGAGATCTGCATCAAACCTGACTTGGGTAAATCACATGGAAATAAAACACTTACATTTTAAATACTGTACAGTCTGCATGCTGTTCAAGGATTAAATATAGAAAAAAAGTGACATGCAGTAAAAGAGAAGAACAATGTTACAAAACACTACAAAAAAGTATGTATAAAAAGCAAAAGTGCTGGTGCTACAAATGCAATCACACCAGTGCATAATTATTTACACTAAATTCATAATAAAGTTCATTTTCAGGAAGTTTGAGTGAAAGTTCATGTACAGATTTATACAAACGACAGCCATGGGTCACCTCGGTTTGAGTGGCTTTTAAAACTGTACTCGTCATGTGGTTTAGTAAGGTGGTTGATTCAGGAGCAGCCTGTTAATCTGTGAATAAATCTAAATCATCCACAATACAATCCTCTTAGTACCAATAACTGTTTAGTGTGGACCCTTTTTAGATTAAGATTACTATAAAAAAAAGTGGACTTGTAATTAAAATCAAATTCGAAAATGCAGCTTTTGTTATAAAGCGATTGCCGGTGGGTTTTAAACTTTTTTGGTTTGGTTACTAATTCATACAAAGTTAAAAAGTGCAGTAAGAGTCGAGGGGTAAAAATTCATTCTTGATCACCTAATGCCCTCTACAGGCACTTTTTATAAAATATAAAAAACGAATAAAAACTGTATTTAAAAGCATATTTAAGTTAGTTTTGTACTTTAATAAACTTGCTTTAATGAGAGAAGTAAGGGTTTTTCCTTCACGACTCACATGGCATTTACTACATAGTGAGCCAAAAGTGAGTGAACATCCATCGTCCATCAGCTGGAAGACGTTTCAGATACTACATCAGCCCCCAAATCATACAAACAATCCAATAAACCACTAACGGGCAGCTACATAAATATAAAAACATGATCATTTATGTCTATAAGAGACATTCATTATCATTATTCAGCGTACAGTTTGTGAGATGCATCATGTCATGATGCATCATGGTCTATATAGGTCTTCAACCTATACAACATGTGTACACACTATATAGTGCACTGTGTATTTAATAGGGATCATTAAGAGGATCAGATATGTAAAGCTGGGTGTTATGATTAAAATAGTTTAAATATTGTGTTAAATATTGTATAGTTTAAATACAAAAAGTGTTTTTTTTGTACTATTAATTTAAACATGGATACATTAAACCCAGTGAAGATACTAACACTTAAAATAACTAAGTGTGTTTTATGGAGGTTGAATTTAAATTGTTCTCTAAAAAAATAGCCACTGCATCGATCCTTTATCACAGTCATAATCCATTTGGGCTACGCACCGAAGAGGCACAGGATTCTTCAACTAGACATTAAAACCAGTTCTAATAAGGTGCAGCGTGGTGTCATGCCCGTCCATCAGTGTGGTCTCTCAGTCAATGGCTTCTGTTCGCTCTGAGGTACAGTTCCCATATTAAAAAATAAATAGCACGGAAGAGATGTAAATCCAACATTCAGCTAGGTCAGAGTTTTGACGGACAAATGGGCCTTTTGCGCGCGCACACACACACACACACACACACACACACACCTCATACTACATGACTCATTAGCTCTATGAACGAGGGCCTTGCAATATGAAAAGACCACTCCCACCATCATCCAATCAAAACGTACATATGTAAATCATTTCATAAAGCAGGGACAGGAGCTTTAAAATGTTCCCCCAACATCGCATGTGAATCCACTTTCTTTCAGACCATAAATACGTTCTGTAAACCTGATGTGATCAAGCTGAGGAGGTCGGCTCCGGGTTCAGACGGTGGTCATGACCTTCAGTGAGCCTGAGCGGAAACGCATGATCTTTTTCTTCAGTGCTTGAGACGCTTTAACCTTGACCATGGCAGTGGGCCCAATTTGTGAGAAGGAAGACAAACAAGGGGGCAGTTCCTGAGGCCAAACAAGACCCCCGCTCTCATCTGAATCACTGGACACCGAGCTGGAGCCCGGAGAGTACATCTCGCTCAAACTCGAGTCACCTCGTGCATTAATTCCGCTCCCCAGATGATGGCTCTGAGCGTAGGACTGTGGGAGGGTGTGGAACGGAAGGTGTTTCGGTTTCAGCACGTGCAACGTCTCCTTTTGTTCGGAGGTCTGCTGAGGAGCTCCACATTCGCTGAGTTGACAAACAAGCTTTACTTAAATAATCTATACTTTGCCCCACTGTGTAAAATTTCTGCTGACTATCCAGCTCTTGAGGCATGAAGCAATCTTCTGGTTGGTGGTTGTTCACTGGCACGTCATACCTCTCTGTTATTGACGGTTCCAGACAGTTCCTTGGTAAGGGCCGCCGTTTGGCCACTTCCACAGTTGGAGTTGTCCAGTTTTGTTGGTGGGAGTTATAATTTAGGGGTGGAGAAATACATGGATGGACATATTGTGAATTTACACAGTCTATTTGACATTGATATGGCTTTAGAGCTTCATACTCTTTCATATCTATAGAGGATCTATGTGCATCCTCACATCTCTGAGAGTATCTGCCAGTCTGGGTTTCCTGATAATAATCTTCTTGATATGTGCTTCCACCCTCACCACCCTCATTTCCAGTTGGCCATTCAGGCCAGTTTTCAGAAGGTGCATCAGAATAGATGGTGAGATAACCCCGTTGGTCTTGCCAGTTGGAGGTGGGTCCTGCTAAGGGAGTGGAAGTGGGACTGAGGGAACAACGCTGTAGAAGTTCTACTATATAAGCCTCCCCATGAATAGCCTGTGGAACAATCTCTGTTGAAGGACAATTATATTCTTCTACAGGGGCATCTTCATCCAGCTGCTCTGTTAGGCCTTGATTTTCATCCTCCTTCGAAGTAAAACCCAAATCAGTTCTGTTCACGTCTTCTTTGCTTGATACCTGGTCATTTGACCACAGATCTTCAGTTTCATCGTTTTCCTCCTCCTCAGTACCTTCAGCTATACCTTCCAAGGAGGAGAAAGGGGCAGACAAGGAACGGGGCAACACAGAACGAGGAGGGATGAACTCTTTCTGCTCTTCCCAGTCAGGTATATAGGCGTCTTCTGAGAAAAGGAGGCAGGTTGAAAATGAACAACAGTGCAACTAAACTCGGAATGTGAGACTGAAACTAGTAGAAAAATAAGTAAATGTCTGATGGGTCACTCTGCCACCGGGGCGTGTGTGAGGCGTGAGGTTTACTGATAAGCATTTAAAACCCCGAGCCAACAGAGAGACCAGAATGAAGGGTCTGATCAAAGGAATGAACTGTGATGTGATTGTAATTAAAGAGGAAATCACAAAACTCAAAGAATTATCATTACTAAAAAAGTTAAGTGCTCATTTCATATTAAAATTTACAACTGCATTTGTTTCGCAAGTTTTCCTTTTTTGATTTTCTGTTCTTTACAAGTTTCTCATGTGTTTACACATTTAAACATCTCACAACTGAACCAGCTACACTGCAGACCATCGCTCTGTACAGGGCGGACAGGTGGTTTAGTTTGGTTTGGTTTGGTTTGGTTTGGTTTGAGTAGACAGAGGTGCAGGTGGAGACTGTTAAAAGTAATCAGTCTGCAATTACGTAAAAATTGCGTTCTAGTGTAATCGAGTTACCGTTGCCCCCTGCTGCTTGGGGTGGAAGGGCAGATCTACTCTTAACCATCTACTCCTTCCACCTGCAAGCCTCTTTCACATTCTGTGTGATGCCAACATGTGACCTCCTCAAATAATCAAAATATATTTGTATATATAAAATTAAAATATATAAAATATATAAAAAAGTCAGTGTGCAACTTCTAAAACTTGCAACACTGAGAAGACTTATTCTTATTAACAATATCCTGAACATGACTGACCTGCAGATGACAGTCTCTGGTTGTGGATGGAGAGGCAGGGAGAAGACCGTGACTGCTTTGGAGGAGACTGAATCTCACTTTGCTCATAAAAACCTGACAGAGAAACATAATATTAAAATTGAATAACTAACAGTGTTCTAAATGGAATTAAAACCCATTATGTTAAAAACAAAGCTTCATGAAACCCAAACCCATAATCTGGTTCATGTATTAAAGTTTACAGCAGTGACTGACCATAATGAATATATATATATATATTTTAATCTGAGTTCTTCTTTCAGATTCCGAAAACATAAAACACAAGCAGTGAAATGCAAGCACCTGAGCTTGAGGAACTGTCCAGAACGTCTTCTGCATTCGAGTCCACGGTTAACTCACACAGCTCCTGCAATACATCCATCAGCCCACTGGTGGAAACCTGAAGAGTTTTCTGTAAAACACATTCCAACACGTCAGGTCGAACCCGGAGTTTCACATCCTGAAGACGAACCGTCGCCCAAAGAATGATTCACCCTCATCCGAGCAATTCAGCTCATCATTTTCACTTTCTTTAGAACAAAGTCATAATCGATTTAGAGAAAACGCTTAAGGGGAATCAATTGAAATAACCTTGAAGAGACAGAAAATCTAATTCAACCCAATGAATTATGGAATAAATGAATAATTAATTGCACTTTAAAATCCAGAAATTGGTAATGATTTATATTTGACTGGACGACTTAAAACCAATAACTCAGAAATGGCAAAAGAGATCAAAGGAAAACATTCTTCTTGACTGCAAAGTGCTTCAGTCATAAATAATAAAACACAGAGATATAAAGGTATTGTGTGTGTGTGTGTGTGTGTGTGTGCTCACAAATACTTACAAACTCGTCTTAGGTAACCTCAAAGCAAAAGCATTAGACTGAAATATCTGTAAATTTAAGCGACAGCTGTCTGAGGATATGTGCTGTGTCTTCACAAACACAAAGTGCTTTAAGGAATTTGTCAGATGCTTTTGTTTTGGTTATTTTTCTTTAAATCCTGCAGAGCGAAGCGGTGCTGCATTTCTGATTGTTTAAAATCGCCAGGGCTTGTTCAGTTTGGTCTCTTCTCAACATGGACTATTTTTCTCCCGTATCTGAAATTAGGGGAATTGATGAATTAATTTGAATAAATTATCCTTAAACAACTGAGAATAAGTTGTTCAGCAGGGTGCGGCCCCACTCGCAGATACTTCAATAAGCTGGGGAGCTTTTTAGTATTTCAGATGGATGGGTATTCTTTGTTCTCTCTCGTATAATTTTTAGTACAAAACCTTCGGAGTACAATTCGATATTTTTATATGTAGGGAAAGTTGTAGACTTGCAGTTAAGGAACAACTGAGATCTGCTTTGTTAACTCAGCAAAATAATCTTAAACTTATTATATTAAATCACCGAAGTGTTTTAAGGCCCTAACTGTAGCATCCCTGCAGGAATGAGGATGAGGAGCTGCTGAGAGTTCTTTGTTTAAGGTCTAATATAAGAACGCAGCAAGTTCATCATTTAAAATGAGAAATGTTTGTTTAAATGCTGCACTCGGATTTAAAGGAATAAGATTAAAGGCCATATTTATCTTTAATAACTTTACTTTCTTCTATCAAATATGAATTGTTCTTTGCTGACTCATTTCACGATTCCGTCACATTTTTCCTAATTGAAAGTAATAAAAGATTATTGTTTGTGACATGAAACCATGGCAACCTGTTTAAGGGCAATACTGCGAAAAAAAAAAACAAAAAAAAAACAAAACAAATAAATATAAAATACAATTGAGAGAAAGAGAAAGAGAAAGATCGATGTTTGGAAACCAGATGGAGAGAAAGAAATCAGATTTGTGTTTGATTTCTCACGTTACTCTTTCATGCAGCACCTCCAGCGCTTTTTGGGGGAAAAAAATGAAGCAACATCATCCATCAGAAAAAGCAGCAGTCCATCACAGAGTCAGCATTAATTCATCATCGGGCTTGGGGCCCACGGGGCCCCCTGCTCCTGTCAAGACCTTTCATCCTTATGTATTATTAATCTTTATATGCTGCCGATCAGGTGGATTCATGCACACACACACACATACGTACACATCTCGGCATAAACGAGCCACAAAGGACTGGAGGGCAGTCTGCTTTGGTGCTGGGATTCACACGTTATTAGAATGAAAATGAAAAATCCCATGCACACACAGGAAAGAGAAAACAGACAGACGAGTTTCACCGGCTGCTTTAATGAGCCGACGCTCCCCAATGCCGCCCCACCTGCACTAAATTAATTTCGGCTTCAATATCTGTTTTAAGACCCACTCTGTGTGAGACTGGAGATGGTTCGTAGTCGAGGATGATGCAGTGGGAGTGAGGTGAGGATGAGTGGTGGTTATGTAACCGGGGGGGAGATGGTGGCTTTGGTATTGACTCAGAATCTGTTAATGAAAAAACGTCTATCTCTTCTCTACACGGTCTCCTTCCCTCTGAGCAGATTTGAACCCCTTGCACTGAAGGATCATTCCAGGCTCCACTGAGTCACAAGCTTTAATGAGGTCTGTAAAGTCTACGTACATCAGCCGCTGACTCTGTGCTCTGAACGCAAGACGCCGAGCAACGAAGCTCACCGCTCGGCTGTCGGATTCCAACACGAGGCCGACGGCCTGGTTTTACATACGAGCGACTACGCAGCACACGGGGGGCTCCGAGCTAAGATTTAATAACGTCATTCATTTATTCATATGTTTACATTTAATGACAGATGACATGTTAGTATTTCTCTGGAGTCTTTGTTTCTCTACTCTCTACTTTTTTTTGTTATTTACACACTATTTTATTTAGCATTGAAATAAATTACGATGGGCAGCGGGGGTTAGTACAAGAAGGTCCAAATCCAATTTGCATGTTCTCCAAATGTCTGTATAGGTTTTCATTAACGGTTCTGAGTAAAGGACTTCATTTCAGTAGCTCAACTGATACTGCGGCATTTTAAGAGACATCTGACTGATGACATTTAAAACCTCAACAAAAACACATTAATTATTATTATTTAAATAATTATATAATTTGTATAAATATAAATATTATATAAGTAAATAAATAAATTCATATTTATTTATTGACAAAAAATGCGAACACCTCCCTCTATAATGTTTTGCAGAATTTCTTTCTTTCTATTAAAAACGGTAACTGTAATAAATCAGAAAATACATATAGGGGGGGGGGGGGATTATGATGTGATGCCTTATATGAACAAAAGAATGTGGACGCATCACTTATTTGTGGAATTGTTGCGCTTCATACAATCCCAGTACCACAGATTTATAAATTTAGGCATCTAGCATGAATACATGTATGCACCTATTGTTGTGTAAACACTTTGGGGAAGGCCATGTACAAATTGGCACATTAAGGTATAGCACAAATGCATTTCATACAGATCATCTCAACTGCCTCAAACAAAACCTTGTTCTCAACCCCATCAAACACATTTGGGATGAACTAGAATGAAAATGGCAAGCCAGACCTTCTTGTCCTACATCGGTTCCTGACACAGATATGCTCTTTTCCACTGACACACTATAATATCTTGTTGAAAGGCTTTCCAAAAGAGTGTTGTAGCTGTAAACGAGGGCCAACAAAGGATATCATAAAAGCTCATGCAGGTGTAACGTGTGGCTGTCCTAATTCTTTTGTTCACATGTGTTTGAGGTGAGGGGATACTGGTCACACTGTACAAAGAAATTGAAGGTTATTTCAAAATAAGTTTAAAATTAATTTCCAAATACTAATAAATGAAATAAAGCATAAGGTTTCTTTATTATTATTATTATTATTATTCATTCATTCATTCATTATCTCCCGCTTTAGCCTCTATTAGGGTGGCGGTGGGGTTCCCCATGCCCATCCAGGGGAGAACGTCTCGGGCGCTGGGCAGATAGACCCAGGACAGGGCGCCAATCCATCGATGGGCACACACTCACTCACACAGACACACTCTATATGGGGCAATTTAGAGAATTCAATTGACTTGATCCATGTTTTTGGACTGTGGGAGGAAACCGGAGAACCCGGAGGAAACCACACAGGGCAGAACATGGAAACTCCACCCAGATGGGGATTCGAACCGGGAATCCCTAGCGCTGAGAGGCCAACGTGCCAACCACTAAGCCACCGTGCCGCCATTATTATTATTATTATTATTATTATTATTATTCATTTATATTTTGTTAACCTTTGCTGTTAACTTTTAGTTTGAAGTAAAATTTGATCACCAGTTGTTTGCTGAAGCTGGTGCAGTGGGGTGGGGTGGGGTGGAGTGGGGTGGGGACTGGGTGGAGTGGTTGAGGCCCCCACTCTGTGACAGTTTATTTGATGCTAAATCAGCAGCATTGCTGGTTTGGCTTCAAAGTGCTGAGGGTACTGACGCGTGCAGCATCCTCAGAGAGAGCAGACACCATCACGCTCATTACTATTCTACCACAAATGCCTTTTGTTTGATCTGTGCGAGTCTGGGGAAGAAGCGAGGAGTGGTCCCAGGAGAAAGTGGGGGTGGGTGGTTTGTTGTTGTGTGATTTATCTGGCTGGACCACTAGTGCAATCTCTTCACCACCAGACGGGGCAATCAGAGAGGCACACGCTGCTTGAGCATGCCAATTTCCTCTAATCACATTTTGGCTTGAAATGAAAAAAAAAGAGATCCAAACATCCCATGCATTTTATTAAGGCTTTCATTGGGTTTAAATGATGATTTAGGCATTTATTAAATTTCTTGTTTTTTTTTACAGCAGTGTTTAAAATGCTTGAGGTTGCACAGTGTGGCTGTAGTTTTATAAGTCAGCTGAAGTTCGTTGTGAAAACTGGCCATGAAACAGTTTTATTCCTGTTCATCTTCATGAATCTGCCTTTAAATTGGGAGCAACGTTATGAAACAATGGGTCATTAAAGTGGGCAGAAACTCCACCCCCGTCCCAAAGGTACATCAATCACAGCTGTCAAACATCCACTCACATTACAAAGGCGCAGCAAAGGCGTTGCACTTAAGACGACTGGGATCTGCACCGCGCAACAAAGAGACGTCCATCCAATTTTGACCAAACAAACGAGAAAAGCAGCACACGTGTTCGACCGCCGAATGAATTCGTAGCTACGCGAAGAACATCTGGAGGACGCGCACCTTTACGCACGGCTGCGCATTTAACAAACAGGTGCACAGCAGCGTCGGGAGTTCAAATTCACACTGCGTGCGGTCTAACGAGGGTTCTAATAAAGTTTCAGAGAGAAATTGCATTTAAAGCCATGGATTTTACTGGCTCTGTGAATCGCTTTTCAGTATTCATTGTGGAGTCTGAGCCTCGTTTCGGGTTTTAATCACTCCGTGCACTGAACAGGTGCAATACAGACCTGCTGCCATTTGTAAGCGTGCTCCTTCGGCGTGTCTGCCCCGGCCAGCGCCTCCAGCACGAGTCTCTGCTGCCTCTCCCTCGCGTTCTCCAGTCTCCACAGGCAGGACACGGTCGCCTCCAGCAGCTCTTTATTTCGCCTTCCCCCGCCGGTCAGCTGGCGAGAAACCCCGCGGTGCATCAGGGGTCCACTGCGCCTTTCACCCCCCCAAAAAAAATCAGATCTGGATCTCTGTGCGTTTTGCCCCCCGTTCCATTCGGCAGCCCGCGCGCTGCTGGAGTGCGTCACCGCCGTTCAGTTCCAAAATGAAACCCCCGGTTCCTTCAGCCGAGCGGGTTCCACATCCACCACGTGAGATCTGCCTGCGCCTCCGTCACGCTTCTCCTGCAGCTGCATCCCGACACCGAGCCCCCTGTCGACCGACTACTGCATATTCATGACAGCTCCGCTGCTATTGGACGGCGCCTGTCAATCATCTCATGAATAATTCATGCAGCCTAGACAGCGGCCAACATCTGTTTGTGGGCACAGAATTGTTTTGCTGGGGGGGGGGGGGGTGAGCTGCAGAATGCTTACCTGGGATAAATATCTGCAAATATAAAGCTAATAATATAACCAGCATCACAACTGAGGGGGATTTTTACAACTGAGCAAGTAAAGTATTTTGGTATGTTCTCCCTCTACTGCTTTGGAAGTGCTTCACTAGTACATTACATTACATTGAGTCATCTTACAGACGCCGTCATCCAAAACGACTTACGAATGAGAGAACAAATGATATGAACAATCTGACCATCATGCAGGATGAGGCTCAGGTCAGGTGAGGTCAGCAGGAAAGTCCATAGCGCGCAGCATGCCTCCAGCTTTGGTCTTCAAGTAACTTGCTTTGAGGTGCATTTCAGGTGACTGTGCTGCTTTGGAATACAAAATCGATGAATGACAAAATTCTGAATGTTTTTTTTTATTATTATTATTGTAATTGATAATTATTGCATATATAATCATAAAATAGGCACGGTGGCTTAGTGGTTGGCACGTTCGCCTCTCAGCACTAGGGAGTCCCGGTTCGAATTCCCATCTGGGTGGAGTTTCCATGTTCTCCCCGTGTCTGCGTGGGTTTCCTCCAGGTTCTCCGGTTTCCTCCCACAGTCCAAAAACATGGATCAAGTCAAATGAATTCTCAAAATTGCCCATATAGAGTGTGTCTGTGTGAGTGAGTGTGTGCCCAGCGATGGATTGGCGCCCTGTCCTGGGTCTATCTGCCCAGCGCCCGAGATGTTCTCCCCTGGATGGGCATGGGGAACCCCACCGCGACCCTAATAGAGGATAAAGCGGGAGATAATAAATGAATGAATGATTATAAAATAGTATTATAGTTGGAATCATTTGGGACAGTGTACAGATGTCTGTATTTGAAATTAATTTTATATTTTCTAAAAAAGGCGGCACGGTGGCTTAGTGGTTTAGCATGTTCTCCTCTCAGCACTAGGGAGTCCCGGTTCGAATCCCCATTTGGGTGGAGTTTCCATGTTCTCCCCGTGTCTGCGTGAGTTTCCTCCGGATTCTCCGGTTTCCTCCCACAGTCCAAAAACATGGATCAAGTCAATTGAATTCTCAAAATTGCCCCATGTAGAGTGTGTTTGTGTGAGTGAGTGAGTGAGTGAGTGTGCCCAGCGATAGATTGGCACCCTGTCCTGGGTGTATCTGCCCAGCACCCGAGACGTTCTCCCCTGGATGGGCATGGGGAACCCCACCGCGACCCTAATAGAGGATAAAGCGGGAGATAATGAATGAATGAATTTTCTAAAAAACACACCATATTAATACTAAATCAGTCCTATTTCATTTCCTTGCTGTCACTTTAAGGACCGTGCTCTTTTCTTAGAACAGATTTGAACAATTACAACAAAGATTTTTGTTTTGTCATTTGATGAAGTGATTCTACTTCATCACAGAGGCTTTCATGACGACCGATTTTAATCGGTCCTTTTGGCAGCTATGACAGCTTCCACTGTTTTGGAAACTCTTTCTAACTTTAATGTTTTCTATTTATTGTACTCAGAAGAGCACGTTTAAAGTTTTTCTCTCACCCTGATGATAATTTCCAGAATTCTTTGTCAGGGATGATAATCTGACCCTGATGCACATTCACACGAGCAATAAAAAAAAATCCAATAAAAACACATGCCATTGTTATTCCGCCAGTGTTTTCTTTTAATTGAACCTCCTAAATCACATAGATCAGAAAGCCACTCATTTCTATCAGGCAAAGTTTATAGTTTAAGGTCGAGAGGAGACGGGCGCACAGCGCTGCCTCGCTTCCCGCATCAGTGTACACTGCAAATATATACTATACTATATATACATACAGTGCATATGTACTTAATATAAATCTAGACGCCTGCTCTAGAGATCAAAACAGCTCTAGAAATACATGAAAAATAAAGAAATGTGCATAAAGACCCTCTGCTTGCTACAAGGGTTAAATTATGGGATGCTTTAGTTCAAAGTAAAAAATAAAAATAAAATGAGGAAATGTGTTACAAGGTTTCAGATGCAATCACTATGACAAGAAACTGTCAATCATGCCACTAAAGCACAGAAGTATAGAGGCAGTGATGTCGAGAAGTCGTGTTACGACGGACACTCGGTTTTCTACAACACTTACGCACTGGTTTAGAACGAGAACACACACTACAGCGCGCCGTTTGAACAGAGTTAAAGTCATTCAGCTGCACATCACAAACTTTGTGGAAAATGGTCATATACATCAGCAGGGGAGGTGATTATGGAAAAAATAAATAAATTTATTAAATAATGGGGAGGAGTACAGAAGGAGGGAGTGTGAGGATGTTTCACTGAGTGAAAAAAAAATCCCAGATCTTCAGTGAAGATTACAATTTTCGATTTATCCTTAAAAAAAAAAAAAAAGAATGATGCTGCAAGGTCTGTTAAAATGCAAAGCACAGTAGATAATGAGACGGTACAAAGAACTCGATCCGTCATTTTTGAAGCGTATTACAGTTTGGAAAACTCAAATGGGTCAATTTGAACCAATCACCTGAAAGTAAACCAGTACTGACAGTCATGTCAGGATCAGTGTAAGTAGGCAGCAGGTTGTCGACATTCAAGTCAAATCGCGTCCGGATGGTTTACAGTAAATGCCATACAGTCTCGATCAGCATGGAGAACCAGAGAGAACAACAAACCACAGCTGAAAGAACATCAGAACCTCATTTAATTAAAGAACAAAAAAAGTTCCTCAAGCTACATTAAAGCAAAGCACGCTATTGATTCATTAAGGTAAATATAGATATATATTTACTAGAAATTAAATAACTGTACAGATCCACACAGAGATAAAGAACTGAGTTCTGCGACTTTGTAACTGCAGCTGGGTTTTTCTGAAGCACCTCGTTCGGATTAGGCATTAACGTTTCCTCTTACAGGAAATTAAACAGTCTTTTTGACTGGCCTCGTGTAAAACGTGAGTTTATAACACCATATGTCCATGTTTTTGACACTATAACACATAAAACATGATTTATGAACCATGCAACTTCACGAATCCCCCGTCAAAACCCAGAGATGTTTACTGTAAGGTTTGATAAATCTCAGAAAGTGCTTAATAATACTCATAAGATGCTTCCTCGGTAATGAGACAGTACTCAGTGCCTCGCCTCGTGCTCTTCATCACAGTATATAAAGTGCTTTGTCTCTTTAATCGACATGTGACTTTCTGCCCTTCGTTCCGATACCATTTTTATCACACCCTCCTCAACCACCGGAGTTAAAACTGCTTCAGTAAATTAATGGAAGTGGTTCATTTATTCAGTTATTATTTATTTTTAGTAAGAGCGTGGTAGTGGTTAGGGTGATGGGCTATCAATCTGAAGGTTGGGGGTTCAAATCCCAGGTCCACTGAAGTTACTACTGTGGGGTCTTGAGCAGGACCCTTAACCCTAATTGCTGCTGGGATGCTCCCTGTGCTCGCTTTGGATAAAAGCATCTACTAAATAACCAAATATAAATGTAGTCTCTTAAGTTGAATTGACCCTGGCAGCATGGACAGATTTCCTTAAAAAACACTTCAATTATGTGTTGATTTTTTATGAGAGGAAAAGTGGGATCAATTTCTGTCACCCAAAGGACCAGTCTCCCCAAGCTGTCCTCCCACCAATCAGAGCCTGCACATAATTTCAAAAGCAGTGGACAAAACGGTGTCCTCATTATACTGACTGACAAATCCTAAACCCTCTTTATTTTATAATCCTGAGCAGAGAGGATTAAAACCCTAAATACTTCAGATATAGTTAAAAATGTGGTATTCTTCTGTATGCTGCTATATTCTTTAAAATAAGTCATTCATATCTTTCCTTTTCCAATACATCCCATATCCCTGATTTGATCACTTCTGAATTTCCCCATGGTGGGATTAATAATGGCATATCTTTTCTTATTCAGTGGGTTCGTTCACGTTAGGTCTAGAATACAAAGGGAACAGGTGTGTTAAAAATGATACTGAACAATCCTTACAGTCTTCATTCAAAAGGCTCTGCATGCTTCTGTTTATCAGTAATAAACATCCAGAAACACAACACTATATTTGGTTCCCTCTACGATAGTTCCGTCCCCATGAGGTGCGAGATCGCTCAACAAAACACAAAGAAGTAAAAAAAAAAAAAAAAAACGACTCGCTGGCAGTAAGCATGGTGCTGACCCGGGAGTGTTTAAGCTGGCTGCTCAATTCTGGTCATGATATTGAAATTAATCAACTGTACATGATCAACGGGGACTGATTCGAGCCAAGTGGTCGGCTCAGGGAGTTTACACCTCGATGTTGGCAGACTGAACCTCTGGGTGAGAAAAAGGCAGCTTGGCTTTAAACAACAGACAGAAAGAAAACACTCAGGAGTGGAATGGTCTGAAGTCTCACACTCGCTAGACAATTTACCACCTGAAGCACGGGATAACAAAATGTACATTACAGAGGACGGAACAACATTCCTTATTTCACACATACACACACTCACACACACGTCACAGACGTGTGTCGGTGCTTCACTAAAATAAAATCTAACAAATAAAGTTTTTAAATTCTGTTAAAAGTTCTATAAATTTACAGATATATATTATTATTTTCAAATATACTATATCATATACATCCAGACCTTTTTAGGTTTTTCCGGGTAAAAAATAAAATAAAAATCACAGTTTGGTAATCAAACACAAAAAAAATTAGTTTTTTTTCCAGATCTTCTCAGATGTCAGACTGCAGTATCCCTTAACCTCGATCAGATTATATACCATATAATATATAATCTATATTTAAATTATTTGAAGTCATCTATCTGAACTTCTTTACAGTTTGCAACCAATTTTATTTTGTTGTTTTACAACAAATCTGCCAAATTTGGCTGCAAACACACTTTTAACAATACTTTTAACACTATTCAGATGGGAGTGGCCCGCCACTTGTGTAGTGAATGAGTGAATTGATCATGGCTTTCAGTTCAGTGCGAGTTTGCTATGGTGGGTATTATTTTATATTTTGTTGTGAAACTCATCCAGGTCAGCTAAAATATTTCATGTTAGATTAATTAAAATCTAGTCATTTGCTTTCATAAGTCATTTAAAAACTTGTGTCTATTTTTTTACATTCATAGTGAATTGCAGATTAATATGGGGGGACATTTATTGTGTGTAACTGTGTGGGATGCTAAGTATGGGTGTCACTTTGGTATACAGACAAAAAGAAGCGAATGGCTGTGGAACGGACCACGTTTAAGAAATTCGTTTACATTTCAAGAGAGCGCTTTGCTTTTCCCCCGATGGCCACAATCCCCGAGTGCCACTTGCATAACTGTATATGATTCCTTACTGTGATGATGTCACTGCCCACGGCTTCTCTAACACATTTATATAATATTCAGCCGTGAAGCCTGCAAACATCCACACAATAGCACTAATCAGTTCGTCACTTCATGTTCTTCGTCGCCAGGACCTTCGAAGGAATAGATATCTGTGGCGTGTATTCTGTACGAGACATGTGAAGGGACACTGCAGACTTACAGAGAGAGATGACCTGAGAGGATGCTGACCTTTCTGATGACAGATATGGAGAAAACTATTAGAACAAAGTTTTTTTTTGCCTCCATTTTGTCATTTTACCTCCAAATTCTCATCCTCAGTCTACAGCATCCATCCAGTCGCCATAGTGACTGCCATCAGTAGTACAGCTTTTAAAAAAAAAAAAAAAAAAAAAAAAAAAAAAAAGCAGACAGGGAACATGATGAAACAGAGCTCGGGGGTGGTTTCTGTAGCATCATATTTCTCTGACTTTCCAGAGTAGACGAAGCCTCATGGTGCATGATTCCTCAAAACCTGGACGCTCCGAAAGCCCTCCTCAACCGCTTTTCTTCCTCTTCTTCGATTTCCTCTATTTTTTTTTTTTAATTGCGTAACGTGACCATTGCACAGATGGCTTCAGGCCTTGTCGGTCTCTAACCAATGTTCGTTGCATACACACATACCACACACATGAACACACCTTCACGCATGCTTGGCTCGATGAATGGCTCCCCCTGTTGGTCCCGAGTCATGTCAGCGGTAGCGAGTTCTTTTTTTCTTCCGACTCGTCATAATATTCTCTTAAACTCACTCCCCTCTGCAGACTCAACAGAGATTCCTTCATCTGGGAACAAAATATACACAGAAGGTCAGGCCATTCTAACAGTTAATCAAACCAACACATGTGGACAGTTCACACCTGGATCCCAATGGAACCCAATGGATCCCAACAAACCTTTATTTAATTAATCTCTTAGTGAGAAGGCAATGCACAGAACAGACTCTAATAAAGTTATTAAAAAAAAACAGTAGCATCTGTCTAATTCAGGATTACTGAGCTGTGTTTTAACCTGAGTTCCTTTTGTAGGTTTGCTGAGCTGAAAGGTGGCTACGCTGCCAACAAGCTCAATAATTACCATATAGAAACATTTCTTGCGAGTGGGGTCAGATGGATCAGGGTCAGAGAGTTCCTGCCATGGCTGCACATTACTCTTACGTTTGTGCAAAGTCCCACGGGACGTAATAAACGGTCATTAGACGCAAAAAAGTCAGGCACATGCACACTGGGCTGTAAAACTGGGGATGGATGTGGAGTTTCACTGCATCACACTGAAACGAGTTTGCTCCATCACTGGGACAAGCTTCCCAGCCATAAGAGCCAGAAGCAATGAACTGCAGCATCATGAAGGATCCCCGTCGTCACTCTCAGAATCTTTTACCATCTGGATGGAGGCTCGAAAAGATTTCAGCCAAATCCTCCAGACTCACCAGCACCTATTACTCACAGACTGTCAGCTCCTGCTTATAGATTTCAGTCTGTCATTAATGAAAAAACTATCACATTTGAGACTAATAAGAATTTAGCACGTAACCGTTTCCTGTTCTTGGTCTTTTTACATCACGTGGTTACAACATTCATTACTTTTTTTGCAGTTTATAGCGATATTACGTAGAATGTCTAAATATAGCACCGGTATCTAAGGAGAAACTGCATTTCGTTCCATACTCAGCACACGGCTGTAATGAGAAAAAATGACGAAGCTGAATAGCGTAATGTCAATAAATTCAATTTGGTGTCTCACCCATAATTACAAACTCTCCCTGCTTTACAATTCCTACAGCTGAGCGGGTTTGTTATTCACAATGCTGCCAGCATAACAAGATCAAAAACACCTGGTCAAGTAACCAAACAATGATCCTCGAAAAAACAATATATATATATATATATATATATATATATATATATATATATATATATATATATACTGTATATATACACACAATTTAATCTACCAATAAAGGATTATTTATAAATGATGCATTATATACACACACACACACACACACACACACACACACACACACACGTGTATATATATATATATATGACACATTTGCCCCAATTCATTAGGAATGTCGATGTGATGTAGACAAAATAATTTGTGCTTCCTGCTCAAGAATTAATAATTTTAGCTATACACTATGCCGTGCATCTCTGAGATACAATAACTGATAATATATGTGAGTGTACGTGTGCATAAGAGAGAGCGTGAGAGAGAGAGAGAGAGAGAGAGAGAGAGAGAGAGAGAGAGAGAGAGAGAGAGAGAGAGATCCAGTAGATGTTTGTACCTGGTCCAATAGCAGCACTGATGACTTTATAATCTCTCTCCATTTCTGCAGCTCAGCTTCATGGAAGCGCTGCTGAGATTCCAGAAGCTGAGCCCACTCCAGCTGAGACTGCGGCAGTTTACTGTACACACAGAAACACAGTTACACATTATCTGATCAAACACAAGGCTCCGTTTCAAATGGTATGTTGTGTATTCGTTGCTGTACCTCTCGTCTAAGTGCAGACTTTGCCAGGTCATCAGACTCTGAGCTGAATATTCCAGCATCCATAACTTATAGAACAGCATCATATTCAGAAAAACCAGCACCACAAGACTGTGAGAACACACACACACACACAATGATATAATTAATATACTGTTTTATAATTATAACAAATATATACTGTCATAAAAAGATGAATAATTCCAGGGCGGGTTCTGAGGTTTGATGAATCAGTTCAATGGATGTTCTATAAGTTTAACATGTTCTCACTTTGCTGGAGAAGTGAACAGGCGAGTTACTAAAATTATATTATTGTTATAAAATCGACTATTAAAATGTTTTTAAAGAAGGTACATGTTATATACATTATGTAGATCCTACGATGAGCCCAGAGTAACACAGCACATCACACACATATACAGACACACACACACACACACACACACACACACACACAAATATATAATGAAAATCTTCTACAATAAAATGTGCAGGAAATATATATCTGTGTGTGTGCATGTGTGTGTGTGTGTGTGTGTGTGTGTGTGTTATGAATATTTATGCCCTTGCAAACTCCTAATGAATAATTAATGATCACTGATTCACTTTTGCAGGACTTTTAATTGAAATTTGTTCGGATGATGAATGTCGGATGACAAACTACAGTCAGAAAACAGACGAATGAAAATGTTAGAGAGAAACACTTACAAAAAACTGACGAGGAGAAGCAGTTTGGACACGCTGCAGAAGGCCCCAGCGCCAAGCGTATGTTCGGGAGTGTGTCTCGTTTGGGTGGAGCCTGTGTCACAGAAGCTTTAGAACTTTCCATAATATTCCTGAAGTATAGCATTTTTAATAAAGTGTTTTTTTTTTTAATTAACATGAGTGTGTGTGTGTGTGTGTGTGTGTAATCATATCACACCTGCTACATGTTTGATTCGTTGAATGACCTCCTCATCCGTGGGTGTGGTCACCGGACTGAGAGTTTCTTCCAGGTGGGGTGTACGCAGGTGGGGAAGGGCTCTTTTTCTTCTTCTCAAAGTGGAGTTTTTCAGTGCTTTCGATTTTGGAGAGGGTCTGTGGGCTTCCAACACAAGGTCCTCTGCTTTCGCCAGCTCCAGCTCTGCACCATGAGGACAGTGAAGCACAGCTGTCATTTTTATTCTCTAATTCCGCTGCACCTCTGATTCTCTCGCTCAGCGCAGTTTCATATAATCAAAAATCCAAAACCCAGATTTGCACAAACTTTAAAGAACGTATGGGAATCTGAACAAGCTGTTTACCAAGACTTCTGAAGTTCTCCTCTAATCCACTCCAGAAGTTCTTCTCAATAAAACCCTTCACCAGGCCCCATGGCTGCTTCCGATAGCGCAGCTCAGTCGAAACCCTGCAAATAACACAACATAACCTCAAAATCAATCCTCACAGCCAACTGTTCATCCACACACCAAACCATCCATTTAATATTCTACTCTTTCATCCACTGATCTATTCTCACAGTCTTGTGGCCAATTTGGAAAACCCATCCATCCATTATCTTCCACTTTATCCTATATTAGGGTCGCGGGGTGGTTCCCCATGCCCATCCAGGGGAGAATGTTGTGGGCGCTGGGTAGATACACCCTGGACAGGGTGCCAATCTATCGCTGGGCACACACTCACTCACACAGACACACTCTATATGGGGCAATTTGGACAATTCAATTGACTCGATCCATGTTTTTGGACTGTGGGAGGAAACCGGAGAACCCGGAGGAAACCCACACAGACACAGGTAGAACATGGAAGCTCCACCCAGATTGGGATTCGAACCGGGAATCCCCAGCGCTGAGAGGGGAATGTGCTGACCACTAAGCCTCCGTGCCGCCCTCAATTTGGAAAACCACTTTCTACTTTTGAATTATTTGACCTCTTTTTTTTTTTCCATTTACTGAAATGCACTCACTTGAGACGACACTTGTTCTTGGCTACGCGGGTGAGTGTGTAACGGTTCAGTGTGTAGAAGTAATCATGATAGGGAACATCATGAGTGACGACCTCGGCATCGATGATGTAACATTCCTTCTCCTGGCTGGCCTTGTACAGAGTCTGGTTTGTCAGAGACAGAGTGAGTTACGTCAGCAAAGTCATTAAAAAGAAAAATCACAACAGAACAACACGGAACCTGAAGTTCCTAAATTCAGACGGAAGCATCAAACCCTGTCTGTCACACCATCCATTTAATTACAATCGCTATGGAGACAAGGTTTGAAATCCGAATGATTAGAAGAGAATGTTTTAATGATTATGAAATGGCGCCTCACCTGAGTCTCACTGACGGTAGCGGTTTTGGGGGCGAGCGGATTGGTGAGGGAGATGGTGTAGACGATCTCCCTCCTCTGATTTCCAGCTTGTTCTTTTTTCCACGGCTGAAACACCACATCTGTGTTTACATGTGTGTCAGAGAGAGGAAGCAGAATATTAGAATTTAGTTTTCGGAGATATTACAAGCTGACGTTTTCGGTTGAAAGACGTCCAGACCTGTGAACCTCCTCTGTTCCATGAAGCCAGACATGAACTGAGACTCAGTGAAG
This sequence comes from Corydoras sp. C115, assembly GCA_019802505.1. NCBI lineage: Eukaryota > Metazoa > Chordata > Actinopteri > Siluriformes > Callichthyidae > Corydoras > Corydoras sp. C115. The sequence continues at coordinate 291,126 of JAFMOC010000233.1, forward strand.
AGAAAGGCGTACATCTTATCCACACTGAACTTATACACCTCATTGATGTACTGACGCCCATTTAGGTCATCGTGAAACGCCTGCACCTCCACTTCTGGATAAATACACACAAATACAGACACATCATCATATATGCTGCGTGAATTTCTGTCTATCACCTGTTTACTCACTGTAAAGACAAATTAAAATAAATAAAAAAAACCATTTAATAACATTAATAACACTAAAGTGAAAATGCATGGTCCTGCCACCGGGTTGGTAAAGAGAAGTTCATTCATTCATTATCTCCCGCTTTATCCTCTATTAGGGTCGCGGTGAGGTTCCCCATGCCCATCCAGGGGAGAACATCTCAGGCGCTGGGCAGATAGACCCAGGACAGGGCGCCAATCCATCACTGGGCACACACTCACTCACACAGACACTCTCTATATGGGGCAATTTTGAGAATTCAATTGACTTGATCCATGTTTTTGGACTGTGGGAGGAAACCGGAGAACCTGGAGGAAACCCACGCAGACACGGGGAGAACATGGAAACTCCACCCAGATGGGGATTCGAACCGGGAATCCCTAGTGCTGAGAGGAGAACATGCTAAACCACTAAGCCACCGTGCCGTCCCGTAAAGAGAAGTTCCCATTGAAAAATAATCCTTTAATGGTAGATTAACTTGAATAAAAACATTTAGGTTTAATTTCTATTTCTACACACTGTACACTTAACTCATTTGTTTTGTGTGTGTGTGTGTGTGTGTGTGTGTGTGTGTGTGTGTGTACCATCATCGTGAGTGTCGGTGGAGTCGCTGAGATCTGTGGGAATATCCTCTGTATCATTAAAGTTAAGAGAAGGTGAGGTAACCGGCCCCAGCTGCTCCGTCGTGGACTCACAGACCCTTTCGTCCACTATCAGAGGGAGTGCAAGGAGTTCAGGGTCGGGCAGGCAGTCCGTGTACTCCTCCGGAGCAATGTCAAACTGTAACCAACAGAGGGAGCCACTTTCAGATTTTAGAACTTCCTCCCCTGAATGCATTCACTGGCTTTTGTTTTCAGCATCTGCTGACTTTCAAAGCACAAAATCATATAGCATTTCTTTATTCATTTATTATATAAATTGTTCGTCCTGATCTGAATTACACAGGACAGAGTTCTAACCTGAGCAGACACAAACATGTTAAGAAACATTTTCCCCTGGGGCACATTTGTACTGTCAGTTCACACACTCACGTGTTTTTGGACTGTGAACCTCAAAATATAGTGACTGCTTTAAGCTTTCAGATGACAGTATAGCTACAGAGTAAGAGAGAGAGTAAGAGAGTAACTTACAGACATGGGCAGGTCAGTGCTGCTGGGTGGAGTGGTCGACATGATGGTGGATTGTGTGATGGACCTCTTATTAGAAGGAGGGCTGCCTTCCTGCTTATTCTCACCACTGCTCTTAGAGGAGTTATCGTTATTTACCTCATTATCTTCAACTGGAATCTCCTCAGAGTAACTAAATCACACACACACACACACACACACACACACACACACACACACACACACACACACACACAATAACATACGGTCATTTAGCAGATGACTTACAAGGTGAGCTTTGTAATCACAACATCCCTGGAGCAATGACGGTTAAGGGTCTTGCTCAAGGACCCACACTGGTAACTTCAGTGGACCTGGGACTTGAACCCACAACCTTCAGATTGAGAGCCCAATGCCCTAACCACTGAGCTACCATGCCCCTATATACCTTGAGTGCAGTATACTATGGACTAGGATTCAACAAAGGATTTTCATAGTCGAATCTGATTTGTCAGATTTTCCTTATAGTCGACTGATAGTCGAATCAGTTAAAATTTCACCCCAAGATGGCTCTATAAGCGTGGTTTTTAAAAAAATTTTTTTTTTATATTTTACTTGTTTTTCTAGGGCACCGTAAATGGGATCCCCGTTCTGGACTTTTATCCACTTCAAAGGAAAAACCTAAAAAAAACTAAAAACCTAAAATTAGGATGATTTTATTTGACAAAAGGCTATATATATAACGAAAACAAAGACATTTCATGTAAAAACTAATGCTTAGCAGCAGCCATGGGCACCCCCATGTGCTCAAAATGGTACATTCGACTATGAGGTTCATAGTCGACAACGGTTCTCCGAATCGAATCGTCGAATCAGCGAATATTGCAGCTCACCCCTACTATGGACCACAAGGAAATTAATTTCACAGTTTAGGTTTGAACTTATATATCCTTCACCCAGAAAAGTACATCATTTTAAGTTCACGAGGATCTGCCTACCCCATGGTGTTCAGGTCATCATCAGGGGGGACATAGTCTTCATCATCACTGGTCAGACCCAGCTCATTGCCATAACACTGGTGTACAAAGTACCAAAGCTCCTTTGGACACAGAGGCTACAGAGAGAAATAGAATCCAGTTTTAGACACAAAACCCTGAGAACGCTCTGCAAATCATAATGAAACGGTCATCCATGAAATCAGTCTGTGCTCATTTTCCATAACAATAAACACGATCACTTAAATGTAAGTTTAAATCATAAAATTAATAAATCAAAAACTGATGAACACTACAGAACACTCATAAAAATGACAGATACTGAAGATATAACGTACATTATGGTATCATAGCCAAACCTCTAACCTAAACTTAAACCTGAGAACTGTGACATACATAACATAAACAAATGTACAATAAACGGTTTTATATTATATTAATTCACTTTAAAACTGAAAAAGGCAATTATTTTTATGTAAACACAAATAATATGCAAACAAATCACAAGCCTCATTGGCTACATTACATACTGAAGAGTGTATTTGCTTCTGTGCTTTGTGTTCCGTGACACTCTAAGGACAAGCTTCCAAAGTTCCAAAGTTAGAATTAAGGGTTTAAAGTGTTACTTAAAGAGATAGGAACTATATAAATTAGGGCTGTATTCAACTACAAATTTTCGTAGTCGAATCTGAGAAAATATTTTTTTTTTATATTTTACTTGTTTTGTTTTTGTTTTTTCTTTTTTTTTTCTAGAAATTATGATGATTTTATTTGACAAAAGGCTATATATATAATGAAAACAAAGACATTTCATGTAAAAACTAATGCTTAGCAGCAGCCATGGACACCCCCATGTGGTCAAAATGGTACATTCGACTATGAGGTTCATAGTCGACTACGGTTTTCCGAATCGAATCGTCCAATCAGCGAATATTGCAGCTCACCTCTAAGATAAATAAAAGAAAACTAATAAACTGCTCACATAGACAGTTATACAGGTAAATGAAACACACGGATTACCTTATCCAGCAGAGCGTTCTGCCAGAGCCGGAACATCATCATGTACGTCCTATCCCTGGCTCCGAACGAGGTGAAGAAATGCTTAAGGTGGGAGACGAACAGAGGAGACAGATTTTAAAACCTCATATTTAAACATTTGGAACTCAGGAGTGAATACTGAGGCTGCTTTTTTTTTTAAATGTCTATTTTACAATAGCAGCTGTAACAGAACCAGTAACCATAACGGCAGTCAAATTAAGGTCAATGAACTTTGAGTGCAGCTCATTTACTGCTATTGATTTTGATTGCCGTTGCTGTTTACTTGGTTTGATAAGAATGAGGTTGTGACTCAAACCGGGAAGCAGAAGGGAATCCACGTAAATCTGACCATGCACTGAATATAATCACTGGTTGTGCAGTTCCTACCTTCTCGGTGTCAGTGCACACTTGGATGGCATTGGGGATGAGACGTGCTGTCTTTTCTTTCGTCATGAAGCAGATGTCCTTCAGACGCACTGTCAGCTATTCACACAGACACACACACTCGTTTCAAATTAAACAGCAATGAAAAATAAAAGACTGAATGAATGAAAGAGAGAGCGAGAGAGAGAGAGAGAGAGAGAGAGAGAGAGCACATACTAGTGTTTCCCAGCGAAAGATGTTGCTGTAGAAGCAGATCCAGTTTTCAGAGAGGTAGAGCCGGCCCTGTAGGAGGATGTCCCTCTGCAGAGCGCATGAGTAGTCTAAGGTCAAGTAAAAATAAAGAGGGTTTGAATATACTGGGTCATCTATCTTTAAAACAAACTTATTTAACTGCACAGTGGAGAGTTTGGCTTTAACACATTCGCAACAAATCTGTGCTTGTGATTGTTTGGTCTGAGAATTCTAAATAACCGTGAAGGTGAAGTGTCCACATATTTTTTGCCCCTAAACCCGGCGTTATGTTGATTTTCCACTGCAAGCATCATGCGGATCTGCATTTGTAAATGCTTTTCTCTGATGCTTACCAACAATGAGGCGCTCGGTGTCTGGCAGCTGCTTGAACAGTTTCCGGAAGTCCTCATTTCGCTGCTTGTAGGTGGGACTTAGCACCTACAAAAAAAATCAAAACAAAATAAAATACCACAGAGGCAAAAGCCGTGATGATTTTACAGATTATTAAGCACTGAACGGGTCAGATCAATGCTCTGTTGATTTAATTTAAAAGTTTTTATAGATGCACTGTGTAGGATTTCTAGTTGTAGATTGCAACAACCGATTGAATACTACTTACTACTAGGGCTGTATTCAACTACAGATTTTCGTAGTCGAATCTGATTCGTCAGATTTTCCCTATAGTCGACTGATAGTCGAATGAGTTGAAATTTCAACACAAGATGGCGCTACAAGCGTAGTTTTTAAAAAACTATTTAAAAAAAAAATATTTTACTTGTTTTTCTAACAAAAGAAAACCTTTTTTTTGTTTTTCTTTTTTTTTTTTTTTTTTTCCTACTACTTCCTACTACTACTTAGGTGGCATCTCCCCCCCCACAGGCTTTGTAAAACCAAAATAATTATGAATACTTAATATCAGCACATAAATCCCTCTAATTCTCACTATATCAATTATTTTCTATTTAATTAATACGCCGATTTCTGCTTCATCGCTTTGAAATGCGTGTTGGTTTAGAGTCCTTAACAATTTATAGTAAAACATTTTATATGTTTAGCCCAGAAGAGCTTCTGTATGCCGCGTTGCACATTTGCAAATTCATTTCTAACATTTCAGGAGAGGAAAGTCAGTACAGAGGGAATATTTAAAGCCATCACATGTTCATTAAAACGATATTAATGGAGTTGCCGATGGCAACATGACTGTGACTCATAGCTGTGCCAGTCTCCTGTGTACATCTCTTTTGGGCAAATGAACACATTGAAAACATGGAATGCAAATTCCTGTGTTATCTTATTTATCCGTCATGTGGCAGAATATCAATAAGGTTACGTTGAACTTTCGTGTCACCTTGTCAAACATTAGAAAGGGCAGGTTTAAATAAATATAAATAAATCAACATATTCATAAATAGAATGTAAGCATTGGGCTTCACTATGAGCCATCTATTTTTAATCAGTTAGTGTCACGTTTAACACCTTTATTTACCATAAAGTACTTAGAGTTATTCATTCATTCATTATCTCCTGCTTTATCCTCTATTAGGGTCGCGGTGGGGTTCCCCATGCCCATCCAGGGGAGAACATCTCGGGCGCTGGGCAGACAGACCCAGGACAGGGCGCCAATCCATCACTGGGCACACACTCACTCACACAAACACACTCTATATTGGGGCAATTTTGAGAATTCAATTGACTTGATCCATGTTTTTGGACTGTGGGAGGAAACCGGAGAACCCGGAGGAAACCCACGCAGACACGGGGAGAACATGGAAACTCCACCCAGATGGGGATTCGAACCGGGAATCCCTAGTGCTGAGAGGCGAACGTGCTAAACCACTAAGCCACCGTGCCGCCTTTACTTAGAGTTAATGAAATAATAATGCCATATTAAAATAATTAAAAAAATTAATTATATAAATAATTAAAAAACAAACTTCAAAAGACAGAAGATAATTAAGGTCAGATTTTATCAGACCTCTCAGTCTAGCACCTTCACATAGAACAACAGACATCATGTTTAATCTCGCTTCATCAGCTGCACTGAACCCTCAGTTCTTAATAATGAGCAGTTAATAAATTCTAAACTTGAACTTGAAGAAGTGATACGTTTGCAATCCCTCATTAGACTTCTAAAGATGGCAACTCACAGCAGGGAGTTCCTCATCCTCCTCTTCCCTTCTTGTCCCTGATGCTCCTGGACCGGTCATATGAGCCTGAAGAGCCCTGATCAGCTTCTACCTGATTGTAATCCTTACAGGAACACGGTTCCGATCTACCTGATCTAACAGGTTCCTTTGGAAGAGCCTTCTCTGAGGCAAGCGAATGTGCATGTGCGAGCCCGTGCTGTCGAGTGCTGCATGAGTGGAGTGTCACACATGGGAATGTACGATGGCCAATGCCCTTCAGTAACCCCCAGCAGACAGTCACTTATTATGCCGGTTTGTTTTCCTCGCCGGGCGAGTGAGTGTCTGAAACACCAAGTGTCTTTAGTACACACCCTCTGTAACTACCTACTTAAGCAGTTTATATTCTTAATTGGTTTAAGGTTTGTAAAAGTGTATAATAGTGTATAATAGAACTTGTGGATAGAACTTCTGTTCGTTTAAGAACATTGACGATGTTAATTTCCATGCTTACACTGCTAATTACCGCGGTTACCACGTTACAAAGGTTCCAAAGTTAGCATTTAGGGTCATTCGGAAGTGAAGACCAGCAGGGTACGACGTGAAACCATAGCTCTCCTTAGATATTTCATGCAGCCAATGAGGTTTGTATTCTGTTAATATACCAATTATGTTTATTACCTTTTCTAGGCATTAGAGTGAATTGATATGTAATTACGGTTCTAAATCAAGATGTAAATTTGTGTGATAAAACCAACAAAGGATCAGTCTTAAGATTAATCGTCTACAATATGTAAATTGCTCATTGTATATTTGTTTATTTGATTTATGTTACAGTTCTTACGGTTGGGTGTAAGATTATGTACAAAGTTAAGGTGCGTACTCAAGAATAAACCTAATCAGTATTGGCAAGAATATTTGTGCTGTCGACTTTGAATCTGAGGAAGCTACACCCTCTACAACCTGTAGAAACCTTATAAGGTCTGAAAGACATGTTTAGACTCTCTACTGACTTTAAAATTCAACTGACTTAAATCAATCAATCCAATTAAACGTAGTCGGTCAGCAAATGCTGAACTTCCATCACTTACTTTCCTTCTTTAATCAATAATATATATTACTGGTTATAAATAAAATTTTAAACACAGGTTATTAAAATCAGCAAGAACTAAACAAATAGTTATTCGACGAATCAAATGCCCTACAATCTGAAAACCGAAGAGACCTGCAGATTAACAATTAAATCCCTAATCATTTTTAATCTTCTGAAAGGACTTTCTTAAAGATTTTGCTGTGTGTTATTGAAAACTTTTGCCAGACCATAATTTAATACGAGAGTGCCTGGCTCACAATCTCTGTTCTAGTTCATCCCAAATGTGTACGATAAAGAGTTTTACGTCGGGACTCATTTCGGGTAACGTTCGTCCTTACTACAAATCACCCAGCCTTGCTTTGTGCACTGGGGCAAGTTATGCTGGACAAAAAGAAAGCCCTTCCCCAAACTGTTTCCAAGTGTAACTGATTGTGTCTCATACAACGTAAGACAGGCGGCACGGTGGCTTAGTGGTTTAGCATGTTCTCCTCTCAGCGCTAGGGATTCCCGGTTCGAATCCCATCTGGGTGGAGTTTCCTTGTTCTCCCCGTGTCTGCGTGGGTTTCCTCCGGGTTCTCCGGTTTCCTCCCACAGTCCAAAAACATGGATCAAGTCAATTGAATTCTCAAAATTGCCCCATATAGAGTGTGTGACTGTGAGTGAGTGTGTGCCCAGCGATGGATTGGCGCCCTGTCCTGGGTCTATCTGCCCAGCGCCCGAGATGTTCTCCCCTGGATGGGCATGGGGAACGCGACCCTAATAGAGGATAAAGCGGGAGATAATGAATGAATGAATGAATGAACAACGTAAGACGATTTTATTGCTTCTTCCAACTTTCCAACGTGGTCTTAATTTCAGCAACAACAGTCAGAACTGAAGGACTGAGTGAATGAATACTTAAAAAGCGACATTATTAATAAATGTCAGGATTATCGGCGATGAAAACGCAGGGTTCAGAGTCTGGATGAATCACAAAGGGAGGATGCTGTGTTTGTCTGTATGAATGTGTGCTTCACAACTTAGTTAAAAATTGACTTTGGGGACAAACACGAAGAGCTGTCGGTGGCTGGTACCAGGACCTGCAGGCGTGACGGTTCAATAAAACCATCTGGATCTCCCACAGAAATATTAACAGAGATTCGACTTTTCTTATGACAATAACTAAAGGCACTTCGTCCTTTTTTTCCTTTATGGGGATTTGCATAAGCTCATCTGACTGCACACCTGCTCAAGGCAGAAGGGCTGCGGGATTTATTTCAATTTTTTTATTTTATTTTTTTCTTGAGTTAACTTGTGGTGGCTTAGTGGTTTAGCACGTTCGCCTCTCAGCTCTGGGGATTCCCGGTTCGAATCCCCATCTGGGTGAAGTTTCCAGTTCTCCCCGTGGCTGGGCGGGGTTTCCTCCCACAGTCCAAAAACATGGATCAAGTCAATTGAAAAAAAAATATATAGAGTGTGTTTTTTTTTCTTAGATAGGCGCCCTGTTAATCTGCTTGGATGGGCATGGGGAAACCCATGTAAAAATCTGTGAATGAAACTTGCACAGTAAAAACTTTTGACTTTTGATCAGACACTACAATAAAGAGTCATTTAGAAAAATGAAACAGTCACTGATTCACTTTTCCTCTCTTATAGGCCTCAGATGTTTCTATATCTGAGTCTTTATTCCTGAAAGTTATTAAAGTTCAGGTCTAGAACTTTGACCTGTTCACTCATAATGATCTTACAAGTCTGAACAGCCATTTTGCAATTAGTTTTTTTTACATAATACACCAATGATTAGTCAACATATAAAACTAAAAAAACTAAATTCCAAAGTTTTTGTATTTCTTGTCGGATAGTTTTGGGCTCAGAACTCACATATTGACGGTTCAGCTGTAATCACAGGAGACTCAGTGCCATGGGAACTCATCATCGCCCACAACACACCCAATAATCACTCTGATTTTGATTAGCTTCATTTCTGGAAGTTAAGCCGTAATAATTCTACATTACTGGAATCCACTAATTATCAGATTAATGAATCCGTGCACAGAAATGAGCAGCTAAACTTGCACAGCGTTACTGCGCCTCCTAGTGGTGTTTGTGTCGTATAGCGTGTACAGTTTAATAAATAAAAGTCTACTGGGCTCCAGACCCAACATTAAATAAATTAAATAAGTCTGCACAGAGAAGCGTTTTTATTCTTGCAATATTAACAGTTCAGAGCAACAGAAACTAAAACATACAAGTTTAACATGATTACAAAAATAATGGAGATTTTACTTACATTGTACCAACTCTGGCTTTTCTGTACAAAAACAAAAAAACAGAGGTATCAGAGTACGTTCAAATAAAGGCATTGCACAGCATAAAACACACACACACACACACACACACACACACACACACACACAGTCAGCCTTCATTATTTTTTCTAATTATTGTTTTGTCATATAATATTTAATAATATTTAAATGCCCTGTGGGTTTTCAGTGCTGATGTTCTGCTGCCCTCTACTGGTCCTGAAGCAGATTTCACTTACAGCCAACTACGGCAGTCCAATAGATGACTGTAATATCTCACTGTAATATGTAATTAATATGTCCCTGTACTGTTTGTTTTTTTCCCCCAAATTTGTGGAAATAATTTGGGGAAGGCCCCATCTTTCTATCTCTCCATTTATTAAATACTGAATTTATTTATTGATAACTATTTCTTTCAGGTGTAAATATTAGGTCGTCTTTGATGGTAAAACAATCAGATATAAAGAAGAACGCAGAGATACAGGGAGGCAGAGAGCCGAGGCAGACAGTGACAGATGAGTGCTACAGGTGGTTCGAGGTGAGCAATGTAAATATGAAATGCTTACTTTGATCAAGTTAAGTCTGTCATACTGCGAGGGTGAGCGACGGCGGAATGAAGGCAACAGACAGAAAAGAAAGGCAACGTCAGTGCAGTGGAGAGAACACATTGACATTCCGGCCTCACATGGGGTGAGGGGTGAACCGTGAGGATAGATGACTAGAGGCAGGCACGGGTCATGCTGCACACTGTGAGGACTGACCTGAAACCAATGTGTTTAATCTAAACTCAAAGCCAGTCATGTAAACCTTGCCTTTTCAGTTTAGAGAGTCTGTGAAACCACGAGGTTTCCATGTTACAGTGAGTAACAACGATCATGTTAATACTTTGCAATAAAATGAAACCCAGCTCTACTCTCTCCTTTCTATGACGTAAAGAAAGAAACATGATGGCACTAAAGAGCCGAGAGAAAGAAGAGGGTATTAAAAAAAAAACAATAAAAAACACTGTGGCAATTAAAGAACGAAAAAATAAAACATGCAGGACAGAAAATGAATTCTGTGAAATTATAGAGATAATGAGAGGAATTGATTTCTCTGGTAGCAACTCAGTGAGTTCACAGTGAAGTGAGGCACACTGGGTATTAACACACATCAATGTTCGAACGCAAACACATTTCTGCTAATTACTGACTAAAACCCCGGCCTCATCAGATCCACTTCATAATAACTGACACATCATCATCATCATCATCATCATCATCTCGCTCTCTCAGCAAAGAACTACAACAAGTCAACGGGAAAGGGATCTCACTGTGTACTGACAACAAATTTCCATCCATTCCCCAAAACTGGGTGACCATAGCAACACGTCATTGTATGAACATCACATTACAAAGCATCTCACAGGCATCCAACTGCATGTCAGAGCAAAGGGTCTACCATGAGGAGCACTATGAGGGTTAAGGTAAGGTAAGCTGTGCATTTAATATGACTAATGATCACTTATAGGACTAAAGAGAAATCTAAATCTGATTATGTATCATTATCTACCTCAGATCATGACAGCATGGTTATTCGTCTACAGCGATCATCACTCAGAACCCCGTAATAATTCACAGTGTTCCCAGCTAATAGACAATAAATATTAAATATATATATATATATATATATATATATATATATATATATATATATATATATATTATGTTCATGAATATACAAATAGAGTTTAACCTGTAACAGAGCTTTAGAACATTTAAGATCATATGTTGCAAACAAATCACAGCAGTAATGTTATTACGCCATAACAAACTCCCTCTCCTATTCTACGCTTCAGTATAAATACATTTGAATTGTAATGTTTTAAAACCTACTTTACTAAAATAAATGGGAGTGATAAGTCACTGCCAAGAGCCACTCAACTGGGGCAAACAGAGTTAATGTCTGATCCCAGAATCAGTTCTGTGTCACTGCTAAACTCACTAAATATATTAAATCATGTTTAATAAAGGGAAAGGTAAAAGGAAAAAGGCGATGTGCCTGGAGATCAGGTGGGTCGTGGAGCAAACAAGCACATGGGATAGAAATGTACAGGCTACACGAACACATACGGAGGGCGTGTGGAGGGATGCGGCCACTTGTTTGCCACCACATATCTGCATAGGAAATGAAGCATGAGCAACAGGAACAGAAAAGAAAGGAAATGCTTACTTTGGACAGTCGTTTGTGAGACTAGCATACATCGAAGAGAAGAAGAAAGAAAATCAGAAGATGTAACAGAAAAACAATGACAACAAAGAAACTGCATCATCACAGATATTTCATTTCAAAGCATGACACGGAAGAAGAGGAGACGAGAAACGCAAGAGAAGAAAAAAAAAAAATAAGGAAATGAGAAATGAAACGGGACGTGGCATGAGAGCTTTGTATGATTTTTTTTTAGGACACAGGAGCAGGCAGGCCATGGAATAATATGAGCGTTAATTAATGTAATAATAATAACAATAAATTAAAAAAGCATTCAAATGAGTGTTGTATGTTTGAGTGGACAGAACACCAAATATGATTAATGTGATTCTTAAAGCTCAAGAGATACACACACACTGAAGAGGTCTGTATCATTCTGTAGTCCTTTTTAAAGTAATTTGGCACTAAGCAGGATTTTCAGTGACTAAAATAAATGAGGATTTCTGGAAAATTAACTCCATCATGTTCCGTGGTAAATAAAGATGTACAGAACCCGACACATGTCTCCTGTACCCTGATCTGCACTGGATTCTTTAAATCATAAGGTCATTTAAGACTCATAACACTAATCCAGCTACATGTAAGTGACACATCTATCGTCTATATTTATGCTACACCAAAGGTGGGGTTACGGGGGGGTAGAATCATTCACAATTCATGAGCACAAACGTAGAAACAGAGAAATGTAACTACAACAACGACGCTGCATTTAACTACAATGTGAAAGTAATTCTTAAATGACTTTGTAATTTAGATCCAGTGATGTGATGGAGGTGATTTAAAAAAAAGAAAAATTTAAAAAAAAAAAAAAAAAGAAAAAATTAACTCTCTGCTTAGACCCACAGCGCCAGAAATATGGACATTGTCAACATGGCAGACTACAAAATGATAAAACATCCTTTATCTATTAAGGACATGAAGAAACAGAAAATATTAACATTCAAGAGACTTGAAAGAGATCAATTATTAATATTACGCTGTTTGATCTATTGTTAAATGAGAAGTAAGAAATAAAGTAATTATTTCACTCACACACACATACACACACATATACACACACATATACACATATATACACAGACAGCACAAGGATAAAGAAGAGCAAAAAGAACAGTCCGCCGATCACTTACACTGATCTGACATCAGTTGGTCGAACGTAAAGGAGCTTCTGAGTAGTTAATGTACGTTTGCTGCATTTGTGCAACTTAACATGTTGTATTTTTTTTGTGCAGTTAAAGTCCAACACTCTACATATTTAAACCAACATTATATAAAGAGTTCTCAGAGTTAAAACACATTTCTTTTACCTGAAATGATTTGTTTGTGGAATATTAAAATAATCTGATTACAATTTGCAGGCGCATACTGTAACCTGAGCTTTACATTTACATTACATTTTGTCATTTAGCAGACGCTTTTATCCAAAGCCACTTACAAGGTGAGCACAGGGTTCATCACAGCATCCCTGGAGCAATGAGGGTTAAGGGTCTTGCTCAAGGACCCACACTGGTAATTCAGTGGACCTGGGATTTGAACCCCCAACCTTCAGATTGATAGCCCAATGCCCTAAACACTGAGCTACCATGCCCTTCGTCTGAACATCATTGATCTGACATGAGTGACGGTCTCCTTTAGTGTTAACTTTGGTTTTAAGCAGCACTCTCAACAGTCCACAGTTGTTGGGAAAGTTTCATTAAACTCTGTGGGCAGTAGAGAGATTTCTAAAGTCCTAGAAAATAAGAGTTCATTTGTAGTTTGGACATATTTTGGATGTTTTCATGGAAATCGGGTGACACACACACACACACACACACACACACACACACACACACACACACAAAGCTGCACTCTCACAACCATCTCACCTTGGAGTTTTTGGAGCTGCTACGCGTGGACTGAGCTGAGAATGTGCGGGTGACCAGTTGCTCTGGGGTGGAGGGTGACTTGGAAGTGTCCGAGTGTTCCGAGCCCTTCTCCACCATGTCCTCTCCCTCCAGACTGGGCACCGTGGGCGAGCGACAGCGCTTCCGCAACACCGGAGAGCAAGCGGGACTGCTCCGGGTAGAATTACTGGCAGTGCTGCAACAAAGAGCACAGGAGCAGCAGGGATGAAAAGACAAGGACTGTAGAGAAGGTTTAGATTTGTTGGACTTGGCACCGGATTTCTGGTTTTACAGCTTTAAACACAAATCACTTTTATCTATACGGTACAGAGGACTGTAATGATCCAAACCAAAGAAGACAAACCACGCAAAAGTTATACTGTATGACCACAATGGCCTTCCTTACTTTGGGTTAACTTACTGATGTCGATAAGACATGCAGGAGACTTCACTCGTTAGTAATATTAGTATCGTGATGTCTAAATAACACTGTGGTTAAATTAAAAAATGCAGTGGATGTTTTAGAATTTTGTAACTCTGACTCACACACACACACACACACACACACACACACACACACACACACACACACACACACACACACACACAGTCTGCTCAGCAGTCCATTCGATGATAAACTCTCCACTTTCAATCAGAGGCGCTCGATAAACCTTACGTTAGTGCTTACATCAGAACTGCCGCTCACACGAGCCGATCAGCTCGGCGGAGCTTTAATGAACAGATACGGACAGGTCCAGAGTTGCTTACGTTTGTGTATTGATTACATTAATTACAGCATATTGCTTCCTCTGATCGGTCAGCTTGCTAAACCCATGTTTAAAGTGTCACGAGCAAAAGCACTAATTCAGAAGAATGTGTTCTCTGTGATATTTGATTTAATCTTTAAATTTTTTATGAACCCAGTTCAGGATTATTAATTAACCTTGTTGATGAATTGTCGATTTATGGCGGTTTCCAACCCAATGAGTAAATATTTTTAGACAACGATGGTGTAGCAGACAAAAGCAAAGTCCCTGTTTGTCTGCAGGATGGGTGTCAGCTTTTTAACTATAAGTGAGACAAAGCAAAAAAATAAAAACTCATTTATATTCCTGCTGCACAATCTCTGTCTGGATTACACTCTCAGAAATGCCACACACACACACACACACACACACACACACACACACACACACACACACAGGTTTCCTTTATTGCTTTCTATAATACACTTTGGAATGTATCATATAACTGCTGCTCAGAGAGGAAAGAATAATATCAAATCCAAAAACAGCAGCCGGCTGATTGCTTTTTATGGTTTAATGAAGTTCCAGTTCAGTTTCTGACTAAAATCTCTGTGATTGAAAAAAGTAGATTGTAAATTTTCTATGATCTATGATATTAATGATTGCATATGTATAAAAATTTAAAGAATGTAACTATGAACAACATACTGCAGTTAAATTGTACAAATACACACATTAAATACCATCCATCCATTATCATCCTCTATTAGGGTCGTGGGGGGGGGGTCCCCATGCCCATCCAGGGGAGAACGTTTCGGGCGCTGGGCAGATACACCCAGGACAGGGTGCCAATCCATCGCTGGACACACACTCCCTCACACAGACACACTCTATATGGGGCAATTTGGAGAACTCAATTGACCTCGATCCATGTTTTTGGACTGTGGGAGGAAACCGGAGAACCCAGAGGAAACCCACGCGGACACGGGGAGAACATGGAAACTCCACCCAGATTGGGATTCTAACCGGGAATCCTCAGCACTGAGAGGAGAACATGCTAAACCACTAAACCACCGTGCCGCCCTACACATTAAATACCTCAAAATGAATTTACATTAGATTTGATTGAACTTTATTGTCATTGTGAAGAGTGAATAAGTCCAACTTAAGTTACACCTCACCAGAAGTGCAAGAAATTATTTACATAAAAATATAAAGTATATATAAAAAAATAAAGTGATCAGGCGGAAAATAATTCATATTATTTTTAAAAATGTACATCACACATTAAACCTACAGAAGCTCTTCTGATCGCTCCCCCCCCCCCCCCATTATAGCTATTCGGGAAATTTCTCTCTCTCTCTCCCATATATACATACATCCCATAATAACTCATTACTTAATCAGACCAGTTGCTCTTTATTGTTAGGGTAAGCCCTCATTCTAAAAAATGCAACACACACACACACACACACACACACACACACAGATAGAGTTGTCTGAAAGTGAGGGTGTTTCCATGGAAACAGGACGGGCAGAACTGGGTGGGTTTGTTGGAGTTTGATGTTAACAGGAAGAGACTGAGAAAATTCTAAGAAGGGATCATGATGGGGTAGGAGGGCGGGGGTGAGGGGTGAGGGGTGAGGGGGTGGCATGTGGTCCATGTGAACTGCTCCGAAGACGAGAATGAATCAGCGAACCAATGAGAACGCAACTCAACTCAAATTACAGTAATTAGGAGGCCGAATCTGAGGGACGATGCTAAACTCTAATAACATCTGTCTGATAAACACACACAGAGGTTCTGCACGTTACTCTGAATATTACTCCGTTACTCCATCCTGATTAATGTACTCCACTGGGGGTCAGTTTATTTTAAGCTCTGTTCTTCAGGCTCTAATCCACAGAGAAATCGGGTCTAAACAAACTTCCCATTTAAATCGTTTGTAAATAAATATCTAGAAAGCGACATGATTCTGAGCAGAACAGCGTCTGGGTGTCTCGTCATCCACCTGCAGGATACGGACACAAAGCTTCCAACATTTTACTCGAATTCCAAGAGTCAAAACTTTCTAACTTTTTTGTTTCTCTTGGTTTTAAGTTGATCTGGGTCCAGATAGGAGATGCTTCCGCTCCAGTTCCCCCTGCCAAAAGTGCCAGGCTGTTCCGGATGACTGTTGTCTTTGCAGCAGCCCGAATAATTACCATCTGCCAGAGTCTCTCACCAGCACACACACACACACACACACACACACACACTCACACACACGTTCTGCCTTTTAAGTTCTACATTATAAATCCTTATATTTTTAAATCAACAACACGGTGGCTTAGTGGTTAGCACGTTCTCCTCTCAGCACTGGGGATTCCTGGTTCGGATCCCAATCTGGGTCACAAGAACATTTGGTTTGAGGTGAATATAAAAGCTTGTGGAACCATGGATCTGGGGTCATGTCAGGACTGGATGCAGCACTCAAGATGATACCATCTGCTGAGTCTCGCTGAAGCCATCATCACGTATAAGAAGATAAAAGAAGACAGAGCCACAAAGGAATATAATTTCCCTAATATAGATATAACAATATATAGTATAATATATATATATATATATATATATATATATATATATATATATATATATATATATATATATATATATACTGTATATATTCAATGTGTTGTGTTGTTCGCTTGTGCAGGATGAAATACTAAGTAAAGTCATTATAAACTTAAATAAATCAAATTGTATTTCTCATTAGATGAAAATGAGTGTTTTGACATTATTACAGCAAACGTTGGGATTTCTTTAAATACATAAAAACTTTAAAAACGTGTATACCCGTGTCAGATAACTGATCAGCTCCTGTTTCATTCTTTGTAATGTATTTATTAAAACCTCACATCTAGGATAAAAAGTATTCATTCGTTTTCCACAGGAAGTCAGATCTTAAAGTGAGCAGTGATATAATGTGTTCAAGTGCAGCAGCAGCAGCAGCAGGTTGAAAAACGTACAACGTACACACCCACACGGTCCACCTACAGGAGCTCTTATGACATTCAGTTATAAGTTGGTTTCCTTTTAAGCAGCGACAACAACTTTCACGATTTTAAAAAGGCAAAGTGCAAGAAAGGAGAATTTGTGAAGTCAGAGAGAGGGGTTCGATAAAAGAGCCTGGCTCTGTTCTCGTTCATCCCGGAGATGTTGCATGGAATTTGGGTCAGGGCACTGCACCTCCCTTTATGCACAGGGGCCTTCCCCAAACTGTTCCCATAAAATAAATAAATAAATAAATACTGGTGATGCAGCTAAAGTGAGGCGTTCAGAGCTCTGATGTGGTCACTTCTCGTTGATTATTTGGATGATTTTATGCAGAATGATAAACCACGTCAGGTGGGCTTCAGGACCTTTTATTTTGGCTATGACTGGAAATCCCCATAGAAAATAAATGAACCCCATAGCATGAAGTGGCCACCACAATGCTTTATAGTGGGTAGGTTGTGTAGGGGGATTTAATACTTTAACTTCAAATCCAAACTGTTCAAAATTAGTTTCATTTAACCAGAATTTATTTTGTTAAATGACACTGTGGCACCTTCAATCCATCCATTATCATCCTCATAATCCTCTACTGGGGTCGTGAGAGGGAGGAAGGGGGGGGGGGTCCTCATGCCAAACTGTGGCACTTTAGTAGCTTTAATCATGACTTTGGTAGATAAACTGTCAGACGTTACTGTCAGTCTTTCAGGATCAGTACGTTTATAGTGAAGTAAACAAACCCTACACATGCGCCGAGAACTAATTAGATTAGCATTTAATTAATTATAATGATCTATTTAATTATAATGATCAATAATCGTGGTTACAAAATCCATCAGAGGTAATAATTCTCCAAACCAGCTGTTTTACCAGCTAAGTTTCATAAACTGATTTATAGATCTTAATTACGTTTGATGTTGGGAGTTGTAACATGTAAACACTTACTCACACACACACACACACACACACCTAAACAGTGGAGAGGACAGACCTATTGACTTGTGGTGTACAGAATGGGTGTGGTGGAGACTAGACACCTATCACTGAATACCACCCCCACCAACCCCCCACACCCCTACTTATAAACACCCCTTTTGTATTTATGCAAAAAGGCATCATTTGCCTACACAGACTGGTTTACTTGCACACACACACACACACACAAACACAGTGTCTTCAGCCAACCTTATTTACACTAACCTGGCCGCCATGTATCACGGTGCTCGTGTGCTCAGCATCTCTCGCAGTGAGAGGGATGGACGGACAGAGAGGCTCAGGGGGGGAGCGGAGAAAGGGGAAGCATTCCAGCAAAAAAGGATGGAGGTGTAAACCACAAGACCTCAACACTGAAGCATCTGTGATGTAGTCTCTCTTCCAGTCCTCATATTAATGGCTGCCCTCTCATTCTGTACCTCCCTCTCTCTGTATCTCTCTGCATCTCCGTGCGGTGTGTGTGTGTGTATCTGCATATATGTGTGTGTGTGTGTGGGAGAGTGGTGTTGAGAGCCTGTGTAGAATGTGCTTTGACAGAGAGAGAGAGAGAGAGAGAGATAGAAGAATCGAGGGGAGGACAGAAGAAGGAGCGAAAGCATAAAATGGAAAATTAGGACAAAGATGGGGAATGAGAGACGGCGCAAAGCAGAAAAGGGAGGGAGGGAGAGAGCGAGAGAGAGAGAGAGCGAGAGAGAGAGAGGCAGAGAGAACGACAGGGGGAACAGGAAAAAAAGAGAAAGAATGAAAAAGGGAGAGAGAGAGAGCGAGAGAGCATGAGAGAGAGAGAGAGAGAGAGATCAGCTGGCGCGAGGTAGCGGTTGGCTCGTTAATAATTTAAAGTTGATGAAAAGAGCTGGTCTGACATCATTCCCTTTCAGTTCACTTTACAGAAGACTGGCCAAACAACACACACACACACACACACACACACACACACACACACACACACACACACACACACACACAAACACACACGCCGATACCGCAGCCACAGGTCCAGCAGAGGTCCAGTGCATTTGCCTTTAACCATCACAGAGTGCAGTATTTAGATTTAGAGCTGAAGTCAAGCATCATGTCAGTGATGCCGGATGCAGAACTAAAGGTGTGCAGTGTGCAACACCACTGTTTCAACACAAGGGGGAGCCCCAGGATGGTACTGAGTTCTGATTGTTTAGAAAAAAAAAACAAAAAAATCAGTGTGTTTATATCAGGAGCAATACGGCCGGACCTTCACGTCTGAACGTCGCTCAGTGACGGAATGACTGCACTAATTAGTGAACTGTTCATTAAGAGACTTCTATTATCGAACCCGGGTTTAGTGACCGTCAGCGGGACCTGCAGCCGTCCACTGTTCAGTCAAGACTGACAGATAAATGCAAGCGGGATTGAAATCAAACACTCTTTACTCTTAGGCTGGTTTAACATACAGATCTGCAGCCGCAGAAACATTACTCTAATATATACTTATGTAATTACCCCCCCCCCCCCGCCCCCCCAGGCATGACTGTTTATGATGTTGCCATGACTACACAGACTAAGGTCTGATGGGACACTATGTTACATCAAAACGCTGTTACGTTGGCTATATGGTATCCATGGTAACAGGAAATGTCTCAAACATAGTGTGTAGAACATTAGAATGTTGGGACGTTTCAGAGGAGATGGAGATGAGAACACACACGAACACGAACACACAGATCTCTACACATCGGGAAAGACACAAAGAACATGATCGCTGTCTCTCTCGCACTCCTCTCTCCTCTTACTCTCTCTTTTTCTCTTTCTCTTTCCTTTCTTACTTTCTCACCATCTATGGTTGCTCTTTCTCTCTCAAGTAAAATGATCGAATCTAATCTGTAAGTAAATAAATATCATTACCAAATAAAGAAAACTGATTTGATGTTGATAAATGATGTGGACTTCTCACTGTAGGACTATTGCTGAGATGCTAAATGCATTCTAAAAATACAAAAGACCAAACACTCGTTGCATAGAACAAATAGATTGTGTGAAATGACAGAAAACCAAGTGCACCAATGTAAACGTAAATAAACCCTGGCATGTGAATTAATAGAGAATGCCCGCTGACCCACTGTGCATCAGCCATTAGCTAATAAGTTCAGCAAATCTGGGTCACTGTATCCTAACAGTCAGTGCAACAACCACGGCGTGACAAAACAATCAGCATTAAAGCAAAAATAAGGATTTATTCTTCTGGGGGCTGAAGGGTCGCGCACTATGGGGTTTAACACAAACTGCCAGTTAGGACCTTCAGTAAGTTTATTTAGCTTTAAAGAAACATTAAGGTCAAACATGGTGCATTGACTCACGATTGATCAATCAGCTTTGCACATGGAGAGCGTGACCTTGTGGCTGATGGTGTGTTCTGAATGTTTCAATGTGTGAGAAACAAGCCTACTTCGTGTAGAACCGCCAAAAAAAAAAAATAGTTTAACTGAAAGACTCACAGCATCCTGAGGGTTTGGTGGGATGCATCCTCAGTAGGACAGATATCTAACAGCATCTCAATTATTACACCCATGAGACTATTACACCCTGCCTCCTTCAATTGAGGGACTAAATGCTACCTGTAATCTTAACATTTATTTATTATTGCACCCTGCATTTGCAGAGAATTTTTGGTAAATGAAACCAACGAAGGATATCCATCCATTATCTTCCACTTTATCCTATATTAGGGTCGCGGGGGGGGTTCCCCATGCCCATCCAGGGGACAACGTTTCGGCCGCTGGGCAGATACACCCAGGAAAGGGTGCCAATCTATCGCTGGGCACCAACAAAAGGATATATCCCTGAAATGACTCTGAACGAAGGCGGCATTGTCTGCTGACTTTTTAAAGGATCCGTCACTCTGACACAGCTTTCTCTGACAGCTTAACGAAGACGCAGTGTGGACTTTGGGAAACAGCTAGTGATTAAGTGATGCAGTGTGCAGCTCTAAGTTAAGGGTCTTCCTCGTGGAGCCAACAATAGCCGGCTTTGTTGTGTTTAAATTCGCAGTCCATTAGTGCACCCAGCACCAGCTCTGTTCAATCTGTAACTCATTTACCTCAGCAGAGCTCCGGAGCTTCGGCCTCACCCGCAGTGCCAGCTCATTATTCATCTAATTATGACTGATAACAGGGAAACATCACGGTCATGCATCTCCACCTTATGTGGACGTGTGTACAGATGTTCCAGTACAACCCTGCAGGAACCACATTACGGTCCAGTGTTACACTGCCGTCCAAAAAATTTAAAATGCTAAATTAGAATATGAGAGCTTTAATGATCTTAACATCAAATCACTGAACCGATAGACAAGTGGTCACTCCTTTGGGTAAAAGTTAGAACCCTCTCTGTACAGGTGGTATATAAATTAACATACATATTATATATCTGTATTATTATTATCTATATCTGTAATATATCTGGGCGGCGCGGTGGCTTAGTGGTTAGCACGTTCGCCTCTCAGCGCTAGGGATTCACGGTTCGAATCCCCATCTGGGTGGAGTTTCCATGTTCTCCCCGTGTCCGCGTGGGTTTCCTCCGGGTTCTCCGGTTTCCTCCCACAGTCCAAAAAGATGGATCAAGTTAATTGAATTCTCAAAATTGCCCCATATAGAGTGTGTGTGAGTGAGTGTGTGCCCAGCGATGGATTGGCGCCCTGTCCTGGGTCTATCTGCCCAGCGCCCGAGACGTTCTCCCCTGGATGGGCATGGGGAACCCCACCACGACCCTAATATAGGATAAAGCGGGAGATAATGAATGAATGTAATATATCTATTATCTATACAATATTATCTGACAAAGTTTCATTTTTGGGCAGATTTCTTTTAACATAAGTTATAACAAAAAAGATTATATATAAATTTCCATCCATCCATTATCTTCCCGCTTTATCCTATATTAGGGTCGCGGGGGGGTTCCCCATGCCCATTCCGTGGGGGAATGTTTTGGGCGCTGGGCAGATACACCCAGGACAGGATGCCAATCTATCACTGGACACACAATCACTCACACTCTATATGGGGCAATTTTGAGAATTCAATTGACTTGATCCATGTTTTTGGACTGTGGGAGGAAACCGGAGGAAACCCATGCGGACACGGGGAGAACATGGAAACTCCACCCAGATGGGGATTCGAGAGGAGAACATGCCAACCACTAAGCCACCGTGCCGCCCTATATATATATATATATAAATAAAAAATACATAGGGCCAACTTAATGAGGACGTCAAAGGTTTAGTTGCTGTTTGTGGTCATTTCTGATTTCCAGTTTTATTTGAAGTCACTGGGGTGCATGAGTGACAAGAAAGAGAGCAAGAACGAGAGAGAGAGAGAGAGAGAGAGAGAGAGAGAGAGAGAGAGAGAGAGAGAGAGAGAGAGATGGATCTCAGGGGAAATTAAGGAGCCAAAAAGAGTCTTCCACTAGGAGTGATGATTAGAGGGTCAGGCAATGATAGAAGGGAATGAGTAAAAAAGGACAGAGCAGCCCACCGAGAGTAATCCTGCTGTCTTCAAACGGAGGCTCCCGCTGGGCCGTTGGACCGAGGATAAAGTGGGGCGGCGAAGACAAAAACAGGAAGACTGAGGATATTAATTTGGCTAAATGAGTGTGGACAGATGGACAGGACAAGATGTTTTTTTTTTTTTGGAAAGCGTGCGCTTAAAGGTGTTTGCGTGTGTGTAGATGTTAGATAAAAAGATAATATCACATAAACGTGTCATTGTTTAGACTGATTCCTGCCATTTATTCAGACTTTTCTTTTTGTTTAATAAAATAAAATCAGGGCGGCACGGTGGTTTAGCATGTTCGCCTCTCAGTACTAGGGATTCCCGGTTCGAATCCCCATCTGGGTGGAGTTTCCATGTTCTCCCCGTGTCGGCGTGGGTTTCCTCCGGGTTCTCCGTTTTCCTCCCACAGTCCAAAAACATGGATCAAGTCAATTGAGTTCTCCAAATTGCCCCATATAGAGTGTGTCTGTGTGAGTGAGTGTGTGCCCAGCGATAGACTGGTGCCCTGTCCTGGGTGTATCTGCCCAGCGCCCGAAACGTTCTCCCCTGGATGGGCATGGGGAACCCCACCGCAACCCTAATAGAGGATAAAGCGGAAGATAATGAATGAATGAAAATAAAATCAGGGAATCTCTGTGACAGCAGCAGAACGTGTCTGACAGAGTGGAGGCTGGATGTGGGATTCCTCGCCGACACCCTGTGTGTTACTTCAGGCCCGAACGGAAGACTCATGGGTAGTTAGAGGGATCCTTGCACAAACTCCGCTGCTGTCCTGCTGCAAAGAAGCAGTCGGTGCTGCGTGTGTGGCGATGGGAGGGGCAGGAGCAGGAGTGCTGACACACGGGAATTCGAGTTCGGTGCAATCCCTCAGCTGAACCGCAGCTGGAGACGGGAAAAGCTGAATGACGGCTACAACTCTAACCTCGGGGGATTCCAATTAATTTTAATCAGGCTCTCTGAAACAGCTGCAGAATGTGAAGTCCTTTTTGGATCCGTTATGCAATCATCAAACGCTGACAAAAAGCTACAGATCCTAAGCCTTAAAGCCAGGACAGACCTTCACATTTACAAAGCGGGGTTTCAACAACAACAACAACAACAACACTAAAGGTGAAGCAAAGGAACACAGGAGAGAACTTTACTGCATTTTAATAGTGTTTTGCTCTCTCAAAGCTGAGTAACAAAAATCTCCCACATACGGCCTCGAGAGAGTGAGAGAGGGAAACGAAAAGCGAGAGAGAGAACAGTATAAAGAGAGAAACGATGCGAGAGAGGATGCGAATGTAAGTAAACATATAAAAAGAGAGGATGCGAATGTAAGTAAACATATAGAATGTCTGCAAAAAAAGTAAACAAAGAAAAAAGAAAAAAATATATACATTTTGTGGCATTTTCTATACAACATAACATAATTATCTCAGTGTTTATAGAGCAAATTACTCTAATTATATTGACAGTCTACTGGAAGGCAGATTCAACACCTAAACACATTTACACCTACAGACAAAAAGGATAAAAACAAAGTTCCTGGAAAAAAAAAAACTACACACAAATGGGGAGAACATACAAACTTTACACAGAAAAGACCTTGTCCACCCGGGAGTTTGGTTTGCAGGTCAAAAACTCAACCCAATTAAACATCCATCCATGAATGAGAACAGAGATTAAGGGCCAGAGCCTCTTGCCCAACATCAGCATCTATCCTCACCAAAGCTCTTCTGAATAAATGGTCACAGTTGTCTCCAAAATCGTTTGGTGAACCTCCCCAAACGAGAGGAAGCTGAACTAACTCAACACGGGATCTCATAGAAGCGCTCATAAAAGGTGTCCCAACACTGTTGTCCATATAGAGCATCTGATCGTGTGCGGTAAACGTGTGTGAGGGAGATTTTAAAACTCTGTTACAGCGATGCACCCACAGCTGACGGTCCTGAAACGTCAGAACTTTACTTTAAGATTAAACAAACACAAGTTTTAAAACGTATCCACACGTGTTCGAACATCCTACCAAAATTCAGGGACAGCCCCCTCCTCACTCATCACTCAGCAGCCTTCCACATGAACGCTGATTTCAAGGACAAGACATGCAGGCAGATGATCTTACCAGGCAAGTTTGAAGCCTCTCATGAGTGCAGAGCTGAACATATGCTGGGCATCCTGGCGAGCGGCTGCCCTTCAATGGGCCGCATGTCAGCGCTGAGCAGCCGGAGAGGAACGAATCAGCCTCGCTATGCCGTCCCATTCGAGAGCTGCTCCACAGGCTGGCGCTAATGCTAACAGGCGCCCTACTGCGCCAGATGGTCCCAGTGCTAGCAGGTAGGACTCTAACTAACAGCGTCTTTGTGGCTTTGAGTATTTAACGTAAAAACAAAACCCCCGGCAGAACGGACCACACGCTAAAGCCATCGGGAAAAAATGTTCCTATAATTCCTCCTTTGCGTTCTCATGTAGGTGCATTTATCCCTGTTCTCGTTCCCGTCTCTGTCCCTGGCATTAATTCTGTAGCTCTCCGTCCCTCCCTCCCTCCCGCTCCGCTTACTGCAGCTGAAAGCACAATGTGCTGAGCAACAAAAACCCCACTGAGCATGCTCAGATCGAGCTCTCTCTCTCTCTCTCACACTCCGACCCTCTCGGTCTGTGGGTCTGTTTATCTCTCTCCCTCTGCTGTACGTGAGTGGGATTATTTTGTTAGCTCGGTATTTATTTTTGGACTCTGACTTCTTTTTTTTTTTTTGCTTTTATCTCATGCCATGTTTGAGAGGTTTCCACTGCCCACATAAGGGATGGACGGCGTAGGTGTGTGTGTGTAGGATTATAGAGACATGTGATCACTCCCCCTGTCAACCTCGATCAGCTCTTTGTCAGCATTCACAGACCCTAATCTCTTAATGCACATACAGCGAGTATCAGGGCTCATTACATGATTTGAGTGGATGTTATGTTGCTTTAATCTCAGCATATTTAATTTATAGTGTTACAATGTTGAATGTGGCAGAGCTCGATTTCTTTGTATTCATACACTAATCCTTTGATGTCCAATGCAGCTTTTATAAATATTTTTGTTTTTTTTTATTACTCACTTTTTTTATTTCGATTTTGTAACTACCAGCACTTTACATTCACAAAAAAAAATAAAACAGCTCGTGCAAAAATATCAGACAAATCATAACACTTCAATAACCCTTCATAACCCTTAATGCATTCTCAAGTTATATTTTGTAAAGAATCATCATGAAAACACTTTTCCTAAAGCAGGACATGCTTAATGTTATAAAGCTCTTACAGTTGGACTGCTAAATGGTGTTGTAAACAAGAAACATACGATAAATAACATTTATTAATCTGTAGTTTAAGCAGAGAGAGGCAGAGTGTGGTGCTGAAAGGACAGCTCCCCTCCACCTGGATAGTTCAATATTAAAGTGACCAAGACACAGCAGGCGGTGCTGAAAGGACAGCGCCACTTCACCTGGACATTTCGGTATGGAACTGCAGCAGGGCTTTTTAAGTTTAAAAAAAAAAAAAAAAAAAAAACTTTATTTCATGTTTTTTAAACCCTTAAGGGACGTTCCCCTCTTTTTAAAAGTTCATACTGCAGGAACTAATGATGACTAATTTTTTTGAATATTATTCCATCGTGACTGTGGCTCGGAGAAAGAAGAAAAAAAAATCATGGTGAGAGTCCAGAATGCAACATCATTGGTATGAACTAAACTGGAGATTTTGAGCCCGGTCATCGATGTCTGACATCACAAATACTCTTCTGGATAAACGGGCAAAAATTCAGAGAAAATCACTGCAAAACCATGTGGAGAAAAAAAAAAAAACTGTTACAGCTGCACATAAAGCTTATGTATGTGTAATGTGAAGGTGTCCCTATACTTTTGTCTATGTTGTGTAAGTTCAACATAAAACATTTTAATGTCTAATAAACCTGGCATCAAAAAAAAAATTGTTGGATTTCATTTTCACTGTGTCACAAAACGTAGACATATACAAATGTAAAACAAATTGTGTTCTCTATGTTTTCTCAGGGTCTAGCTGTGAATGTTGTATACACAGCTGAGTGGAGTAGAGGTAACACACACACATACAAACACACACACACACAAGTGTAAAAGACAGTGTGCAGCATGTTTTTTTTTTTACATCAAAACAGATATGATCTTAGCTAGATTTTTGTCTGCAAATGGCACACAAAGACACACAAAGTTAAAAGGCTTTAGAATGTACATTTATAATGTTAAACTATGTCAACTACGATTAACCACACCATCACTCAACAAGTAGTTCTGTGCAACAATATTTTGGAATTTTGATCACCAGGATATGACTCATGCATGCATTAGGAGAACATACAAATTTCCCCAAGTGTCACCATGCCACCAAAACACCTCTAAATAATCCAACACCTCTAAAGTCACAGTCTTATTGGTTTAAATTTCCAGATGAAGGTGAGACAGCAATTTATTAAACAAAGAGAACAACAATACAAGTCCTAATTCCAAATCCAACAATCGTCGTGCGACTTTAATCATCAGCAGTTCGTTTCATATCTCATAAACTCTGTTAGTCCTCCAGCAATTATTTTCTAACCACATCAACAAATCAGCCAATAAAACAGAAATCAAAACCAAAACTAAACAGATGATCCGCAGAATAACTCATGTACCTCCGAAAGATCAGAAGACCCTGACCCTGTCACGCCAAACTCGCCTTTGCGCTCATCTTTGTTCAGTTCGGAGCTTTTGTTCGGCTCCAGCAGATTTCCAACATCAACCGAATACACCGTGAGCAGATTAAATCAGCTGTCAGAGATGAAGTGTCCAGTTTAAACACTGATCAGCTCGACTCTCATCAGCGATTGTCCACTTTAAAAAAAATGTGCCAACAATGACATTCCACAGCTTTAGAACTGCACTGAGGTTCTGTGTTTAACAAAAGTGCTGCAGGCTTTGTGATCCCTTGTTGATCACAGTGCAGTGAGCACGTGCCGCTGTGAGCAGATGTGTGGGCCAAAACAAGTCCAGCACATATTTATCATTCAGAAGTGAATTTAAAGAGACAGCGATTTAAGAACTCCGTCTTACCTGAACTTATCCGTTCCACTGTCAGTCCTGACCGACAGAGAAAAGAAACAAAGTGAGTCTCAATTGTTTTCCATCTTGTGTTTTGATAAAAATTTTATTAATAATGCATAAAAAATCTTTCAAGGGCAGGAAAAGACTGAACCTATATACAGATATTCATACATAACACCTGCAGAAGCTTTAATAACATTCCATTCTGAGGGAAAATGTGAAAAACGTTTCTGTGTAAATGTTTTCCTCTTTTTTTTTATCTAAAATAAAGCATTTCTGAGATCAGATACTGATGTTGAACGAACAGCTCGTGTATCTAATATCAGCCTGATGTGTGGATTGTGTGATGTAATAACGTCTGTACATCACCATAGAGATCTATACGTCTAATAACTTAAACAACACACACAGAAACTAAAGAACTTTCACACACAAGTCTCGTCTGAAGTTACCTCTCAGCCTGGATTAATGGAGTCAGGAAACGAGTGGCGTCATCGTCATGGCTACTGTGCTGGCTGCTGTGCTGGCTGCTGCAGGAAAAGCCACACAAAATACAGAATGAGCAAAAGAATCAAATTCAACAAGAATTATTACCCAAGATGTTCAGGTTTATTTAATTTTAACATGTCATTGCAAAATTATGTACAACAAAGAAAAAGCAATAAGATCAAATAAAATTCTGCAGTAAAAATGGAGTGTCACACTGGATAATCAGCAGAGGGCGCTGTTGTACTCTCCGACATGACTGATCTCCAGTACATCAAAACTGGGCTGGACCTTAATAGTTACAGTACATGGCAGTGCGACAAAACAGCATTAATTTACACTGATTTAATTTACAAACTCCCGGCCAAAACTATTAGCACATCTAAATATTACATTTACAAGCTATTAGAACATTCTGAGTTGGTCCCACATTAGAAGCTTCTAGTCTTTCTCCCAAATTTTGCCTAATTATTCCATTTTGTGTGGCTTTGTGTGGAAGTGAGAGTCAGTGTGTGAGTTTATAGCCAGCAATCCCGTCTATTACAGCAATAATACAATAAAACACAGGAGGCGTTATACACTGATCACACCCTCATATCATCACATCACATATTCCACAGTGCAAGCTGGCTTTGTTTCATAGAGAAAAACTGCTGTGATTTTCGGACTTAAAACAAAATGAGAGATCTGAATTAATACAGTTTACATAAACAATTTATAAAAAAACAATTCATCACCGTTTAATGAAGTGCAGTTTTTCGGATTACGCCCGTTTTTACAGCGTGCACAGCTACATCACACCGATACTGTCCAGATACTTAAAAACTAAAAATGATGAACTACAAACAAATCCTTAAATATTTCAATAAATTCTTTAAAGTCATATTTATTTTACTGAAGCACAGTGGAACATCTGAACCCGGATTCTACCCTTCTGCACAGAAACCTTTAACCTTGTCATGTTTATTGGTTTATACGAGATAAAGCAACAATAGCAGACTGACCTCAGATCATTTTATAAATTTGGTGTTTCACTCAATATTCATGAAAAGTCTTTTGAAATACACGTTTGCTGCTCGGCATTTTAAATAAAACCATATAAACAACGACATACAAAGCCAGCATGAATCAGCAGAAACTCAGAACACAAACGGTTCATTCAGATTGGATGCACTAACTTTAATTTTATGAGCATTGGATGAACAGTCTGAAGTTTGATGACTGTCAGAAAACACACCAAGACCAAGGAACTAGTTGTTGCACCTGTACCACACAGAACCGCCATCTGGCTAATCTCTGAGATCAGGCTAATCTGAGATCAGGGTGGAATCAGGTCAATCTCAGTTTTGTCTCATCTTTATGTTTACTTACAGAACTGATGTGTGCAACAATGTTAAACCTCTAGACAGTAACTTTAATAATAATAATAATAATAATAAAAATATACCATCGTTTCAAATTCAAATGTGCGACTCGGCACACGCTGCATCGTGATAAATAACATAATAAAATATTAATCAATATTTAGATTCAGATTGTGTTTTCAAGAGGCACTGCCTCACCACACTAACACACTTCACCACATGTGCATTCATTTTTTTCAAATAAAAACTCTTTGAAATCCAGCTCGAAATCGTTCCCTATACCGGCTCCTCAGAGGCTCGCAGCCGAGTGGAATTTCTGGGCCGTCGTCCGTTACCATGAAGAACGTTATACTGTGAGAATGAGACAAAACCCTTCAGTTCGAGGAACAAGATTCTAAATTTAAAGTTTAATAATCCAGCTGTCACACAGTGAATTATTCACATTTGAATGCATTTCTAGAGGTTTCTGAGAGAACACATTAAAACAGCTGCTCTGTTGTTACAGCTGTCTGACCCGAGCAAGACTCTCAGAACTCTCCAGTTTCCATTACTGAGCAGCGAGTACATAAAGTTAAGGACATATTCAAATAAAATGCCACTGAATAGTTAGAGTGTTCTGTAAAGTCAGCTTCTCATATAACCTTGGAGAACACACACACACACACACACACACACACACACACACACACACACAAAAATAAAAAATACATATTGCCCACATGTTCCAAAAGCAGGTCTGGTCCACATCTGGTAAAGATTTGGCAGCACCAGCTACTTGCCACTTTTGTCTGATGTATGGCCCTATGGGGGGGGGGGGGGGCACATCTGGTTCACCCAAGCGCCATGATGTGCTACATCAACATGGCCAGATACCAATAGGGGATTTGGGCTAGAATAAAGTCATTTTTCACTTAAACTTTACACATTAAACTTCAGTAAATAAAACAGTCAATTAATATAATTATTCATTTCTAAGGGCGACACGGTGGCTTTAGTGGTTTAGCATGTTCTCCTCTCAGCACTAGGGATTCCCGGTTCAAATCCTCATCTGGGTGGAGTTTCCATGTTCTCCCCGTGTCCGCGTGGGTTTCCTCCGGGTTCTCTGGTTTCCTCCCACAGTCCAAAAACATGGATCAAGTCAACTGAGTTCTCCAAACTGCCCCATATAGAGTGTGTATGCGTCTGTGTGTGAGTGTGTGCCCAGTGATACATTGGCGCCCTGTCCTGGGTGTATCTGCCCAGCGCCCGAAACGTTCTCCCCCTGCGACCCTAATATAGGATAAAGCGGACGATGGATGGGATGGATATTCATTTCTATTGCAAAGACAAATATGTAATAAATGAATAAAAATAAACAGGCCACAGCATCATGGTGTTTAAGATGCTTTTATATTAAACTCTCTCACATGATGAAGCTCCACAGACAGCGCTGCAGCTTCTGTAACTGAAGTTCAACCCTCTCATCATTCTGCTTTTATATCTTATTAATAGGATTCTGCCTTCCCATCAATAACTGACAGGTGAGATTAATAGCGCTTGTTGGCTGGCCACATATGTGCCCTGCCATCAATCAGTCAGCCATATCGACTCAAATCTTCACTTTATTTGATTGATGGCTCATAATAAACCTATTAAATTAAATGAACGTCGCTTTATAAATGATAACGTAGGCAATATTATAATATCATAAGTCAGCAATGCACAAATTATCACTCATATGAACTCTGAATAATGGATCTGAAACGAAAATAATCAGCAGCATAAAGATGGGGGGGGGGGGTTCAGAGAGGAAATTCACCATTTAGGAGAATCAGTAACAGATCACTTTATTGTAACTGACAGAGACCTCACACATTATACTGAGTTTCCTTATTATACTGACAATGATTCACAATTAAAGCCCCTCCCATCTTCATGTTTACAACAAGAAAACTGCAACAACATGAAAGATTTTATCCCCTATATGATTTAGCAGGTTGTTACATATTTTATGGCATCATTAATAACCTGGTTGAGTTATAATCCAGTAAATATTTTGTGTTAACAAAAAAAAAATATATATATTTAATAAGCAATTGTGGGCAACAGCCCGAAATCAGACTATATATATATATATATATATATATATATATATATATATATATATATATATATATATATATATATATATATATATATAATTTAATAAAACTCTTAAATGATAGAGACATTTGACATTAGAATCTGAATTGATCTTTCTCCAAAAATCATGGCCTAATTTTTTAACCCTGTTTTGCATAATGACGCAAAGTGAGAATTATGATCTGGACTTTAATGTCAAATAATCCCAGAGTGACTGGAGAGTCAGGTTATTGTTCATATTGTTTTACGGTAGTATGTTGATTCATGAGAAGCACCCACAAGCAATACGTACAATGAAAACGATAGGACCCAGAACAAACCTTTGAGGCACACCACTGCTTAGGACGGCAAGAACAATGACTTCTTGTCTATAGTATTTTTAAGTTGACAGGTACTATTGAAACCCATCCAACACATTGTGAGTGTAAGAGTATAAAAGATCCCGTGTTTTAAAATCTGCTGAATTAACCAACCTGCTCTCGCTGCCAGGCTCCTTCCTTTCACGCACCTTTAGCCACTTGCGTAGCAGAAAGCGCTTGCGCCGCGGCGAGGCACTGGGTGTGGAGCAGTTGGACCATGGTGCATCCTCATCACTGGATGGTGTAATTTCAATAGAGGGCAGCTGCAGGTACTCCTTGGCAGCCGAGCGTGAGCTCGAACATCTCAACAACCCATTCTCCGTGGGTTCCGGTTTGGTGGGTGCCTTCTTAATGCGGCGCATCTTTAAACGGCGGCGCCGCAGGGTGGGTGTGGAGGAACTGGACCAGGCAGGGCTCGGATCATCTCGTGGGACATCTACACGGAACGACGGCAGTCGCAGGGCATCCGTCATTGTCGACTTCTGGTGACGGGAAAGAAAGTTTTGCCGCTTTTTGGAGGTGAGAGGGGAATTTCCCGATTCCTCAACGTAAATAAAACGTGTTTGATTTATTTCTGTTGAATGAAGCTGTCGTCACTGGATGATTTCGTCTACATCCGAAAGTGGTTTGGTGAATAAGTCCGATTGGCACTGCGTTAGAAAATCCTTTGACTGAACGCTGAATGGAGAGATCAAAATTGCTTCCAGTCGCTTCTTGCACAGCCGCTATGAAATCCTCAGATTCTTCATGTCATGAAATGAAGATGCCTACATCTGTTTGCTGGAAGCTCATGGCTTATCAACACGCGCCGCTGCACGGTACCAACAAAAAATGAGCAAAGGTGATATCAGAATGCTTGTGCTCGACGTACTACAGGCTGGCCATCAGAAGTCAGACAATAGAGCAGATGGATTAGGTGACAAAGCAAAATTCAGAGTAGATAAATCATGCATAAGCAGTGGCTGACGGCGTAACAGGACTCCGGGCCTCCCTGAAGCTCTCAGTGTAGTCACATTTAAGCACAGATGAAGGGAGACCTCGTTAACTATTGACCTGGATGCTAAGGTAGATAAAGTCAAGCGTCTATTGGCCTCAGGGACCTTGTAGTTTGTAATATCCAGTGTTTTATATACGTATATGATGCTCCTTCTGTGTTCATACCCCCTCTTCCAGTCTGCCAAATGACAAAGATGGAAGGTTTTGTTGTTCGTATGTTTCGGGTCCCTGAAGCTCTTCGTCACCGTTCCACGTCTCGGGTTTCTGCCCCGTGCGGTTGCCACTGTTAGAGTAAAATGATAGGGTTTGCCAGGTAACCAAGAAATGGAAAGAATTAAGGATAATGATGTGTAGAAAGGCATTCACACATATACATTTACATGAACACACACACACACACACACACTCTCACATGCAAATAAAAAGCAGCCTACAAAAAGCTTATGAACCAACACATGCAGACTGTTTTTATAAAACAGCATCATTTCTCAGTTCAACTTTCCTCATCCACAAAAATGCCCGTGCTCTTACACCCGGTCTGAAGGCTACATCCTGCAGATTTCAGTCATCGACTCACAAGGAATGAAGTCATTCATGTACCACAACGCAATGCTGTAAAATAATTTAAAAAAATAGTTGACACACTTTATTTGACTGACACACTATTCGTCTTTGCATCCCTCTGTTATTTAAAAAAGTGATGTTTTTTTAATTAAAAAAGTGATGTCATCACTAAAATACTTTCAACACTTAAAAACAAGTGTACTGTGCTAAAAATAATGCCATTCTATAAATGATATAACTCAAGATAAAAACTCAGACTCACTCAAGATAAAAAACTGTGTTTCTACCTGCTGTTAGTTCAACAAAATCATCTCAGATATCATTCAGTTTTTGTAACTCTGCTCAGATTTTACACCTACCAAACCTCAATCTCAAAGTTCAGAAAAGTGTTCACACCAACAAAATGCACCTACAGGCTTCAGAAAACTAAAATTAAAATAATAAAGATTAAAATAATCAAGTGTAAAAACGTTCACATATACAGTTCATAATTCCAGACTGAGAATCTCCATTAATAACAACAAGCAATACAATCACCTTCCTACAGACATAAAACAATGAGGAAGCCCATTATTTGTACTGAATCCAACTTACACCTCATTTGTTTCCTCCCTTCGATGTTATGCTATTTTTATTTTCAAAACTTCGCCACTGGAAATATTACCGCCGGCTCTTTAAACACGATGATACACCCCAAAGATACATGTGAACCTGAACTACATACACGGGAGGATCATCAGTCATGTTAAGAGAAGCAGCAGAGGCAAATAACACAATTACACCAATGGCACCCAGATAAGGACCTATATAAACACCTGCACGAGCAAACATATGCCGTCTAAACAGATTTATTTGTTTTGCCAAGAGCCCCCACTGAACCACCGGCTGCCGGCCCTGACGACGATGTGTATTCATCAAACATAATGAAATATTCAAACGATGAGAGACCTGAAATCGAGTCCTTTATACTGCATGAGTAATATATACAGTTTTTACATTTATAAAATGTATAATGTATAATGTATGAATTTAATGGATGAATGAGACTGCCTGTTAACTGTGATTCATACTCAACTGAACATCATAAGTGCAGCATACATACATACATACACACACACACATACACACACACACACACACATATATATATATATATATATATATATATATATATATATATATATATATATATATATATATATATAAATGCACTTAAACATTCGAAAGAGCAAATGTGAGAATTGGAGTTTCAAGCACAAATTGTGACACAGCATTTATTAATTTCGTGCTTACAGTAGGAAACCCAACAGAAACCCCGTGGTACTCTGCACTTGCATGACATGTTAAAAACACTCGTGTTGGATGATTTGAAATTTGTGAAACAAAAAGGAAGCAGAAGCAGGCAGAGATACGAGCTACGTGTTAAACCGTTAAATGACTGATTCAAATCTCCTTTTCTCAGCTGTTTAAGGAACAGGCCCGTCTGGCACGGAACCGTTTCATCTCCTCATCTATTCAGGTCACCTTTGTTTCTAAGGCGGCGGAAATTCCCCGTGGACTCAGACGGGCGGATGAATAAATTCCCTCTCACTACTTACTAGACAACAATATCATGATCATAACCACTAATCATACTTCCCTCCCCCAAAAAAAAAGAAAATAACATTGTTTGGCTGCTGTGCTTTTGAGGTAAAGGATGTTATGATATTACTAAGCAGAGAGAAGAGCAAGGCCACAAGCAAGAGCAGAGTAGATGATCGTTAAAGAGACCAAATGTGATAAGTCGACGGGCCATAAAATGCCCAGATTGTTCTTAAGAGCAAACTTCAGAAGGTCCAGTCACGTTCTGGACTCAAAGAACCAAAAACCGAACAAAGCAGAACAGAACTCCTTATTGATAACCACAGGGAGGTAAACTTCCGATGCCCATAGACTGTATACTAAACATAAAAAATCCCCACCCTCACCATCTACTACACTCACACTTGAACTCTAACACTAACACAAACACTTTTGAGAACGTTCTCAAACTGTGCACACAGCAGTCTATTTTGAAATGACAGTAAAAATGCAGGTCTGCCGCAGCCACTTCCTGTGGGCTGAAAAAAATGATTCCCACACAAAAGCTCTACAGAAATGAGGCGGTCTAATTCACACCTTTCTTAAACTGTCTATTTCATGGTACATGTTCGGCTCATTTGCTTTTGTAGCTAAACAGTGCACTTTATACTGACCCAAAAATAAATGACAATAAAAAACAATACTCCTTAAACTATTGCACTAAAATGCATTACAACTAGTAGTAAAAGATAAGAATGGAAGCTCATCAGAGGTCAAAAAGTGATCAAATAGACAATAATTTGAGGCAATGAGTCAGCCAAACTTCTTAAGTCGAGTTAATGATGGAGGACGATGGATTTCAGCTCGGCACCTGTTCACTCACATGCAAACACTTGGCCACAAACCCCAACTGTAAACCAGAGCCGTGTGCCACCCAACAGCTGGGAAGAACTGGAGTTACCGGATTAACAGCTGTGTGTGTGTGTGTGTGTGTGTGTGTGTGTGTGTGTGTGTTCATGTAAGAGATGACATTCATGCATTAGTCACTTTTGAATCAGCGAAAACACACAGCAGAACCCAGCCATCGATTACAAACCATCAGCTCGCCTTCAAAGTCTTTCAGGCGTTTCTTTAGACCTCGTGAGAATTAGAGGAGGACAATGGGTTTAAAAAAAAGCAGTGTTGTTAAAGTGGAGTACCTTATAAAGTGAGGTTATAGAGGAATGTCTGCATAATTTAGCCACACATATTTGACTTTCAGAAGTGTTAAATGTAGTGACTTTGCTGTGAAATTTTAAATAGTTTTATATTTAAATGGGTGCGGTAGCTCAGTGCTTAGAGCGTTGGGCTAGCAATCTGAAGGTTGGGGGTTCAAATCCCAGGTCCACTGAAGTCACCAATGTGGGTCCTTGAGCAAGACCCTTTACCCTCATTGCTCCAGGGATGTTGTGATGAACCCTGTGCTCACCTTGTTAGTCACTTTGGAGATCTTCATCCATGGCTCTGCTGACGAATACTGAATGGAACCTGAATATTAATTGGACTGGCGGTCCTGCAGGACGCCCCCTAATGGACTCACATATAGTTTTCCAGATGTTAGAGTTTGTCCATTTGTTTAATATCTGTACATGGCTGTCCTACACTGTTGTTGCTGCCCGGCCGCTCAAGGAGGACAAGACCCCCACTGAGTCTTGGTCCTCCCAAGGTTTCTTCCTTAAATAACAACATAACAGGGAGTTTTTTCTTGCCACTGTCACTTCGGCGTGCTCTTTGGGGGTTTAAAGGCTTTTCATTCTGTAAAGCTGCTTTGTGACGATGTACTGTTGTAAAAAGCGCGACATAAATAAATAACTTGAACTTGAACCGGGCACGGTGGCTTAGTGGTTTAGCACGTTCGCCTTTCAGCTCTAGGGATTCCCGGTTCAAATTCCCATCTGGGTGGAGTTTCCATGTTCTCCCTGTGTCCGCGTGGGTTTCCTCCGGGTTCTCCGGTTTCCTCCCACAGTCCAAAAACATGGATCAAGTCAATTGAATTCTCCAAATTGCCCCCTATAGAGTGTGTCTGTGTGTGTGAGTGAGTGTGTGCCCAGCAATGGATTGGCACCCTGTCCTGGGTCTATCTGCCCAGCGCCCGAGATGTTCTCCCCTGGATGGGCATGGGGAACCCCCCCCACGACCCTAATAGAGGATAAAGCGGGAGATAATGAATGAATGAATTGAACTTGAACCTGGATAAAAGCGTCTGCTAAATGACCAAATGTAATGTAATGTAAATGTATATTTAAAGCTTTTATTATTATTGTACTTACATCGTTAGCACTAATATATATATATATATATATATATATATATATATATATATATATATATATATATATATATATATATATATGGAAAGTTTAAACAAATAAACAAATCACACCACCGCACTTTACCTTCAACGGTCCTCCACATTAATGCACTTCTAATTATCTTCTATCTTAATTACAAACATGAAAACTTCTGTTAAAGTTCTAATGTATGAAATCTGCGCCTCTGTAGAACAGACAATAAAGAAACAGAAAGCGAGTCCGTTCCTACCTGCAGATGATCCGTCATTTCTGGCCGTCATTTCCAACTTTAATCTACAGTTCCATCGCAGAATTAATCCGATAATAAATTCACTAAAGTCCGCAGATTGTAATTTAAGAAGCAGCCGTCTCTGTACGAGCGGCTCGGCTCTGCATGCTTCCTTTCTACTTAGTGCGCGGAATAAGCCTCCGGCTGAACGTGGCGCACTATTCTGCTTTACTGCTTAGTATGCACAGTGCGCGTAGTTCAAGGTAATGCGCAGTGCATGCTTTACGCACTAAACATTCATACTGTTTAGTAGGGAAGTGCGCGGACGAACAGGCGGCCCGCCGCGTCCGGCTCGGCTTTCTGTACTGTGTAGAAAGGCAGTACGCAGAGCCTTCGATTCCCTTTAACAGAGCGTCTTTTGAGTGAAACGTGAACGGACCAATGAGGGAAGTCACAATCTGGCCGATTTAGCCGTTCGACCAATCAGAGCGTTACAGGGGAGGAGTCAAAGGCAGAGCGCGCGGTTCTAGCCAGTCAGCAAGAGCGCGAGAGAGCAGACCACTGCGACGCGGGCCAATCAGGAGCGAGCGCGTGCGGACCAAAACACATGGACGCCTTTGTGGACGTGCGCGTGGGCGCCGGTTCTTAATCCGCAGAAATAAAATAATAATAAAAAAAAAAATAAAAAACTGTTTCATCTGCAGTTTTATCATGTTGTTATAAATGTTGATTAATAAAATCCTCAACTGGTTTAATAGTTTAAAATCCATTCATAACAAAAAATGTAAATATTCTTCGGCAAATTAAAATATTCATTCTGATTTATTAAGCAATTTTTTTTTTATTAACGAGGTGCATTCGTTCCTGAACTTAAAAAAAAAAAAAAAATATATATATATATATATATATAAGCAGTTATCCATCCATCCATTATTTTCTGCTTCATCCTCTATAGGGTACCCCATGCCCATCCATGGGAGAACGTTTCGGGCGGGCAGATACACCCAGAACAGGGCACCAATCTCTCGCTGGGCACACACTCTTTTACACACAAACACACTCTATATGGAGCAATTTGGAGAATTCAATTGACCTTGATCCGTTTCGGACGGTGGGAGGAAACCGGAGAACCCGGAGGAAACCCACACAGACACGGGAAGGACATGGACACTTCACCCAGATGGGGTTTCGAACCGGGAACCCCTAGTGCTGAGAGGAGAACATGCTAAACCACTAAGCCCAGTTCATTCATTCATTCATTATCTCCCGCTTTATCCTCTATTAGGGTCGCGGTGGGGTTCCCCATGCCCATCCAGGGGAGAACGTCTCGGGCGCTGGGCAGATACACCCAGGACAGGGCGCCAATCCATCGCTGGGCACACTCTCACTCATACAGACACACTCTATATGGGGCAATTTTTTGAGAATTCAATTGACTTGATCCATGTTTTTGGGCTGTGGGAGGAAACCGGAGAACCCGGAGGAAACCCACGCGGACACGGGGAGGACATGGACACTCCACCCAGATGGGGATTCGAACCGGGAATCCCTAGCGCTGAGAGGAGAACGTGCTAACCACTAAGCCACCGTGACGCCCAGTTGTGCTTATTACTTATTATATACTGTATACTATATAGTATAAATTTTTTTTTTATCATCGTATTTCTGACAGAGCATCACATTCAGTAATTCAGTGATCACAGATTAGCATCACATTCAGTAATTCAGTGATTCAGGACATCATTCATTCCCACAGTAGCTGCCCTGCCCTGACTCTAAAGCCCCTGACGTCACTCAGTGTAATCGCGGTGAGAAATTAATGGTCAAGCAGAACAGTGTTCAAAAGTGCAGCATTCTAATCTTTCAGTTTTTGAGAAAGGTGACCTGAATAAACATGTTTTATTCGGTGGGAATTCATTATGTAAGCGTCCAGTGACCTCTCTCTCTCTCATTAGTAAGTGTCAGTGCACAAGCAGCAGGTCTTAAAGTGATACCACACATATTTTGTAAAACCTAATCTGTTGCTTAGTATTTAAAATTTGTGGGTTAAGAATATGAGTATCATTTTGATTATTGAAATAGATTTAAATGCTGCTTCTGCAAAAATAGAGAACAGCAGAACCCCTGATCGAAAAGTTGTTAGGCCATTAGCACCAGGCTTTGTACAACTGCATGCTGAATACCAAGTCCTGAACCACTGTACACTGTGACTGACTGTCAGCATGTAATGGGCCAAATGCTGAATAGGAAATGACCTCGTGTGTTAATGAATTCCCCAAGTGGAGCCCAAGAGGACTGAATGGAACCGCAGTCAGTGAGGTAATTTGAATATCCAGCCTGAGGGGCTTCACTTGATGCCATAGCTGTGTTGCAGGCATGTTATTTGTCATTAGAAATTAACCTACAGTGAGCAGAGATCATAATAAATATTCACTTTACAGTCTTATGCAAAAGTTTAGCAAGTCGTGCTTACTTCTTTTTGGTACATCCCAAAATTAAAATGTTTAGTTCAACATATATTAAGTTTTATATAGATATCTTGTGTGTGACTATTTATGCACACAATCACAATTAAAATCGATTTACTTTTTATGATAAGTAATCCCATCCATTATCTTCCGCTTTATCCTCTATTAGGGTCGCGGGGGGGGGGTTCCCCACATCCATCCAGAGGAGAACGTTTCGGGCGCTGGGCAGATACACCCAGGACAGGACGCCAATCTATCACTGGGCACACACTCACTCACACAGACACACTCTATATGGGGCAATTTGGAGAATTCAGTTGACTTGATACATGTTTTTGGACTGTGGGAGGAAACCGGAGAACACGGAGGAAACCCACGTGGACACGGGGAGAACATGGAAACTCCACCCAGATGGGGATTCGAACCGGGAATCCCTAGTGCTGAGAGGAGAACGTGCTAAACCACTAAGCTGCCTGATAAGTAATCATTTGAAAGTATTTTTTATTGTAGTCACAGCATTTACACCTTCATTAGTCCAATACATTTAATTATAAAGAGATTAACTTATTTACTTTAATTTAATAATTTAAAAAATGTTTAAATGTGAATTTATTTATTATAGAACAATCTTTACATGTAACAAAGACAAAAAATCTTAAAACAAATGTCCTTAATTAAGTTAAATGTTAAATTTCTATTTGTTTTTTGTGCAATCATGAATAACTGCCTCACATTCGGGTTTTATCTGGACGACTGAAAGGTTAAAAATGACTTTTAAATAATTGCAGTTTGACTTTTTAAAAAATATGGAGATTTATTCACCATCATACAAGTGAAATGCCAAACGTCTCTTTTCCTGGTAAAATAACACAGAAAAT
The DNA here is from genome assembly GCA_019802505.1 of Corydoras sp. C115. Taxonomy (NCBI): domain Eukaryota; kingdom Metazoa; phylum Chordata; class Actinopteri; order Siluriformes; family Callichthyidae; genus Corydoras; species Corydoras sp. C115. The sequence continues at coordinate 332,429 of JAFMOC010000233.1, forward strand.
AAAGACTTTGGCAGCCATCACATTGTGTGACTGTAGGACCAAATTATAGTAATTTCCCAGCCTGCACTCTTCCACGCCTCACGGATGTTCAGCAGAGCTTTAATTCAGCCTTAGACTTTGGGTTACAAAGCTGAGGATCTAAACATGTCCGAGTTAAATAACAAAATATAATCAATTGTAAAAGATTTTAGTGAAACCGAATAAACAGTTCTAATCTCAGAAGAATTCTATAAAGTCAAGAACATGGAAATGTTTCTATGAGGGTTGTGTTAAAAAAAAACACATAGTTAAAAAAAACTGAAGAAATTCAGCTGGTGATTTAATAGACTTAATTGTTTTTCTTTCTTTGATTGCCCAAAGGTAGAAATGAGTGTAAACCAGGTTTGATTAGTCTGCTTGTTCCAGTAGCCAGAATACAACACTTACAATTACAGCATCCATCAGATGCAATTATCCAGAACAAACTACAGAAATAAAAATAGATCGAGGCAGGGCTAAGAACCTTGAAAGAATGTGGCAGCTTTAGAGAGCAATTAATAAAACTCTTACATTTCTGATCAGAAGTTCAAAACTCAGTTAAATGTTTTTTAATCAGCTGTTTAATTGTAAAGGAATGACTCTGCTATAAATGTTATTTTAGTTGTAGGGAGTCATTAAGTGTCTTAAACTTGTCTGACAACTGTAAAGGCTTGTATTACTTTTTTAGAAGTTTATTAGAAATAACTCGTACCAGATTTCATTAACGAGCTAAACGACATTTTTTTATCTGCCCATTAAAAAGTGCAAATCTTTAGTTTAAAATTGAAGCAATTAAATAAATCACTTGAGAAGCACTGAAGCTCTTAAGGCAGCAGGGATTACACCGTACTGTGAACAGCCAATTAATGATCTCAGCTCCACTTTAAAGAAAGCTGAGGGACTTTTTGATCTCCTGCGACCCCTGCAGGACTTTACAAGCATTTGCAGGAACATGTGTGTTTATAAAGAAATATACCTGTAAATAGGTGTATGATAAAACTGCTTTTCCATTATGTTCCAAAATTGGGAACATTGTTCATTAAACAATTATTAGTTGATAAATTCATTTGAACAAAATGTTGTTATGACGAAGTACTTTCAGTATAAATGGGTTTAACAGAAAACAGCTTTGTGCACCTGTTTTCTTATTGGTGCCCAATAATGAATAAAAACACTGCTGTATGTTTAATTGAACATTGATTAGACATTTCTCATGTTTTTCCACTCTAGATGTGCACTCCATTAGAAAACAATTACCGCAGCCCATCTGTTGCCCGCTTGTTAGTTTTTGTACATCAGTCGAAACAAAAACACAAATCATCACAGAATGACTAATCATAAGACAGAACATGTGATCAGCAGGCAAGAATTGGGTGCAGCAGCACTTCTTGTGTTATGCAAATTGTTCACTCGCTAGACTGATTGTTGAGTTAGCTGGAAAATGTTGGCTTTCAGGGCCAAACTGTATTTGTCACCATTAGATTTCTTTTTTTAAACCTGTCATGTCTGGTAGCTTTTGCAATCTGAATGGTAATCTGACCATTCGATTTTTCACAGAGGTCTTTATATATATTATTTATATAAATAATCCTCAGAATTTGCACAATAAATGACATATTTACATTACATTTATATTTAGCAGACGCTTTTATCCAAAGTGACTTACAAATGAAAACGTCACAAGTCAGTTGTTATAAAGAAAACCAGCTACACTGTATAATTATCAAACCTGATCGTTATATATGATGCTGCACCCCCCCCCCCCTTTTATTATTATTTTTTTAACAACAGGTATTTGTTAAAAAGATGCCTCTTTGGTAGTTTCTTAAAAATGCCAAGTGACTCTGCCGACACAACTGAACACTGAACACACAGGTGGCCACTGCGCTATTGACCAGAAAAACAAGATTATTAAAGGGTTCTGTAAACTGCTCTTTATCTATTTTAATACCTGCATCAATAAAGTGCATTAAAATGGAATTAGTGTGTATAGATCTGTCTTGCAGCAAAACACAATAAATAAGCCTTTCTTAGAAATCTCTCTTCTGTAACAAACACAAAAAGCATCCACCGTCATGCACTCAGTTACAAAGCTCTCAGTCAGTCAATGTTACTCGAACTCTCGCTGTGATTAAATATCGATTCGCTGCATATGAATGCTGAAAAGTGAACAACCTGACTCCTCACGCAGAGGGTTCTAGAGCTGAGGGGCACGCTGACTGTAAAAGGCACCAGTTCAATAGGACTCATGTGAGGTTGAGGTATACAGGAATTCTGAGAGAGAGAGAGAGAGAGAGAGTCTAAAACAGAGTGCTCTACCTCAGTTGAAGCTAGTCCTGCTGATCATGTGAGCTGCACCAGTGAGCTCTGAGAGCCGTGTCACTGAGGGCTGTATCTATTTCTTCGGAAGTCATAAAGTCTTTTTGGAATTTTAAGTGCTTCGTTTTGGACTACAGGCCGCTCAAATCCACTTCACTGCTCACCTGACATGTCCAGCTTCACAGTGCGATCCTCCGAGTGGGGATTCACTCAGCTATTAGCTGGAAGAAAACGGGGGATGTCTGGGCTCTGGAGACCTGGTGCCATATCAACAGCAGCAAAACAGCAGCGTGTGCTCATGAGACAAGTTCAGATGAGCATTGAGAAAAATCAATTTCAAAACAGTGCTGACATTTAAAACAGCATCTGATGTCTGTGCCCGTGGTGCATTTCCCTTCTCACACTTTAATTTAGAAGTGTGAGGTGCCAGGCCATGGCTGTGAGTGAAAGCTGAAAACTTTCCTCATTAGAAACCCGACAACAGGCAACAACCTTAGCAGCGAGGACACCTTGCCATGCCTCGAGCCGTCCTAACACATATCCTGGCATTCTCACACAGGCTTTAACTGTCAGGGTTCATTTTCATTGCAGAAGAAACTAAAAGGAACTAAAGAACCGGCTTCAATATGTTTCTCCCTGCAGTTTCAGTTCATCCCAGGAAATAATTACGCCCGCTGTTCATTCCTTAGTCCAAAAACATGCTCGAAATAAAATATACTTAGGCACAGCAACAAAGCAGAATAACAGCAGGCTAAATATTTCAATGTAGATAGCTTGCAGTAATATTAACAAAGTACATGAAAAAACATGGCCACTTTATTTAGGAGCTCATCGGAATTCAGTGCATGTCTTTTGGCCAAATGTTTTCACTGAAACAGAAGCTGATTCCATTTTGTAGATCGTCCAACCTCAGGGCTTAAATTATACAAATCACCCAGTATCATTACATCATTTGAAAACGTAGCCGTGGACGGCAGAAGGATGAAGAAAACAATGAAATCTGAAGTTTCACTGAGAAAGAAATCTGTTTCTAAGTGTTAATCACACCTTCCCAAAGATGCTGGGCTCCTCAAGGGCCACCGTATACAGGGGACAATGAGCCCATGGCCACAGTGACTATAACTACTGAACATAAACACCTCTTATAGACATATCCACAGACTCACAATGCAGTCTGTGTGGCACCATGTCACATTGTGTGAAGGATGTTTTAGCATTTCAGCCTGAGCCAATCTGATTTTCAGTGTCTCTTGGAATAAATTGGCTCGCCCTGCGTATGACATCCCATCCTCTGAAAATATCCCAGAAGCACTAGATTTGGTCACAAATGCTATATTTAGGCTGCAGCTATAAAATGTGATTCCTGCAGGGCAACTCACGGGAATAAAGACATGCAAAACAAAAAGCATGTTTCTATTATAATTCAAAGCTTTAATTAGACTTTAATGTAAATCTAATTGTCCGAGCTCAGTGTGGTGTCGAGGGGACATATGTTGTGACACGGTGACAAAACACAGTGCATATTACACAGGAGATGAGATCAGTGATGACTGGACACCAGCCCAAAATACAAATAACAGGCATTTGGTGTCAGATCTGCAGATGTTCATGAACTCTTTATGCACTCTCTATTTATATATATATATATATATATATCATTCATTCATTCATTCATTATCTTCCGCTTTCTCCCATATTAGGGTCACGGTGGGGTTCCCCATGCCCATCCAGGGGAGAACGTTTCGGGCGCTGGGCAGATACACCCAGGACAGGACGCCAATCTATCGCTGGGCACACACTCACACACACAGACACGCACAAAAACACACTCTATATGGGGCAATTTGGAGAACTCAATTGACTTGATCCATGTTTTTGGACTGTGGGAGGAAACCGGAGAACCCGGAGGAAACCCACGCAGACACGGGGAGAACATGGAAACACTCCACCCAGATGGGGATTCGAACCGGGAATCCCTAGTGCTGAGAGGTGAACGTGCTAACCACTAAGCCACCGTGCCGCTATATATATATATATATATATATATATATATATATATATATATATATATATATATATATATATATATATATATATATATATATATATTGTAAGATATGTAGTATATATGTATATAAGATAACCGCTGGCTGTGCCACTGTGCCTCTCGAATGGTTTAGAACAAAGGGCAAAAAAATTATTTGCGGGTTGAGCAGGAGGATCTAACTTCTGTGTTTATACAGAATTTTAATATTTTTTTTATTAAAATTAAGTGAGTCTGCTTCTCTTCCAGTCCCACTCCAGCTGAGGGACTTACTCATTTTGTTTTGTATTCAGACCAGCTGCTTAAAGTTCAGTGCAATTTATCAAAGATATTTCAGCTGAAGAGTCGCTTTTAAAACCAGAACCGAGACTGACTAATGAGCTTTGCTCAGTGATTAGATTTAAGGAAATAAATGTGACAATTTACAGCTGAGGCACATGCTAAAAAATGTTGACAGTGAGAAGATAATTGGCAGCAAACGAGCAGCTCAGTGCTGAACTGAATATAAAGTTGTTTCAGAGTGAAGTGAATCATTGGATTAGATTTTAAGTAGAATAGGTGTTAAAGGTTTATGCCAAACCGTCTGTTAATCAAATGCAACAAAGGAAATTCTTTTTACAGGCAATTAGATTATAACTTTAATGGATACGGTGCTTTCGTGGCACATACGAGTTTTAGGAAAGATTGCAAGGTTTGCTTTAAAATAGATAAAGGGAATAAATAATATATAAATGGTTTGGCTCAGACGTTTGGAGGACCGAGGGCTTGCCTCAACCTGCTCATTCTATCCTGTGTTCAAAAGGGCATGAAGGGCCAAGCTACAGACTTCAGCTGACAGCAACAGATGGCCTGGTTCTACAGCAAAAATAATTAGATAAAGTTTGGAATGGGAATAATTAGGGAGAGAGTAAAATTAAAATGAAAATATGAGCAGATCGCAAATCAATAGCTATGAAGTAACAGAATAGGATAACGGGAACGGGAAGTGGGGGATGTTAACGATCATCCCAATGTGATCATGTGTCACAGTGTCACGTTTTACTTTACATTCAAACAGAGAATTGAGGACACAAATTAATAAACAAACCAAGAAACAGGTGAATATATAAATTCCCAGGAAAATAGGACCACTCATCAGTCCCATGAACAATAATATAATATATATTTTGCATACGCACTCAGAGTGAGAGTTATGCGTCAGTTCCCTTCGTGTAATATGAGCTCAGCTTTTTTTTTTCTTGCTGTTTTGGTCTTATTGAACGCTGGGTGAGAAATAATAATTAATCGGATGGAAAAACTGCTCTCAGCTGCAGTGAGGTTCTCACACATGTAAGCAGCTTTAATTACTTGGCCATCAATGATTAGTTCCTCTGGGATTATTTCTTAAAATTCAATATGTTTTGTGCGTCTCTAAAGGCCACAAAGTGAATGTATTGTGAAATATTTCACTTTGGCTTTTCACCCCCCGAGAGAACCGAGCCGGACCGACTGAGCTGATTTTATTACTGTGTCAGGTTCGGTGGTCTTGGGGGGGTTCCAAGCATTCTGCATTCCTTCCACTATTAAAGGTCACATGGGTGGATTAGTTAGTAGGTGCTACTCTTTAACAGATAGTTTAATTAAATATTTAATTAAGTCGATAATATATCTGTGGTTCATGGTTTAACGAGGATCTTTTTATATTTGGACATGTTCTTTCTAAATCAAAGCTCTTATATATATATATATATATATATATATATATATATATATATATATATATATATATATATATATATACACATATATATATATATATAAGATTATAAACATTCTTTATATTAATTATTAATGTACATGCTTGTACACTTGAAAGTTATTGATCTTTTAAAATTCACTTGTTGATTATTATGATCATCAATCTCTGGTGTTAATAATGATTATAGAATGGAGAATTACAGATGGGCACGTGGCTTAGTGGTTCGCACGTTCTCCTCTCAGCACTAGGGATTCCCGGTTCGAATCCCCATCTGGGTGGAGTTTCCATGTTCTCCCTGTGTCCGCGTGGGTTTCCTCCGGGTTCTCCAGTTTCCTCCCACAGTCCAAAAACATGGATCAAGTCAATTGAATTCTCCAAATTGCCCCATATAGAGTGTGTTTGAGTGTGAGTGAGTGTGTGTCCAGCAATAGATTGTCCCCCTGTCCTGGGTGTATCTGCCCAGCGCCCGAAACGTTCTCCCCTGAATGGGCATGGGGAACCCCACCGCAACCCTAGTAGAAGATAAAGTGGAAGATAATGGATGAATGAATGAATTATAGCTGGTTTGCTCTGGACTGGAATTTCACCTATTAATTTCAAACAGCTTGCTTATTAAAACTTTTTATTGTTTAGATTTCCACCAGCGGCTGGCGCTTTGTGGAGCAGAGATGGCTTCACAAGTCGAAAACCCAAACATCATTCAATCCCGTCTGTGGACTCACCGAGGCTGTACATGTGTGATTGAACAGCCTGGCAGCACTATCTATCGAGGAAAGTGTAATCTCTTTTGTCTGCACTCGGGAGACTGATTGAACTAATAGTGCTTGGGACATGACGGGAAACTCATCAGACCTTAATTTCACTTCGACAGACAGATGGCTACATTCATAAATTTCACTGAGTGTTGATGTGTGGTTCAAATGATGATTCAAAAAAGATTAATCCTTTAATAACATTTCTAAGCTTTCTGATTTCTGATAGTTCTCTACGCTCAGATGGCTGAATGCTTGACCAGTCGACCCTTATTGCCCAAAAGATTTTCAATACGTGTCTTTTATTAAAAAGCTTTGCGTCACGGCATTTTGATCTTTAGAGCAGCTTTCTAATTCAAATAAATAAATAATATGGCACAGTGTTTCACAAGTTTGTCAGATAATCACTTTCTATTAGGCTTTAAGCTCTGTGAATTAAATGTATATGTTTATAACAAACATAACTATGATAATTTGATAGTTTTATAACTAACAACTGTAACTGATAATATTACCTTTAGCTTGAATTATTACTGTGGCTCTGTCATTGCTTTTTTTATACAGTTACAGTATTATTTGCTTATATCGCTGACGGGAAAGTAGAACGCATCCCTTTGGCTTTCAAAAGGTCAGGATTCTGTGGTGGGATAATCCATAAATTAAAATAATTCCCCATGCGGAACCTGAACCCTTCTTTTAACATCTGAGTCTAAATAACTTTCGCATAAAACATTTTTCCAGAGTCGAGACTTCAGGGACACTCATTAAAACAACCCGAGACACCGATCTCTAAACGTACAAACAGTCTTATACCCTACACTGTTGTTCCCATGGTTCCTTACGGTCGCTATGGATATAACAGACAGCATGTAACTATGAGACTACACAGCGGATCCTATGGTGTGTTATAGGGATGATATTTATACCACCATTAATTCTAGTTTGCTGACATTTATTATTAATAAATGTAGTATTTTTTTATTTACTATTAAAATATATATTAAGCTTTGAATTAACCAGCAAATTATGGATCAAGTATGTTCATAAATCTATTATTTACACCCTCGCAGTCTAGTTTTAGAAACTAGCAATGCAGGGAAGGTAAACAGGACACAAATTATTAGTTCCCTGAGTCTGTAAAGAGTAAACAGTGAATTGTACAAGAGCTTCTGCGTTATGAGGTGCAGCTGGTTCAATACAGAAGGCTGAAGTAATATCAGCGGTGTTTATTTTACAGCGGATTATTAAACTTCCACTAGCCAGTAATTCTGCCCTTATAATGTTCTACTATTTAATACACACACACACACACACACACACACACACACACACACACACACACACACACACTAAAATAATAATAAAATCAAGCCCACATTTAAATACAGCATGCAGCAAATACTAGCAAAAATGAACTGGCAAAAAAGCAGCTTTCAATCATAAACACACACACACACACACACACACACACACACACACACACACACACACACACACACACACACACACAGATAAAGATAGAGAGAGAGAGAGAAACTGTGTAAAACAGATGAAATGTGTGAGGACATGCTGTTACCTTAAGTGCCAAGTTGTGAGAAAGAGGAAGCGGCTGAACTGAAGCATCACTTTGTTTTGCCGTTTGTTCCTCTCATGTGTCTTTCCTTTCTTTCCTCCGATCCTCCAGCCTCCTCTACTTCTATCTACGTCTTCCTCTCCTCTTCCTCCCTCCCCATCAGCCTTGCTCTTCTATCTTCCTCAAGCTCCCCTCCCCTCTGTGTGGGGATTCCGCGAGTTGGAAATAATCCCTGCTTGATGATGGAACCCTCCACTTCTCTCCTTACTGTATGCTCACACTTTGACTATTACTAACAGCGACCTGCCTTGGAAACACACACTCACACTCACACACACTCACACGCCACTCTCTCTCTCCCCATGTGCTCGCTCTCCTCCTCCTTCCTGCATGCACTGACTTCTTTTCTTGTGCATCCATGTACAGAACACATTACAGGGGTGCACCGCCTGCAGCAGTGGCATCACACGTCTATATATAGTACATACACACCGAGGATCAGACACCTTTATTAACATTTAAGCAGGTTCACTTAACATGGCATTACTTTAGCTCCATTCTGTCGCTGTGCTAAATTGGTAAGCAACTGCAATTCAATTTATTTTTGGATAGAGATCACCATGGTACCATCGCTGTTTAGATTATAAAATGAATAGATGCCCACCACATAGATAGTACTCCAGCAACATGGCAGTGGATAAAGAGTATATAAGGCAAGGTAGCATCAGTGAGGTCGTGAACACTGTGAACATGTGCAGTGATTACTTTCTGAGACCCTTATAGACTGTAGTGAACACAGCTGTGAATTTATAGTCTCTGTGAGCCATGCGGCTATTAATCAATGTCAGTTTCTTACCTGGTGGATCATTCTGTACATAAAATCCTATAATGCTGCTGCACCACAATCAGCCCTCAGAATGTCCTCCCATGTTTATCCCCCATGTCCTTTGTATATCCTTTGTCATTGATGTGAGGGGGAAGTGTGCCTTCTGCATAACAACTAGAAAAAAGGCATTCTGCCGCAGTGGTTAGCGCTCTTACTTTGGAACGCAAACGTTCTGAGTTCGATGCCCATGCCGGGGAGTCAGGGTCCTTTTTGTGTGGGTTTCCTCGTACACCAGGTGAATAAAACCCTCCAGGTGGGAATGCGTACACCTGTGTGTCTGCCCTGCGATGGACTAGTGGACTAGTAAATGAATGGAGTGCAGTTGCTTCATTTAGCCAACATGCAGCTTTAGAAAACAAGTAAGAAGAAGCAAATAAAGTGACGAAAGCAAAACTGCTAAGTGGATTATTTGCATGCAGAACAACACAGTGGTGCTCTGCTTTGTTCTTAAGACTGTATGTACTTTTTAAATGTTTATGTTTAAACCCCATCCATTTACATCTAATGGATTTGGTAGAAAACACTACCGGCTCTCTCATCTCTAAACAGTGAATCCCAATAATACAGAATTAGCATAATTATCTCACAATGCAAAACTGTAGAAGCTAATTGATCAGCCAGTAAAAGGTACGACGTGAAATAAGATGAATTTTAAATATTAAAAAAATGAATAATAAAAACACTTTGTCAGCATTGTGTGAGAACAATGTGACGCGGAGGGCACGGCAACAATACCATCACGAACAGACCTGAGCAGGGCTTCAACTTAACAAAAGATTCAAACGCTGAGCTGCTGAGTGACTTGCAGAGATTTACCAATAAATAAACAGCAGTGAGTACGAGGTGTGTCTCGGAACAAAGACAAGTTCCGAAGAAAACCCATGGCACAGCAGACGAGGCGCACAATACACTGAGGGCTTATGTCACTGTGAGATTTTCCAAAATACATGTTCTTTATATTTTTGCCTCCTCAACACAAATAATAATAATAATAATTATAATAATAATAATAATAATAATAATAATAATTAAGGTGGCATGGTGGCTTAGAGGCACGTTCGCCTCTCAGCGCTAGGGATTCCCGGTTCGAATCCCCATCTGGGTGGAGTTTCCATGTTCTCCCTGTGTCTGTGTGGGTTTCCTCCGGGTTCTCCGGTTTCCTCCCACAGTCCAAAAACATGGATCAAGTCAACTGAATTCTCAAAAAAATTTCCCCATATAGAGTGTGTCTGTGTGAGTGAGTGTGTGCCCAGCGATGGATTAGCGCCCTGTCCTGGGTCTATCTGCCCAGCGCCCGAGATGTTCTCCCCTGGATGGGCATAGGGAACCCCACCGCGACCCTAATAGAGGATAAAGCGAGAGATAATGAATGAATGAATGAATAATAATTAATACTTATTTAATTAAGTTTAACTTTTAAGCTGATTAAAATGTATAAAAAGAACTGTTAAAAAAAAAAGAATGATATTTTAAAGCTCTGACTACATTTTCCCCAAGTGCTCTATAAAGCTGGATACACACAGAACAAATGTGGATAAAATGAGGTCTCATAAATGATATTAATTATTGCTTTGAAGAAACGAAAGAGACAGTGGAGAAGAGAAAAGAAAAAGAGAGAATGAGAGAGAGAGAGAGAGAGAGAGAGAGCACAGTACAGGGTTTTGTCTCCACAGTTGGACGTACAGGATATCCACCTCGATGCAGATACGGGGAGAAGATACCAAAGCCAAACATACAGATCTGTGATTTAAACCCAGGAGCTTTTTGTCTGCGAGATAAGAGCTGCCCACGCTGCCATCATGATGCCTGTTAATTAATATTATAGCATTAATTCACATGCGTTTCCTTATTCATACACATATGATGCACAATAATAATTACACCATAATGTATTAATGTAACCTCATGTACTAATGTGTAAAGAATTACATTTATATTTGAAATTATAAAAAAAACTTCCCATTAAAAATGATTTAAATACTTTATAAGAATCATGGATAGAATAGATGACTGCATTATAAGCATTACTTGTTTATGTGTCACACGTTTAGCTGAATAGACATCCAATAATTAATCATCTAACTGTAAAGGCAAACAGATTAAACACCCAGTTTAACTTTCCATGCCTTCATGCTGATAAAAGCCACGGATTTCCACTAAAACACTGACAGATCAGCCACATTAAGATGAGTGACAGGTTTAAATGTCGTGATTGTGTGGTGTAAATAAGTCTCTTAAAATACATATGCAGTTGATAAATGTCCTGACAGCCAAATGATCAAACAAACAGATGATATTCTTTATAAGAAATTTAATTTTAGGTCCTAAATCTCTCGAAATCCAATTCCACCGACTCAAAGCCGTGTCTCAAAACAGACTCCATGAACGTGATCGCTCCCCAGGACATGATAACATGATAACATTATACTGCCGTATGATATTTGCTGTACTGTAAGTTATTTTGAGTTGGGTTGCTATGGAAACTAAAAGATTAGAAACTTAGTTTCCATGGTCTCCCCTGTAAACGCTTAATGAGCTGTGTGATATGACCCAAACCATGTGCTTACAGCTCACAGGTCAACGTTTCCAGGATCTTTTGTCCACTGAGTTGTGGAGATGGGCAGCGCATTCACAAAACCTCAGGTGACACAGCGGTGCAGTACAACTGATGTCCCACATGTGAATAATGTATATGAGAAAAAAAAAATTAAAAAATAAAAAAATAAATATATATATATATATATATATATATATATATATATATATATATATTATTTTTTAAATAAAAAAAATAAATGACCAAATGTAAAATATATATTATTTATAACTAAGCACCACTAAGCACGGTGGCTTAGTGGTTAGCACGTTCGCCTCTCAGCGCTAGGGATTCCCGGGTTGAATCCCCATCTGGTTGGAGTTTCCATGTTCACCCCGTGTCTGCGTGGGTTTCCTCCGGGTTCTCCGGTTTCCTCCCACAGTCCAAAAACATGGATCAAGTCAATTGAATTCTCATAATTGCCCCATATAGAGTGTGTCTGTGTGAGTGAGTGTGTGCCCAGCAATGGATTGGCGCCCTGTCCTGGGTCTATCTGCCCAGCGCCCGAGACGTTCTCTCCTGGATGGGCATGGGGAACCCCACCGCGACCCTAATAGAGGATAAAGCGGGAGATAATGAATGAATTAATAATATATATATATATTTACATTTGGTCATTTATTGGACACTTTTATCCAAAGCGACTTACAAGGTGAGCACAGGGTTAATCACAGCATCCCTGGAGCAATAAATATATGTATATGATCTTTGTATCTTTGTAAACATTATTCTATTTAACGTAATTGTTTGTTATTTAGGTTATTAGTCATAATGTTAAAGGCTTTGCTTTATTTTTTTGTATAAGTGCAAAGTTCCCTCTGAATCATGATACATTATTAATGGATTTCGATCCCTTACTGCCATGACTATTTTGAATGCTTTATTTCATGCAGATATAATGGAGCAGGGGGTGGGGAGAGGGGCAAACTGCAGTGCAGGAATCAAAAATACAGCCTGAGACGATAAATCACGGCACGTTGTGTTTTAATAAATTCTGCACGATCTGTTTAAGGCAGAACTGACTCCATGAATCAAGCTGGAGGAATAGCAGAGGGTCCTACAGAGAGGGGAATCAATTACTGAATGAGTGATAAGTGCAGCTGGCGTCGATGAGACAGACATCACACTCGTTAAAGGAAAGAAAAATCCAGTATTCAAGAGTTCTTGCTGATTTGAAAGAGATTTTCGATGGGCTTGTACAGAGCCGGGAACGGCATCACTAAGGCCCATAAATAAACATTACACAAGTGGGCCTGATTATTTCTATCCCAGCAGTGTAGTGAGCGCAGCCTGTCAGTGGTGCGTACGTCTACAAGTGAAATGTAAAAGTGATTCACAGGCAAATTGGGATGTGGGGCTAAATTATGTCGTTAGCAGTGTTCGAGAAAATTTACTCTGATGAGTTTAATGGACGTAACATTTCTTTCTCCCCAAAAGGACCGTGATGGTTTTTATTTTTTTTAATGCATGCGTCACAAAGGGATCAATAACACAGCTGTAGGCTTTCTTTTCTGATTGCATTCAGAGTCAGTCTCATTTTAAAAAAATACTTGAAAAAGTGAGGTGCATGTAAATTAAGCTGTGCTCATGCCGAGTTTAAATAAAAGCAATGCGGTTTACACAAAACTTTTTCTTTGAGAGATTATAATCGGGGAGGTCTGCAGACTTTTTTGAGGAGGGGATACAATGATGCGGCACTAACATGTTTACAGTGCAATGCGAATGAGTAAATCTACTTAAATAACATTAGGTTGATTTGTGAGGGTTTTAGGAAGTTACATTTTTATTATAATAATCATTAATTCATTCATTATCTCCCTCTTTATCCTCTATTAGGGTCGCGGTGGGGTTCCCCATGCCCATCCAGGGGAGAACGTCTCGGGCACTGGGCAGATAGACCCAGGACAGGGGGGCAATCCGTCGCTGGGTACACACTCACACACTCAAACACACTCTATATGGGGCAATTTAGAGAGCTCAATTAACTTGATCCATGTTTTTGGACTGTGGGAGGAAACCGGAGAACCTGGAGGAAACCCATGCAGACACGGGGAGAACATGGAAACTCCACCCAGATGGGGATTCGAACCGGGAATCCCTAGCGCTGAGAGGCGAACGTGCTAACCACTAAGCCACCGTAATAATAATTATAATAATAATAATAATAATACATTTTATTTGTAGTGCACTTTACATTTGGTCACAAATCTCAAATCTCAAAGTGAAAAGCTACATAACAGTGAAAACCATCAATCAAAATAAAAACAACACTAAGTCCTTTTTTTTAAAACCATCAATCAATTAAGAATGCGTAAGTTCTTCTAAAAAGAAATAATTTTACATTCATTGTCCGTTTTTTAAAACTTTCTATTTTCTGAAGGGAGGAGCTTTAAACTGGTCAGGTAGAGCATTCCAGACAAGCGACGGTGCGGCAGAACACAATAATAATACAAAATAATAATGAAACAAGACAAAACATTCGTACATTATATGAGGAAAGAAGTATTAGAAACATAAAAAGTGAATTCAGGGAAAAGTTTCAGTGAATTCAGGTGTTTCAGTGATGGATACAACAACACACGGTGCATAAAAGCATCACTGCAGAAGTGGAATAACAACTTGGCCACATCAGGCCCTGACCTCAACACACAACAGAAGTAATAGGACACCTATACATTACATCTGCAGTGCTACATTGCACCACTAGTTTCAAAGATTCAAAGCTTTTATTGTCATATGCACAGTAAAGAAACCCGTTTCCCTGTGCAATGAAATTCTTACTTTGCCGTCCGCCCTGGATGAGTAAGAAAAGTAAATATAATAATGAAAAATATAGATATAAAAAACACACACACTCTATGTATATAGTGTCTTTTGAGGAAGAATTTTTTTTTTTTACATTGTGCAAAGTTGCATTATATTGCAGTAGTCCGGTGTAGAGTTAGTGTAAAAATTTTACCACTAAGGGCTCCCTCTAGTGTTTGAGCAGGGTGTACACGAAATATAAATGGCATGCAACCCAATGCATGTTTTTGGTTATTGGGGAGTTACGTCATCTGAGCTATAATGCATGCCATGCATTGTGTAGGTAGATTGACCCATGCCTATTATTGTTTATGGTTATTTAAAAACAAAACTAAATAATGTATTATTAGTCTCCTGTGGTTCAGGTTCAGGTTCAGTTTTGCCCATGACTCATAAATGCAGAGAACTCTGGCAATTGTTTGTTCTACAGATCTCTGCTCAGCTGTTGCTTGTAGGTGTTGTGATGTCACTGAATGATGTGGCACCGACATTGCTCACTAGCGGAACAAAGGAGCGCATGGGGGATGTGTTTATGTCTCCGTCCATATACTGCAGAGTTGCTTCATCCGCCTTTAAATGGATTTAAAAACATAAATCTGACTTAAAAGAAGGGGAATTTTAAACAGCGGTGTGCCTGATTGGGATTTCACTGCCTTTTCATTAACACCTGCGACCCTCAGGAGAACAATGAGCCTTTGTGTCACTGCTGGGTCTGAATATCCAGGCTTTGTAAATTAAGATGAAATTCTAATCACAGTGAGATGCAGGTGTGGTTCGGGCACCCGGATGCACGGCTGATTTTCCTCTCTTTCTCTACTGTATAAGAAATGTTTAGTTGACTGGACTAACTTTGGTTGATGAATTAAATTCTGGAGTGACATTTGAAATGTAAATATTCAACAGCAGTAAATAATTAGTCACCGTGAGCTCATTTCCCCCCGATGTCAGAGAGAGCAGAGTTTCATTCGAACATAACAGGCTGGCAAAATAAATAATTCAAGCCTCCTTTAAGCCATGCGCTAATAATGGAGCCGAATTTCACACCACACGGTAAGTAGTCTGCTCCATCACCCTCTCCCATCTCACTCTGCACCTCAGAGTAAAACAAACCCACTTTAACATGTCTTATCCGTCATGCTGGGTGGTCAGATATACAAAACAGAAGCACGGCGTGTGAGGAAGAGGATGAGAGAGCTTACTGTGGATCAAACACCCAACTGAACCTTAAACATCAGACGCAGGCATGAGAGGAGCTGCTTGCTGTTGTTGATTGATGATTAGTGATGCTTGCTGAATTAATTCTGTACCTAAAACGTACACTAGCAGTGATAATGAAGTCTGTGTAACGAAATTAGTGTTGTTTGTCATCCTGCTTTTTTTTCCTTATGCCTTCTTTGCACTCCGACCTCCTTGTGGCTGAAAACAAACAGTGCACAATCCTTATCTAACTGTATTGTTCACTGATAATTGGTTGGCTTTCAGTTCTCCTGTAGTCTCCACATTAATAAGGGCATTTACTGAATACAGCAGATGTGCAAAAAGTACCTTTATGTAACGGCACCAAAACTGCAATGTGAGTAAATGTCCTAATCTGGTTGCTTTTAAATTTAAGGTAAGTTATTAAATCTTCTGACTTCTTAAAATGACCCAGAGGAGTAGAAAAGAAAAGACATTTACCTCTGAAATGCAGTAGCATCAAGTGTACATACTCAAACCATGGAAATTATTCAGAATTATACTGAAATACAGTATTGACACTGAATTGTCACCATATTGATTATTGAATAGTTAGGCTCCACCTTTAGTACAGAGTCCGCAGAGTCTCTGTCATGAACAGATACTGAAGCCGATCATGAATAAGCCACACACACAACCATACAGCTGTTAACAGACCAAACTCCAGCTGTTATAAAGGCTTTGGGGAAAACTGGAGAATTAAATATGCAGTTTTTATTCAACATTCATGTTTGTATTAATCTGATCAAACAGTTTCAGCAAGTTCCAGTTCCCCCTTAAGGGATTCGTGTGACTAATAGTCCTTATCAAAGTCATTTCAGTGGATGGGATGGAACAGCCATTTTGTGCATATCGGAAAAAATGTTTCCAGATCATTACTTTTAAATCTACACTTAACTAAACCAACGTTATGCACGAAGATACATGCACAACATGGCCTTAAATATGTGGACAGGTAACTCTTTGAGGTTTTATTAGGTTTAATGATGGGTAGTGTGCACTAGTTAAATTTTCAGAGGGATACAGTAAAGGCACAGTGGTTCATACTCATTCTTCTCACAGCAGGACCATCCTGGGTTTGATTCCCGGGTCTGGTGGGCAAGGCCTTTTTCTGTGTAGAGTTTGTATGTTCTCCTTGTTCATGTGAGTTCTGGAATCCCCTTAATAATAATATAATCCTTGTTTCTATTCCATATGACCCTTAAACACTGGGATGTCACATTACTATAAATACAAAACAAAACGTAAAGCATTACACCTTTAATGCTTTAATACAACCATTGATATAACATATTGTTTGTCAGTGAATATTACTGATCCTTATGTTTTTTTTCTTCACAACAAAATAAAATATTTTCCGTTTCACTGACTCTGATGCCAAGTTTACTTCCTGCAATCACACCATTCCATCGATGCATGAAAACCTATTGGAGATGAATCAGAATGGAACAGACGGAGGAAAGTCTGCACTGCTTTAGTTTACATAAATTTCCCGGCAGCAGGTGGTGATGTGGCGTGAAAGTGAAATGTTATGTGGTCTCCCTTCTTACAACAAGAGACGGTAATCATTATGAACGATTGTGCTGTGAACCTGATAAAATGTTGTTCTTGTATGTTAACGGAATCCATATTTCACAACCTGCTCAGCATTTTGATAAACATGTGAACAGCACAGCAATCTGACTGCGTCATTACACAAACGAACATCTTTAACCTTTAAATATAAAGACGTGGTCGAATAATGTCATTTCCTCAGGTACGGTTCTTCAGGATTTCTTTAGGTAATTAATGAACCTTAATACTGTATATGAAACTCTACAAACACAAATACAAATGCACGTTGCACAAACAACCAAAATGCAGCATTATTGGTGAAAGTAAGTTCTCAGAATTGCTTAGGAGTAAACATTCAGTGCTGAGTCAGGATTAAAAAAAAGAAATAATACACTGAATGACCCTTACTGTGCAAGCTTTTCACCCATGTAATTAAATTAGCTCAGCAAAAATAGCAGAAGGGTGTAAACTGTGACAAAGATTTCATAAATACAAAGAACATATTATTATATTATGCTTATTATATTATGTGGAGGCTCTAATATATACAGTGTGTAATTCTATGTGTAGACATTGTACACATAAACCCTTGTGGACCAGTGAATGTGTGGCAGAATTAACCAAATTAATGTTACAAAGCTGATAAGGTTGAAGCATGAACATCTACATCCGTATGAATTGAACATCTACATCCGTATGAATTGAACATCTACATCCGTATGAATTGACCTAATCAACCAACACTTAGGCATTTCTGCAGAGACCCTCAGCGTGAGGGACTGAATCACATTATTGATTACTTTATAATTTAGTGTTAAGAATTTGCAGGTGCTTCAGCTTGTATGCTTTATACGCGCCGCCCTGCTGCTGGTACAGGACCCTAAAGACTGTGGTTCATAGGGTTTCCTGAAAAACCTGCCCCATAAATTGCCTACATAAACCATGTCCCTATAAGAGTCCTATAAGAGTCCTATAAGAGTTATAAGAGTCCTATAAGAGTTATAAGAGTCCTATAAGAGTCCCTATAAGAGTTATAAGAGTCCTATAAGAGTTATAAGAGTCCTATAAGAGTCCCTATAAGAGTTATAAGAGTCCTATAAGAGTCCCTATAAGAGTCTCTCTTACTTTGTGCTGTCGTTGCTGCCATGTGAGTTTCCTTCTGTAATCTTGTAGAATGACAGGTTGCATGCTCTTCAGTAATCCCTCCTCCTCCTCCTCCTCCTCCAGCTTCTGCTGAGGTGTCTGTCAGTGGTTGATTTCACTTTCGGAGGTCCTGCGATATGAACAGGGTTGTGTTCTTTCACCTGCAGAGATGTATTTATAGAGGAGCTGCATATTCACCCCTTTGGTGCAGACTGATTAAATTACAGATCATTGCAAACTAAAGGCTCAATATTAGCCTTTAAATAACGAAATACATATATCTGTGTGATGGTGCAGTGTCTGAACCATCGGAAAAGAAAGAGGTCCTGGGTTTAATTCTCAGGCAGGTGAATAAGTTCCTTTAGGTGTTTGTGTGGGTTTTGTCCGGGGGTCATGGTCTTGCTCTACAGATCAATAAAAACACACACTAACATCAACCACCAGCATCAACAGTGCTGTAATCCATGTTGCATCCATGTTGTAAGTGAAGCTGATTAGATAAAATCTAAAAGTGACCTGGCAGGTGACTCAGAATTTGTATTTTGATTAACACAGTGAATAATGAATGGATATATTATTAACCCACATTATGTTTTCTTCTTTCACACGACAAACCCAGTTAGTACAGGCGCTGCCAACGACCTGCTTGGCAGAAAATGCTGTAATGCTGCAGATAATAGCGTAGGTGTGATGTTAACACTCAGTTCTTCAGACACACAGCCAGCTCTAAACATACACATTGGAAAAAATCCATATCCCACACATTTCAGGTTTCCTTTAATTATTTGTGGCTGTACTTGCCAGTTGTAAGACACCACAGTCTGCCAAGATCTCTAATGGAACACAATTCATTTCCTGGAGGGAAGCACTGTAATGGTCTGCTGAACGAAGCGGCGAAGCCGAACCTTTTTATTTACTGCTGTGTTGCATTATTTATGCTCAAGATATAAGTTATTATACAGATGATCCTATAATAACTGAACAGCCGGAGATCTGATCTGCACTGGTGGAGCCTGCGATAGTCATCATGCAAAAAAACTCAAATAATGCTGAATAAGGTAAACAGAGCAGAAAAACACCCAACACAGCAGATACCACAAGGAAACAATGGACACACAGTAAACACACCTTACATTTTACGGCCATTTTGCATCAACTGCCTCCCTCTAGCGGCCGGAATGGGTCAAGTCATTAACGACTTCAAAGACTGAACCCCTTCCTGCAGTCAGCACTTTTTAAATTTTAACTCACGTTCAAGTTCTAAAGGCATAAGAGATGTTATTATCCTGTGATACAATACAAGAACATCATAACAGCTGAACGTTTAGACCGAATATTTTGGGAGCACTCCACATTCGTATCTAAATATTTATTTTTCTGCACGATAGGTGGCACTATTGAGCCACACTTGACACTGACTTGGTGGTGGAGTGTTTGTTGCTCTTGTACTCATGCATTAGACCCAGCAGTGCAGCAGCAGCCAAAGATGTCAGCTACCAGCATCCTGAAGGCAGCATCAGAGGGTTACAGTAGCTGTGTGAAGTGTGCCTGATTCACTGGTACCAGCAGCCCACACCCTAACACACCACCACCAGGTCAATGTGTGTCACTGCGCTGCTGAGAATCATCCACCACCCTAATACCTGCTCTGTCCATGGTCCTGATCATCAGAGAACAGAGTAAATGGCATTAACAGAGTGTGTGGAGAAACAGATGGACCACAGAATGAAGTAGAACTGCAGAACCATCTGTCCATCTGTATTGTAAGTAGAATGAATTGGGTGTAGAAATAAGGAGGTGCACAATGACTGCAAGGACATCGCTCATAACACTGACCGCAAATTCTGTGTATATTTTCACAATGACTGAGTGCCATTTTCATCACTTACACAAACAGACAGACAACAGCACCCTTTCTACCAGATGTTAAAAAAACATCTGTGTTCGATCTGATTTTGTGGCAAACGAGACCCTTTCAGAGAGACGTGTTGACTGCTTGATGTGCAGGTTGATTAAGCTAATTTCTCTGTCCTCTAAATTATACTGAATGATTCAATGAAGCAATCAAATCCAGAGCATTCTGACGGCAGACGCTTAACCAGGCAGGAGAGCGAGGGGGACGTGTCGCCGCTTTGGGAAGGTAATTTGAATGAACTGAAGCAGAAATGAGGAAATGTTATCGCTGTCTGGTGATTTCACTCTCAAAGTGTCAACATAATAGCTGGAATCAAATTATACACAAACCAAATTGCTTCTTCAGTACAGGATGACTGAACAGGCCCTGAATAACTTTTATTTTCATTCTCACGCCTCATTTTGATTTTTTTTCTTTCTTTCTTTCTTTCGTGTGTGTGTGTGTGTGTTGTTCAGGAAGCTTTTAGAGACTGTAATGCCGAGCTGAGGCGGCGCTGGGTGTCTCATGTACGCCTGAGTCAGAAAAAAACACAGACAGCAAGTCATCCAAAATAAATTGTTGAGTATTTTATTTGAAAATGATGTAATAATATCCCAGAATTCGATTCGTAAAAATATACATTTTTTTTTAAATGGCCTTATTTACATAAAACCGAGATCTGAACTTAAAGCATGTAATGAGTGGAAACTGTGACTACACGTTCTGCACCAGAATCATCGTATTTCATTAAAGATAATCAATAAAACCAGAAACAAGCAAAGAACAGGCCAAAGAAGCAAACTTAAAGGCACAGATAAATCTTTGTGAGACATTTATGGTTCCAATGAGAACATGAACCCTCAGTTGACCACACGGTTCCCTCAGCTTTCGTAAAAGATCAACATTTGTATTTGCTGAAACAACTTTACGAAGCCAGCTTTTTCTGCTTGAGTGGAAACTGTGACATATTACACGTTCTGCACCAGAATCGCCCTCAGTTGAGTTTATCCATACCACTCTATGAAATGCATTGCGAGGCGTTTGTAGCTGCACACCGGTGATAATGGTACAGGATGATGAAGGGCTGTGTTCCAATACTTTTCCACGTATCGTGTCTAAAACACAGTTTCGGTTTACAGTTTTGTGCAAAACATGCAAAACAAGCCTAAAATGGCAAAAACATTAATCAACCAAGCGAGTAATGTAGTACAAAAACCTTCTCATTTCTAAAAGGTTGAAAACAATGTGATTCACTTCAGCAGTCAGCGTTTTTAAAGTCTAAAGAATTAATACTGATTTAAAGTAACAAATGTTTTATCTTTATCCTATTACTGTAAATTAAATTCTCATGTCATTATATTCTACACTTTTTTTTATCGAAATATTTTACAAAGAAGACCAAGAAATGAAATATTAAAAGCTTTCTGAAGCTCTTGGTTTGGTGTCCGGCGTGACGGGTGCTGGTTTAAATGTAAAAGGCAAATTAACGTTCTGTAAACATTCTTCATCAATTAATTTAGCTATTTTTTTAAAAACCAAATACCCATATTGTCTGGATTATCCCTTGAGTAAAGATTTTGAATGACCACATGAGTCACTCTGAGATCGGCTGATGTCTCCTAATGAGGAACTGCGTGGGGGGGGGGGGGGAGTGTGAAAATTTGCTGCAGTTGAGCACAGAGGCTTATAAAAGTGGTTTAATGCCACCTGAGACCCAGTGCGAATCAGCCCAATGAAAAGAATAGCTGAAGGATAACTTGTCTTGATTCCTATCCCATTCTCCCAGGCTTAACGCGTGCCGGGAATAGATGGTGCGCTGGACACAGGGTACAAGAGGGTGTTGATTAAGAAAGATGCTCGTGTAGAGAGGATGATCTGTAAATGTGTGGTGTTAGTGTGGAGTTTAACCCACACGGTGACTCGTCTGTGTTACCCGCTGGCTCAGCTCCATCACTCATACACCACCTTGCTGACAGCGCATCCATCACACTTAGCCATGCCACCAGAGCCAACACCGGCCTGCGAGCAGTTGTTTGGATCGAAGTGGACTGAGTGTGAGAGAGTGTTTCTAAAAGTGAGGGTGTCGGGTCATTGTGTTGTTCGAATAACGAAGAAAGGTTCAATTAGCTTAGAGGATGCAATCTGCTGTTCGGCTCGTCATGGTAACCAAACCGGTGTAGACATGAAAAACAGAGAATATTTTATTCTGATCGCAAAAAAAAAAAAAAAAAAAAAAAGTAAAGAAAAGGAGACTAAATGTCTTTTAGTCCTCATTACACCTGCTTATTTCGAGTATGTGGACTGCATCCTAATTTTTCCCCCTTGCATTAAAACCTGAATGATTTACTGAGACGATATACAATTCTGCTCATTACATTAGGCAACCAATGTCCTGTATCATAACATTCCCATTTCTATGTAGAAAAAAATGGCATATTAAAAAGAAAAAGGAAAAGAAAAAACCCTCTCCAGTGTGCCTGCCATCTTTCATTTCCTCTGATCATCCTTTAGAAGACTGTCAGTTAGACATATTAATACAGAACTCATCTTAGTTGCAGCCATTTTAAAAGCTTTCTGTGGAGCTATGTATATTTTATGGTGATCACATTTTGATTTTCATAAAAGGAACACACAGGGGCAGGAAACTGGCACAAAGTGGATGGTGGAGGGGAGTTTGGAGCTCGGGGATTCTTTCTGTGTGTTTGTTTGTTACATGTAAGTGGTTGAAATATCTATCTGTGCGTATAAAAGTCTCCAAACTAGGACACGACCTGGAAAAAGACGAAGCAGTCAGTTTCGTATTTCCATAATTAAAAACAAAGTAAGTACTGGCTGGCTGGAAAACCCGTGTGATGAGGACTGAACCATGTACAGAAGTTTTTTTTTAATGGCTTCGCTTTGGTGGGACGCTCATAGTTATGTTTCTGAATAAAATGCATCGCAAAATCCCCAAACTGATTTATGTACTGGAAGAGTTCAGGGGCGTATTTACATTTATATAGAAATCAAACTAAAAACGTAATAGAAAGATAACCTGTAGCTTAAATGTCAATTCAGTTCTGTCCGCTTTACTGCTACAGACACTGAAATGTGTTTAGGATCTGGATTTAAAGGCAGTTAGTAAGCTTGTTTAAGTTTATACGTTCACACGCTGCCTGTGCAATATGAGCAGGATGAACCGCAAAGGTTATTAGCCAAGTTTCAAAAGCAGAATGACAACATCTCTTATTTACCATGTGAATAACGATGCCCAATCTTAGGAATTCAAATGTCATCACCTTTGTAGGAGCATCTAACTTTTGATGACCTTAAAAATAAAAATAAAATAACAGAGCAAATGTCAAATCAACAACAAATGTTGGACGTAAATAGCAGCTGCATTCTTTAGTTATATCACATAAAAACGATTAATACAACAGGTTATAATATGGTCTTAAAACCATTTTTCCCTCATTCTTAATAACAACGCAACCTTTCGTGGATTATCTCGCTATCAGACTAGTTAAATGAAGATTCTTGTGCAATATGTTCTTTCTCTGTGGGGTTGAGTCAGTTCACAGTAACAGCAGTGTCTCGAAATTGCAATGTAGCTTTGAACAGCACGAGTACAGAGCAGGGGATAACAGACACACACACACACACACACACGACACCTGGAGAAGATGCCAAACTGCAGACAAACTATTCCCACCCTGCGGGAGTTGAATTTGGGGTCTCATCTCAAAATAATAGGTGCTTACTGAATGCTATGGAGTGATGATTATTGTCCTTGCACTATATTGCATCGGGTTCTCGAAGATAAATCGGTATTTAATGTTTAACACTTCTGTACGATGGCCATGGATTTGAAAATGCATTAAGCAACATGGAGAAAAAAAAAATCTGATTAGGAGATATGATTTGGATTAATGCAGACGTACAATCAGTATAAACATTTACAGGTATAGAGAATCAAACGTTGCTATACATAATAATAGAGGAGATTAGTACTTCCTTTGAAAGTAGGCGCATCTCCAAATCGTCCTTATCTACAGTTATCAATGGCCCTTCATCAGGACCACTGCCTTAAAACATAAAGGAATATTGTGTGAATATCTATTTGTATATACAGTATAAAACAGCATCATGAATACATTGTGTCTACTGTACACAGCTGATGGCTCGAGTGACCGCCCTGTTGTGGATCATGTCTGGCTTCTCATCTCACGGTCCAACCTGCACAGAGCTGGTGCTGAAACAATGTGCAGTTATGTGTGGGCACGAGTGCAATCATTCGGTGCACTTTCGAGACAAAGGAAGAAAATCTTGGAGGAAAACGGCACAAAGGCACACAAAACAGGCTACTTGTGTGTTTTGTATCCCGCCAATACACCCAGTTTATAGTACCAAGGGACACTGGATGGATTATAATGAGAAGCCCTGTGGCAGTGCTGGGCAGAGGAACAAAGGAGCCGACACAAAGAGGCAGTCATCCTGTTATAGCCAGTACAGCTCATCTTTACAGGTCCAAGAGTCGAACCCTGGTGCATGCCAAGGCAAAGCTCATATTATGCTCCCGCACTCACTCATACATTTGCAACCTCTTAATCCACATTATTCTGATATTGTTATTAAATATTTGTGCCACCGATGCCAGTGCAAGCCCCTTTCACACTTGCACCTCGTTTGTGAGTACACACTCAGTGGTTTTTCATTTTGAAACTGTGTTTTATATTTGATCTTTGTCCAGACAAGTGTATTAGCATTCTAAACAGAATGAGAACACTTATCATATGACTATTCATCTCTAAGCTCTGTAATCAGTTACTTAAAATGCAAGGAATTAATAGGAATTAACTAAAGGACAGAGAGAGAGAGATGAAGCAGAGTATAATTACTACCAAACCCAAAGAGGAAGGTGAGTGTTTTCTATCCATCTACAATTAAATGAAGACCCTGCGATTTTTTTTAAAAACAGATCCTGAGGCATTTTTAAAATTCTACATTTTAGGTCTTAAAAAGTTCCTAAACTATCTAAACCTATGCGTTCTAAAATGAAGATGTATTAGTGTGGACAGTGAAGATGGTTTTCAGAGCCACCAGACTGCTACTCATCTGAAGATGGATTAATAGTTAGACATTATGCTTTAATAACCCCAGTTCCAACAATCACCGGCAGAATCACCGACCAAATGAGGCTTACGTACAAAAAAATAAGCAGAGAGTACAAAAACGTACATCATTCTCGACCTAATCTGGATCCCTCTGTATAGAATTGCATAGAAAATGTAATTAATCGACTAAATGTTTATAATTTTATAGGATTAAAGCATGAAAGGGGCTTAAGGAAAGAAAAAGAAGGGTTTACATTTTGTTCATGTTCATATTCAGAATATTCCACCTACGTTTGGTTTGGTTTATCATATCGTACATTAGGTAACATAAAGCATGGCTCTGATAATGAATACTGACCATCAGAAGCAGAGGGTTTCAGTCAACCAGGTTTCTCCAAACCTGCATCACGAACATCTTCAGCGTTTTTACCTCATCGATACGGACTGAGGTAAAGAGATATTGTAGTCGACACAGTGGTGCATATGTAAATGCTTGTCTCGATGTCCTTGAACATCTTCAGTTCCTTTGTAGTTATCGTGAGCTGGTTTGGAATTATTTTGGAGTCATGAGTTTCCTTTTGTATTTGTATTTTTTTTTTATACCGAAGCCGAAGAGAGTGCAGGGAATACTCAGTGTTAATCTTTCCTCTGAGGTGAGAACTGTCCATTTCTCTCTTTTTTATTGTCCCTCCATCAATGCTATTTCATAAACTCGACTTGCCCTCACGTCCTCTGCCCCTTCACTTTCAATAAATAAATAAAACTCCACTTGGGGCAAATCCTTCCACCTCGTCGCTCGCCATGCTTCCGATGGCAAAGTCAAAAAAGAAAGAAAAGGATAAAAAGAAAGAAAAAATAGCTTCAGACAGACAGAGAGTGAAATGAAGAGACAGAACGAGATATAGGCAATGACAGCGAGACCGAGTGGTGGAATGCGAGTGGATATATTCTGGCATTGTTTTTTTTTTTTTTTTTTTTTTTTTTTTTCTTTCCTTTTCGCCTTTAATTTTATATATACAGTTCAGGAGGGGGCAAGCAAGTTTTAGGTTTCCTTTTAAGTATGCATTCGTTTAGACTTAAATGTTTATAGTACTGACTTTTTTTTTTTTTTAAACTTACATCCTGAAGTTTTGCATGAATATTCGCTGTTTATTTGTTAATTCGTCATTTTACACAATAATTGCATTAACGCCGTGGAGAAGTCAGTACATGTTCTCCATCCAGGATCCTGAATCATTTCTCTTTCCCTACACAGTCTGAAAAGCTTTGCTTTGCGGTGGCATCAAGACCCCCACAGTGGGCACGGCAAGGCCCACCGGTGGGTTAGGAGGCCTGAATTTGGGAGTGATGGGGGGCTCTGGGGAGGACTGCAGGAAGTCAGGGGGCTGACCATTCTCTTTGAGGGCACAGATGGCCGGAGGCCGGGGCCGTTGGCCGCGTGGGGCGGTGTTGTGCACCATGGACTGGGTGGAAGAGGTACCGGAGCGGGAGCTGCCCGAGCGAGAGGACGAAAGTGAATTGGGTTTGACCAGTTTGGCCTTAGGAGCCTCTGCGTCCTCCCTAAAAAAAAAAAAAAAAAAAAAGCAGAATGGCTTGCAATAAAGTGGCATGTTAAAACACAAAAAGAACTGAGAATACTGAGAATTTAACATCATGAGATTTTAATATATTAAACAGAGCACATGAATAACACAACATCTCACCTGATCTCGTTGGGCGTCTCCTCCTCTTCATACTTCTTTTTCTCTTTTTTGCGGAAAACAAGCCAGATGATGAGAATGATAATGAGGACACCGAAGCAGACGCCAACTACAGCACCAGCCACCACGCCCATTCCTCGCACATCTGAGGACATACAAGAAGCTTTTACAATTGTAGCTCTCCCTCGTGCCCTGACAATCATTTTCTGTGAAAAAAAAAACTGCAGATACATTTCATATTTTTTATTAAAACAGACAAATCACACGGTAAAGAATTCTTCAAAAATATAAATATATATCTTGATGTTTCCTTCATTCAGGATTATTTCTAGTTATAATGAAATACATTTGAAATACAAATAACACACAATTATTTTCAACCTGTTCTGCAATTTTTAAACACTTCACAACTGATGGACATGTCAATGTTTTGACAAACTATTCCGATTATTATTATTCCGAACTATTTTTATTATATAAAAGCGGCTAATGAGGATGAACATAGTGTGATGATGCTCACTTACACTGCATGGTAACTTCAATAATACAGTTCTCTTCTCCAACATCGTTGCTGGACGTGCATCTGTACACTCCGGAGCTCTCCTTGCTCAGGTTCCTCAAAGTCACGATCTCAGGGTTCTTCAAATCTGCAATACAATCAATTTTAAAATCTAATACTAAGTTTTCTGATGATGAGTCCAGATGATAATGGTGCCTGCAGCAGGATTGCCAGTTTAAATATGACTCAAACTCTCAGCATGTGATTATTACACCACAGACGCCTACTTGCCGGAACGCACAACGTTTTATATTATCTACTTTGTGAGTTAAAATAGTAGAATTCTGAAATAATCTTTTTTTTCCCATAACACAATTTTTCATTTTTATGGATTTCACAAGGAACTAATCAGTAATTATGTTTTATATTAACTGCTTTTTACGATTTGAGGTACACATGCTCACAAATTAGGTTTATATTTATACATACAATACTGTACTGTGATGCTGTACATCTTATTTAGGTTGTTCACACTGTAATCCCGCTGTACAGCTGCCACTGATTAACATAACTGCATTAGTTGTCTCTCAGTACTAATGTAATCTCAGCACCTCATTTCTCGACTAAGCCACGGGGAGACCAGCTGTCTGCTCCAACAACACCGCATATTTCGCACCTACACATTTTTATAGCTAAAAATAAATAAATAAATAAATAAGTCTTGATGAATAACCTGGTGCATGTTGGGAACATGTGATTGTAGATATGGGATTTGGGGTTTTGCACCGACATGCACCCCGTGTACCCTGCACATCATTAAACACCAGTGTGTCCGTCGGTGTGAGTCAGCTGAATGAATCTTACTGCTGATAAGTTAAACTGTGCTGTATGATGAATCATTTGTGTCCACGGCATTTCACGGTGTCGAGGCGGTTTGCACACTCGGAACTGTCCCCCGCCTAAAAGTGTTTATCAAAGTGAGTGATGCTGCTCTGTGTCACGATGCACATCTAGTTATCTCGCATGCACCACAATCACACTGCTCCCTCCTACCCCTAAATGGCCGGCATACTTATTCATCCTTGCTCATTTATAAATGCCCTCAGAGGATTTAACGAGCTTACAAAAAAAAACCCATATAATTGGAGTGAACAGGTGTTTTCTGAGGCTGGTTGCTATTTGCCGGACCTGCATGTTCAGCTGAAATGTGCTAAATGCAGGGATGTAAACAGGTGTTTTAACACCAGAACAGGGTTCATCTGCAGCCCAGGCACCTGGGGCATGCAGATTTTTTTTTTAGTCAGGGCTCACAGTGTCATGCTGCTGTTCGTTTGATTACATTACTATATCTACAGCAAAAAAAAAAAAAAAAAAAAACAAGCACAGTATTTATAATTTTCCAGGTATTTTAACTATAATAAGAGCAATTCTTGGAGTACTGCGAGTACCACCACTATGTCAGTGCCATTAAAATGCAGATGATCATCCACAACCCACATATTTATATAAACTGTAGTGGGTTTCTTAATTATTGGAGTAATGGGGACTAATAATGTATGCATAGATAGGCTGCTTTGATTGTCAAACCCACACATACCCCACACACACACACACACACACACACACACGGGTCTATAAATAAAACACCACTTAATATACATTTAAATGCTTACAGTCAAGTATGCCGGTGCTGAAAACACAATTAGGCTTCATACTCACCAACGAGTGCGAACTGAGGCAGCTTGCCTACGCTTTTGCCCTTGTCCAGAACTCTCTCCCATTTGTAGTAGATGGGGTCAGAGCCATCGGAAGACTTACAGCTCAGCCTGACATCGCTGCCTTCGAGCAGATGCCCTTCCATCCAGCAGCGCGGTTTGGACGGCTTCACTGCACAGACAGGGTCGGAAAGAGAAAAGAGAACAGAGAGAACGTTTATGAGGAACATTAACATTAAAAGAACAGGATTTTAATATCATTAAAAATTCACTTAACATCATTCACAATTCACAACAAAGATCCTGAAACACATCGTCAGTGCAGAAGCCAAATATAAATATATAAATATAAGATAAGCCTTTATTGGTAGCACTATGAAGGAATATAAATAACAACCTAGTGTTTAAAAGTAAAGCAGCATAAATAAAAAAGGTTACTGAAGAAAAAGAGAGCAAAGAAAGAATAAGGAGAAATCGGATTGGATTGTTGCGTGTGACTCAATACTTTTGTCTATTTTTTTGCGTTTAAAAACCACGATTTAGTTTCGTATTTTATATTATGAATTGATGAAAGACAGACAGGTAAATGTGCACAGGTACAAGTCTTTCTACATATTATAAAAAAATCAGATTAAAACTCAATATAAAACTCTAATTCCAATCTATGAAGTCTCGGTGCTGTCGTTATGCACAGCATTAAAAAAAGACCCATCTGCCTCACACAGATAACTTAAGACAAGATCTGAGCTTGTTTAAGTCTCAAGCGGTGCCATGGACCTGAGCAGGCGCTCCACAGACACACCCGGCCGTGTGAAGTGGGCATTCAATCAGAATGGGTTTCTTTACTTAGCAGGGGTCAGATGCTGCCGTGCATGGCAGCTGAACCCACTTTTTGGAAGGCAGTGGGCAGGGCAGCGATAGCAGAGGTGGCACATGAGAATCAGATAGGACCGAATTGGGAGAGACACCGAGGAACAAATCTTTAAAAAAGGGCCTGAGAGTGCAGGGGAGGTTGGATAAAAGAGGAAGGAAATAGGCACGAACAAAGACAGAAAACAGAGCGAGGTGGGAAGATGGAAGTGGAATATAAACTGACAGAGAGTAAAGGAACAGAATCACATGAAATGGAAAGGAAATTGTAAGATAAATGGGAGCGAATGAGGGAACAGAAGGTTTTTAGGGCAGCGGAGCAAGAGAACCCGAGAAAATAAAAACAGGAGCGACAGAAACATTAAACTGAAGATAAGCGTGACAAAAATGGGAGAAAGGTAGTAAAGCAACTGCAGACAAACGTAAGAGAAAAGCAAAAAAGAATGTTATTAGAATTGTGATTTATATGCGAGAACATGAGAGGAGCAGTAAATAACAATACAAATGAAGGTTTATAAAGTGTGGAAACAGACGAGGAGCGGAAACAATATTCAAATAAAAGAGAGAAGTTTAATGAAAATATCAAAATACATTTTTTAAAATAAGGAAAACTTACAGACGACAAAGAAAATAATAAAACAAAGTGCAAGAATCTGAAGTGCGCAAGTTCACACAGGTGAGCAGGTGAACAGGTGAACAGGTGAGCAGGTGAACAGGTGAACAGGTGAGGTCCAGCATGTTTAATTAGAGTTCATTCCAAACAGGAAGGGTGTTTTGTTGGGTCCTTGCTTTGTCACTGGGGTGCATTCATGCTGGAACAGAAAAGGGCCTTCCCTAAACTGTTGCCACAATGTTAGAAGCTTGATTTTATCCAATGAGGTGTGTGCCAATACGTTGGTGAGTTGTTTAAACAAAAAAAACATAATAAATAATACATAACAAAACAATGTGTATAATTTATTTGTAATAAATGATGTAAATCTATGATAAAGTGAGTTTCATGGCTCAGACAGTCTGTAAACCTCGAGTCTTCTTTCAGCCATCAATTGATAACGTCTTTGTACACACACACACACACACACACACACACTCACATGAGGGAATGAGAGGCTTTGATTTCAGTACCTCAGCGTGTGTGAAAGAGAAAGATAAAGAAGAAAGACTGGGCTGAACCGACCAGCTCTGTCACAAACAGTTAGTCTGCCGTAGGCTACAATTCTCCACACACACACACACACACACACACACACACACACACACACACACACACACACACACACACACACACATACAGCGAAAAGTTGGCAGACCATTATCTTAGTGACAGAAAGACACTATGCAAATGCACGTCGCTCAAAATTGAGAGCGGCACCATAAAGCTGATGGCTGTTTGTAAAGACATCGAGGTTCAGCCACCGTAGCGTCTTCACAGAAATGAAAAAAATAAATAAATAAATAACATCACAGACTCCATCCGACGCCGCCGGAGAGCCCGACATACAAATCATTAAAATTATAAAGAAATCGTTGAATTAATGAAGCTGAATGATTTACGATGCTTTCAGTTTACCAGCAAAAACTATATCTGATTTATAACACTGAATCACACACATCAAAAAGAAATATGTGCATAAACTGTTAAAGCAAATAAATAGAAATAGAATAAATAATGAATAAATTCATATGTCTTTGTGCCTCGTTCAGCATCCAGCTGAGAATGGATTCTAATCCTAACCCTCTGTATGACTGCGAACAACGTTCATGTTCAATAAAACAGGTTTACAAATTACAAACCTCTGAACAATGAAACCTTCATGCAGATATTTAAAAAAGAATATACAAATACATTTGTTTTGAATTGGGTGCAATTTAAAGCTGGACTTACCCAGAACCACCAGGTCGACCTGGCTCCACAGATACTTCCCCCCTGTCTTTACTTTACAGTGGTATTCGCCCGAGTCACTCAGCTGCAGGTCGCCGATGAGCAGCGAGGCATCACCGTTCAGGTAATCTCCTGCGAAGGACAGGCGGCTGGCCAGGTTGTCGTTGGTGTAGACCTGGTTATCGAAGAAAGTGATGATCTGACAGGGAGAAAAAAATAATGGTGTGAGTTTGTTAGATTTGCATGTTTGTCTGGGTCAGTGATGTATTTATTAAATGTCAGTCTGCAGAAACCCAGGAGCCGTCGACGGTTGGGTTTCACACACGCACAGGTACGCTTTTGGCAGAATGCGGAGAGGTATTAAAGTGTAAATTCAACAGCACACAAACACACACACACACACACACACACACACACACACACACACACACAATTGTGGCCTTGTTAGTCTGGCCTGCAGTCAGAGAGTCACTAAATGGCAATGCCAGTGTGTATTGGCGTTACAGTGTGAAACACCTGCATTCACAGTTATGCACACAGACAAAATGCTTCAGGGACAAGAATATAATCTGGTATATATAAATATCCCCATGCCCATCCAGGGTAGAACGTTTCGGGCGGTGGGCAGATACACCCAGGACAGGACGCCAATCCATCACTGGGCACACACTCTCTCACACATACACACTCTATATGGGGCAATTTGTAGAACTCAATTGACTTGATCCGTGTTTTTGGACTGTGGGAGGAAACCGGAGAACCCGGAGGAAACCCACGCGGACACGGGGAGAACATGGAAACTGGGGATTTGAACCGGGAATCCCTAGCGCTGAGAGGCAAACGTGCTAACCACTAAGCCACCGTGCCGCCTATATATATATATATACACACACACACACACACACACACACACACACACACACACACACACACACACACACACACACACACACACACACACACAGTGTATATACTGAAGTGGCCTTTTTTGAGCCCTGACCTAAATCCTATTGAGCATCTTTGGAAGGAGCTGAAACATGCCGTCTGGAAAAGGCACCCTTCAAACCTGAGACAACTGGAGCAATTTGCACATGAAGAGGGGGCCAAAATACCTACTGAGAGGTGCAGAAGTCTCACTGACAGATACAGGAATCGTTTGATTGCCTCAAAAGGTTGTGCAACAAAATATTAAGTTAAGGGTACCATCATTTCTGTCCAGGCCTGTTTCATGACTTTATTTTTTTTAAATAATTCTGTTAAAGCATGGTTGTCACAGGTGCCTGTGGCACCTGTCCCTCGTTTGGGTCCTTAATTGTTTCAGTTGGGTGACTGGTTTGTTTTTGTGCACGTGTTCAGTTGGTTTTGTATTTAGTCTTCGTTTCCCATCTCTTCGGCGCACGTCTTTGTTTTGTGGTTTTTATATCCAATGTTCGTTGTCCCGTCACCAATTTTTAATAAATTAGATTTTGGATTTTATCCCGGTGTTTTTCTGGACTCTCAACCACGTTGCGGCGCTGCGCATCTTCTCCGCGCAGGTCGTATTCGTGGGAGTGCTTCCGTGGACCAACGCACGCATTATTCCCCGCGTGGTCGGTGTCCGCGTAGCCGCCCTCTTCCGGGAAAAGACGGACAGCCTATAACAATGGTTGGAAAGCAATGTCTGACTTTCATTTGTACATTTTCATATAATTTTTATTTATTATTACTTTTATCAGATTAAAGTTATTTCTGTTACCATCGTGGGTTTTTCTGTCATTAACCAAGGGGTACCAACAATTTTGTCCACGTGTGTGTGTGTGTATATATATATATATATATATATATTACATAGACATCATATATACACTCATATACACATTTCAGGGCTGTGTGAAAGGCATGAAGGCAGCAGATTTGGGTCTGTGATGGGATGTTTGTGGGGAGGACATGCCGTTACATCAAAGCAGGAAGCTGTGGAGACAGCAAAGGAGATGCCGTAGGATTGGCATAACAACAAAGCAACGACTGCAGAACAATGACTCAAGTGTGGCTCATTTTGTCACTGAAAAGGGGTAAAAATAGGTGACTACTGCCAAGTGAAGCAGGAGCGACAGCCAGGAATGACAAAGAAAACGAGGAACAAATCAAAGCAACAAATCAAATGTGTAGAGGAAGAGGACGAGCGCCCGGCGGGATCGGACTGCAGAGCCAGGTCCAAATGCAAAAGGATTATTGGTGATGGAAAATGAAGGAAATGGATGATCGAGAGAGCGAGTGAGTGAGAGACTATCTGTGTTCCATATCATAACATGATGTAATGAAAATAACCTTGTTTGCACATGAGCTTTGCTTTGAGGTGGCGGCACTGTGCTTCACCCGTTCTCCATTTAACGGGTGAAATAATTCTACACATTAAGATATTTGGACGTTTAGTGATAAGACACGTGAACGAAATCAGGAGCTCTGATCATTCGTATCATCTGTTTTTGGAATTAAAATGTTAATAAAGCGTCTTTAAGTCAGTATCTAAGTCGGCACGGTGGCTTAGTGGTTTAGCATGTTCTCCTCTCAGCGCTAGGGATTCCCGGTTCGAATCCCCATCTGGGTGGAGTTTCCATGTTCTCCCCGTGTCTGCGTGGGTTTCCTCCGGGTTCTCCGGTTTCCTCCCACAGTCCAAAAACATGGATCAAGTCAATTGAATTCTCAAAATTGCCCCATATAGAGTGTGTCTGTGTGAGTGAGTGTGTGCCCAGCGATGGATTGGCGCCCTGTCCTGGGTCTTTCTGCCCAGCACCCGAGACGTTCTACCCTGGATGGGCATGGGGAACCCCACCACGACCCTAATAGAGGATAAAGCGGGAGATAATGAATGAATGAATGAATAAGTCAGTATCTATATTTTGCTCTTAACAAAGCAAAGTCATCTTTGTGGATATGAGGTCATGTGCGCTGTGTGTCTCATTGTTGCTGTGTTTTATATAAGATATGAAAGATAGAAGTGTAGTGTGGAGGATTTTACCACACGCTGTTTAACACTGGGCTTCTGCAGGATCCACTCAATATCCAACGTCTGCCCATTGGACTGCCGGAACTGGTGATGACATGGCAGCGTGGCATTGTCCCCAACAACTTCTTCATCTCCGTTTGTGCACTGGAGGAGAGTGCACTGAGCAGAACTGCACACACACACACACACACACACACACACACACACACACGGTTGGTTGCTAAGAATATCTGAAATTGCAGCAGGCACAGAACTTTTATTGTACTCTTTCTATTTTTAGAATTCTGCAGAAAAGCCGCTGCTTCGGATTCTGTAAGCGCACAATACTGCAGTTCTGCTATACCTTTAACTTCTATAAAAGCCACAAATACATATATTAATTGTATTACATATATGAATTAAATAGTAAAATGTAGTGTGTGAAGAGACAGAGGTTTATCATATAGGGACCAGAGAGTGTATATACTTGTACAGACAAATTTAATCCATATTTGTTCATTATTTCATCAAATATCTCAACTGTGTTAACTAAGAGTCTTATGCAAATGACTAGACGGATGAAGGACCATGTGTCTTGCACTTCGGAACACATGTTCTTTAAGTTCACCCTTCACAGTTTGCCAAATACATGACATTTTTCCATTCCCACATTTTCTCAAGATTCCATTTCATTTCCAAGATGTAAGCTTTGACTGCATGCGATGGATCCATTTTTCAGTCAATGGGTTTAGGTGCCAATAGATAATTTAAAAAGCCGTGTCATTTTAGCAGAAGCTGTCTGACGCATGAAGAACACAGCGGGAGCCTCCGTATCCGTTTTAATCCTGAACCACCTGACCCTCACCTGGGCGTCGTGCCAGTGCCCATTCATTTTAATTACGCACATACTTCTGTCTGCCAGGTTTATTTCAGGAGGGAAAACTGGCCCAACTAATTTTGAGAGTTTTGCACTGATAATACTCTGAGCTATTAATCCGTATCCCACTATGGCATTAAACAGGGTCAGGAAGTTCTTCTGGCCAGTAAATAGTAACCTGTGTGGATCTGAGATTGTTAAATACATGAAGAGCAAGAACGAAAATAATCAGTAGAATGACGGCGTTGGGAAAGTGACCAGTCTTTTGACTTGATGGAGTAATTTATGGTGCAAACCCCAGCAAACCCACTCACATGATTCTAAATGCATTGTGGTCATGAATTTGACCCATTGGTGGCATTTACCTTAGTGTATGTACTTGTGTTGGTGTGTGTGGGGGGTTATGGGCATACTGGAAGGTGACTGTCCATCCTGTGTTGTTCATATTCACATGTTTATATTTGTTTATATGAAAGTCTTATTATTTTCTGAAATATTTTGCTTACGTTGCAGCATCCCATCGCCACCACTGTACTTGTTAGTATGTCTAATTTGATGTTGGGTTTGTTTAATTCAACTCAAAACTATTTAATTGTGTTCTCATCACAGAATCTTATTTTAAGGTCTATCTTAAGGGCATGTCTTTCAACGTTGGCTTTGTCCTCTTGGTAGCTTCCCAACTCAATATTCTTGAGACGTAATTAACCAGCTTGGAAGGACACCCAGTCTAGACAATGTGTTGTTGCCAATGGGTTTTAAATGAAGGCTTAAAAGACAGGGAAACTTTAATCCTCTGAAAACGTTTCCCAAAAGCACGCCTTAAAAAATCACTGGGAATATCTTTTGTTGAATATTTCATGCCCTTTAATAGCGCAATCCTCCAGGAACAGACAGTTTCTAAGTCAAGCACATGTGAAAAAACAGTACAAAGGATTTCGAGTGGGAACCAAGTATCCTGAGAGTGAATGTGGAAGGTTATGGATAAATCAGAGAGATGTGATATTCAAAGTGGATGTTACTTTACACTACATCTTTGATTTTGCTGTTTGCAATTCAAGATAAACATTCAGGCTGATCAAGTTTCATTTCACTTATTAAAAAAATAAATAAAATTACATTATATTACATACTTTATAAGACACCTGTGTTTATTATACAGAGTTCCTGCAGCCGAACCTGCGCAGATCCTCATCTGGAGTAATGTGCACGTTTTTTTGTCTGCAGAGAGCTCACAAAATTATTACAGACAATTTTCATCCCGGTCACCATCTCCTAGAACTACTACCATCAGGTAGACGTTACAGAGTCATTAATGGGGGGGGGGGGGGGTGGCGCTGAAATGATGCTGTTCCGGGGCGCCATCTCAACTATGTAGAGTCTGCAGTATCTGCCTCTTTTAGTTCTGCTGCTCTAGTCAGTGACGCCGGAGTCACATGCTGCACTGTGTCAATTAATTACTTATTAATTAAATGCCGTGATTTATTATTAGCTCTAACTGCCTTCCTTGTCTGTTTCTTTTGAGGTGTCCCCTGGCTTCCCGGAGATCTTCATCCATGGCTCTGCTGACGAATACTGTATGGAACCTGACAAGGCGGTCCTGCAGGACGCCCCCTAATGGACTCACATATAGTTTTCCAGTTGTTAGTTTTTCCATTTGTTTAATATCTGTACATGGCTGTCCTACACTGTTGTTGCTGCCCGGCCGCTCAAGGAGGATGAGTCCCCCACTGAGTCTTGGTCCTCCCAAGGTTTCTTCCTTAAATAACAACATAAAAGGGAGTTTTTTCTTGCCACTGTCGCTTCGGCTTGCTCTTTGGGGGTTTAAAGGCTTTTCATTCTGTAAAGCTGCTTTGTGACAATGTACTGCTGTAAAAAGCGCCATATAAATAAATAACTTGAACTTAAATTACTTGAACAGAGCAATAAAAACAAAAACAAACCGGCTCAGAAATAGCTTCTACCCAACCGCTGTTCGGACACTAAATGGTGCATTGTAAATTTTTTTTACAGTCATAATTCACTTTTGAACGTGCAATTTTCGAACGTGCAATAAAAAACGTGCAATATATAAATACAAATTCACTCAGGTTGTACATTTTATACACTCTTGTAAATGAATTCTTTCTTTCTTTCAAAATGTTTTTGTAAATTGTAAATTATAGCGTTCTCTTTAAATCTCTTTATCTGTGTAAATTTAAGTATGTGACACCGAAAAGTATGGCACCTTAATTTCGTTATACCTGCTATAATGACAATAAAGATATTCTGATTCTGATTCTGATTTAACCAGAGAAGCCCTGGATACCGAGGTCATTATCACATGTCACATTAAGGTGATTTTCATGGTTTATGTGCGAGGCTCGTGCTGCTATGAGACATCGCCCTTCCCGTCTCTCGGCATGTCACTGAAATAAAATGCATGAGTCAGCAGACTGCAGCGGCGTGGAGCTCCCTCTGCAGCCACCAGCGCTCATGACTTTTTAATGTTCCACTTAATTTATTTTACACACTCTGTGCTTTGCTAATTGTCAGTATGGGTTTCAATCACAGATAGTGGGCACATTAAAGACAAAAGTATCCGGACGCCCGTCACTATCCCGTCCCAATAAAAGGAAATAAAGATAAATCATGGCAAATGTTTGTACAGCTGAACTAAATGTTATTCATTTGTGGAACGATTCCAAATCGTGAAATCGCATCGTCACAGGCTTACAAATCGAGCACCAATCCATGCAGTTTTAAAAGGACTGAGCAAAATAAATAGGCAAAAAATTTCACAGATTCTAAATAAGACACTAAGTTCAGGTTAAAAGAAGGTCGCGTTTAGTTTTCATTCAGCTGTAAATGGTGAATGAATTAAGAATGCATCCTAAAAACTATAAATCAGTCAGGACACATTATAGACACAACATACACACTTCCTTTGAATTATTTTCTCAATGCAAAAAAAATATTAATAACATTACTTATGCATCTGGGAAACTTTTTCACAATTTATTCACATTATTTTAACGTGGTCTGAATTCACACAGTCTGAATCTGGTTTCTTGTGCAGTGGTTTGGATTAAAATGTAAAGGAAAAGCTGACGGTTGCTTGAACCTTTAATTTGTTTTTATTATTCTGTCCTCTGCCTTCATGACCGGTCTCTGCTTACCACAGTCGCCACAGGTTGCAAAGTTATAACTGGCATAGAGCTTGAGAAAATACAACCGAAAACGAAAAAATGGAACAAAATAAAAGAGAAAAGAGGCCAGAGACATCATGACTGAAAGAGAGAGAGAGAGAGAGAGAGAGAGCCACACAAGGATGCAGTGAAGAAAACTGAGCTGCAGCAAAGCCCTGCTGTAAAACACCACAATTCTTTATAACTGAGCATTTTTCCAGCTAAATAAAGTCACTATAAACGCTTATAGACTTCAAACCCTGAAATCAAACTCCTGAAACCCTCTATTGAGAAACTTCAGGTTGGTGGACCATTCAGTGTTCTCTAATAGTACACTGGACAACCTTCAAAAAAACCTTCAAGAATGTTGTTTCAATAGAACAAAGGGATTGCTGTGATGGGGCATCATTTGAGATCTGACACTCGATACTGTACACAACACTGCCTCTAAACCTGCTAGTCATTTATATAAAAGTCCTGCAGTTATGTAGCTGCGCAGTCCTCTCATGTTGGGATCACAGCATTTATTTATTACTTGTATTAAAGGATTGTGATTTTGGTTGCACTTCACTTGTCATCATGATTGTATTCAGTGGGGTGTATGAAAAAAAAATCAGTGGGTGAGAGGAAGGTTCTGCATGTTATCTGCAACATTTAAACCATTCACGATGATTTATAACATAGAATAGATTCGTTTTTTACCTTTTGCACAGACTTTTCGGAATAAAATAAGTCATGCTGTGGATGCAAACATTTCCATGGAGGCCAAAAGTCTATAATCTTTTCATATTTTCATTAAATATATGCAGATTATAGAATACAACTGAATGTGTAGTTCAGCTGCAGGGATGTCACAGTGGAATAAAGTCCAATATACCAAAAATTTAAAGAAGGATGGTCTCTAAACTTTATCGCCCAAATTCATCCAGATCAGAACAGCGTATGATGAGATGATATGAATGAAACCCTGCCTCTCTGTATAATTGCACAGTACTGAATGTTTATTTTAGTTTTTTTTTTTACATATATATTGACTACAGCAGCTTGTTAAAGGATTAAACATTACTTGCCATTTGCCTTGTGGACCGAGGTTGAGTTTTATAAATGCTGATGGCTTGACTGCTTAAACCTAAAGCTGTGATTCATTCTGCAGTCCAAACAAATAAGAAAATCAATCAACAGCGTCGGGCTGATCGGCCTCCAGGATCCAACGGGGCTGTATATTTTATTTAAGTGGGAAATCCAAGTGGGGATCGTGATTAAAAATACAATGGCATGAGTTGCACGGCGCAATCAAAAACTAATTCTAGCTCAGCCCTGTTGCTTTTAGACACCAGAGAGATATTAAAACGTCAGATCCTCTTACTGAATCGAACGGTGGGGAAGCTCAGGCTTATATCTTTTTATAGGTAAAGTTCTGAGGTCGGACACAACAAGTTGGGGAATCTCACGTTTAGAGCAGCAACAGAATACAGACTGGGAATCAGTTCTATGAATTCAGGTGCGTTACCACGTGATGGATGACTATGTGATTAGGAGCAGGGTATGTTTAGTAGTTAGGTTAGTAGTCCGTGTGTGTATATGTGTGTGCTTGGCCTGCATGCCACAGCATGTGCGGTAGACCCATGCCAAACATCCTGCCAATATGGTAACCTTTCTCTGCTATGTAAATAATCAAGAGAGAGGGCAGTCTGTCTGAGAAGGTCTGCAAATCAATGTCATACTGTGAAGCTGAGAGGCTGCTGTCCTTTATCATCTTACTAACACATATCACTGAGAGCACCTGGGCCTTCCATTAATCCATTAAGGAAATAGGAGGAAATGAAAGGCAGCAATTTGGGTCCAGTTCCAGCTCTGCATGGCACATTTTTCACTCCTGTAAAGAGCTACGTCCAGGAACAACAAGCAGCCCGACAACACGAGCAAAAATCCTTTCCCAGAAGTCAATATTCGGATCAAATGTTTCTTTTTGGCCCAAATATAATCCTGTCCTCATGTTAACCCCTCACATTGTCTCTTATTGTCTTCGTTCTAAGACAAGACTCTCACTCCAACAATAACGATCCATTAGTGCTATCAGTTTAAAAAGGTTGTACATATTTTATTAATGACATTATTTATAGAAAGGCATGTGATCATAATAAAAGGTAAATGCCTGCAAACCCATAGCTCGGGCTGAATAACATGATGCTACAACAACAGCTGTCAGAAAATTAAATGTGCAGTCTGTAAAATTAGCTAAAATTTGTTTCAGGGGGTTTAATATTTAAAGTGTGCACTCACAATGTGGACCTTTGCCTTTGTTAGAAATACAAACACCTACAAAACCTCCAAGACTATGAACCATCCCAATACATTTTGGGGTACAGTCACGCTAAAACAGAAAACGAGCCTTCCCTAAACTGTTGTAAGCAGCTGAATTTGTCCGAAATGTATTTATGTGCCCGATTTTATGAGACTCACTGCATGAACAGCAGAGGACTGACATTCATTCATTGTTTTCTAAATCCCGGAGGTTCATTAGCTGGCAGAGCGTCTGAACATGAAGTACAGTTGAGCAATTGCCACCAGATGCTGCGTTTTGTTAAGGGACTTGACGTCACGTGGCAAATCCCCAAGCCGCATCCCCGGCATCCCGTCTGACAAGACTCAGGGGAAAAGACTTGACCATGCTCGAATTGGAATGCCAAATATATTACAAAAAAGAGCAAACGTCTGAACTTTTAAAACTGAACTTCACTGAGCACGCTCTGTGATGAACTATGTGCCTATAAATATGCAGAACACCCAGCGGGAGATGAAAATAGCTGCCATTGGGAAATGCACTGCAAAGTATCAGCAGGAGCAGCGAGCGATGAGAGAGGGAAAAAAAAAACAGAGCGCCGGAGTCGTGTTCGAGACAAAGCTCCTCTTTTCTTCCTCAGAGCCTGTGTTTGCTTTGGCAAGCTGCAACCTGAAACGTGTGTGTGTGTGTGTGTGTGTGTGTGTGTGTGTGTTCGCATATGTCCATACAATATGGCTGTATGTAGGTATGTGGACATAATAAATGGTGTGTCGTTTATAGCCGGTCTGACAGCTCAGCTATTTTCATTTGGATAAAGGTTCTATAGAAAGCTCTTTCACAACTGTGTTTAGTGTGTTGAATTTCTGAGCTTGTGTGTGTGTGTGTGTGTGTGCGCGTGTGTGTCTGCATGTGTGCACATGTAATAGTTCCTAAAATAAACTAAATCAACTATCATCAAATTAAATCAAACATTCAATCCTTCCTCAGCACCTCAGGTTTCCAGGAATATCAGTCACTCAAATCTAATTATTTATTCTCCCTTCGGTAAAAATATGTGCAGAACAGAGGATTTTTACCCCAAAGAGGAAACTAGACTTAAGTAAACACACTCACAAAATCGGTGCATGGATATACAGTAAGAGAACGTTTGTTTATTCATTTATTTATTCATTTGTTTAAAGCAGGACGAATGTAAATGGATCATGTGATCAAAACATTTCAGAAAGCAGAATCAGGTTAGCACATCCAGTTCTCAGCACGGGGGGAGCCAGGTTCGAATCCCGCTATGGGTGGGTTTTAATGCTGTCCCCGTGTCCATGTGGGTTCTCAGGTGTCCACCCACTGTCCAAAAACATGGATTCATAGGTGTTAAGTGACCCTATATAATGTTTGTCTGTGTGAGTGAGTATGCTTGTGATACACCCAGTCCCGGGTGTATTTGCCCGGCACCAGAATCCCCCGAATGGGCATGAGGACACCCCCCCACCCGCCTGCGTGACCCGGCTACCCAGTATAGGATTAAGCAGAAGATAATGAGATGAGACAATAGGGATGTCATAACCCCTGAAGTTATGATGTGTGGGTGTATAATGTATAATGTATGTTCAGCGAAATCAAATAATTCTTGGAATTCAAAGCAGAACATTAAAACAACTCCACTTGGCTTTGGTTTGTGTATAATGTGTTTCACTCCGATGTGTGGAATATTGCAAACTGCTAGAGGAAATGAAAGCGGGCGCTGTGTATCTCACCTTTAATCTCTGCGCAGTGCAGAGTGGGGGGGGTGGGTGTTAAAAAGAAAGTTCCTGCCTCGTGAACGTTACAGTCCGTCGTCCTCCGCTCACAAATAATGCACGTCTCATCAGAATATAAGGTTGAATATGGATGCGATCGACAGTTGGACCAGGTGTTAATGCCACGACTGTCAGACTGCGGACGCCACCATCTGGACATGACATTTCATGAGAAGCAGCAGCGGTATGTACAGTATATAACACCGACGCGGGCCTCTGTGCAACAGTATTCGTGAAAGGCATTCCGGATGATATTCCGCTGTCTGTGTCTGTCAGCGAA
The DNA here is from genome assembly GCA_019802505.1 of Corydoras sp. C115. Taxonomy (NCBI): domain Eukaryota; kingdom Metazoa; phylum Chordata; class Actinopteri; order Siluriformes; family Callichthyidae; genus Corydoras; species Corydoras sp. C115. The sequence goes on from JAFMOC010000233.1 coordinate 376,109, forward strand.
GGATTGAGCTGCAGGAGCAACGGAACCAGGCAGCTCCCCTGCTGCACCTTTCACTGGCTAATTAGAAACAGACGGAACGCAGACTCCCCTCTACACTAATTTGCAGCGAGTGCCGTGTTGACATATTAGCGCCACTCATCGAGCTGAGCTTCCCGATCCTCTGTCTAAGCAGAAAAAGCCTCATGTGAAACAAGCCAGCTGGACAATGAGTGACCACATATGGGCAGAGAAATGCGAGTCAGGGCGGTCACGCTGGCAGGAATCCCACTCCCACAGGTGAGTGATGGCTGGATGTGCTTAAGGCCTAAACAGTTTACTGATGCGACAGCCACCTCACCGGAGAGACGCCGCACAGCCGTACGGGCGCCTACAATCACAGCAAAGGAAGCTATTAATGGAATGTGAGCGTGCCAACAATTAATGCATAGAGAGGACTCCCATTCCAAAAATAATGATCTGTTAATGCAATCAGTTTAAAAAGGTCTGACATATTTCAATAAGGGCGGCACGGTGCCTTAGTGGTTGGCATGTTCTCCTCTCAGCGCTGGGGATTCCCGGTTCGAATCCCCAGCTGGGTGGAGTTTCCATGTTCTCCCCGTGTCTGCGTGGGTTTCCTCCGGGTTCCTCGGTTTCCTCACACAGTCCAAAAACATGGATCAAGTCAATTGAGTTCTCCAAATTGCCCCATATAGAGTGTGTCTGTGTGAGTGAGTGTGTGTCCAGCGATAGATTGGCGTCGTGTCCTGGGTGTATCTGCCCAGCACCGGAGACGTTCTCCCCTGGATGGGCATGGGGAACCCACGCGACCCTAATAGAGGATAAAGCGGAAGATAATGGATGGATATTTCAATAATGACATTATTTAAAGAAAGGCTACTAGGTTCATATGATCATAATAAAAGGTAAATGCCTGCAAACCCATAGCTCGGGCTGAATAACATGATGCGACAACAACAGCGCTCAGAAAATTAAATGTGCAGTCTGTAAAAACGAGCTAAAATTTGTGGCGGGAGCTTAATGCTAATGATTCAGGGGGTTAAAAATTTGAGATCTGCACTCACAAAGTGGACCGTTGCCTTCATCACAGATACAAACACAGACAAGCCTTTTAAACCTCAAAGACTATAAACTATCCCAATACATTTTGGGATACAGTCACGCTAAAAAAGAGCCTTCCCTAAACTGTTGTAAGCAGTTTAATTTGTCCGAAGTGCATTAATGTGCTCGGTTTTATAAAACGTACTACTTTTGGACAGTGGGTGGAACCCTGAGGACCCACATGGACACAGGGGGAGAGAATGAAAACCCACCCAGATCAGGATTCGAACCTGGATCCCTCCCCCCCCGTGCTGAGAGGCGGATGTGCTACCCTGATCGGAGGGGTCTAATTGAGATTCGTGATTTATTGATAAACCTTATTGATAAATAAAGAGTTAGAGATTTAAAACAGTTATGATACACAGCAGTCTGCAGTTTACTGAGGTCCCAATTCACATTTCAGTAAAGCGGAGGACTGACTGCTGACACAGCTGATGTTTGCCTTCACCTCTGAATGAGGCTTTCTTTAAACTGGCTGCTGTTGTTGGGGGAGGAGAAGACAGCAGACTGAAACCAGATGAGAATGATATTGAGAGATGGGTGTGGACGGTTATAGTTTTTCTTTCTGAAGGGTGAAGTTAGTTTCCAACGGATGCTGCCAATAAATTAAACCGAGTGATGCCGGAATCCGAGTGTGGCTCGTGATTATTGTGTGTGCGAGTGAGACGGGTGAGATTTTTAACACTTTCGATATTTATAATAAGTTATATTCATTCATTCATTATCTCACGCTTTATCCTCTATTAGGGTCATGGTGGGGTTCCCCATGCCCATCTCGGGCGCTGGGCAGATAGACCCAGGACAGGGTGCCAATCCATCGCTGGGCACACACTCACTCACACAAACACACTCTATATGGGGCAATTTTGAGAATTCAATTGACTTGATCCATGTTTTTGGACTGTGGGAGGAAACCGGAGAACCCGGAGGAAACCCACGCAGACACGGGGAGAACATGGAAACTCCACCCAGATGGGGATTCGAACCGGGAATCCCTAGTGCTGAGAGGAGAACGTGCTAAACCACTAAGCCACCGTGCCGCCCAGTAATAAGTTATATTCCCATTCATAAAGCTTTATAGTCTTTTTTATAATGCTTCATAACACTAGCCATTGGTAATGTACATAAATGTTCATAACCACACTTATAAAGTGTTTTAGGAACATGCCATAAAGGTTTATAACACAATGTGACATAATGCATTATAAAATAACTGTTAGTTTACTTATCATAGCGACCAGTGTCATAAAGATTTATACCATGTGTGTTAAACAAATTCCCCTTTTTCTAAAGTACTTTATAAGTAATTATAACGACTAACGAAAGCTTATGATCCCTCTTTACAGGCATTAGATAAAGTGTTGTCATGTATTACCGCTATGAAGCAAACTGTATTAACATTAATAATGACATAATGGCATAGAAATGTTTATAAATGCTCATAACTGAAGATAAAAAGTCAAATGTAATCCAGAGAATCCAAAGTTGTATAATGTTAATAATTAAATAAATAAATAAATAAATAAAATATGCCCAGCGATGGATTGACGCCCTGTCCTGGGTGTATCTGCCCAGCGCCCGAGACGTTCTCCCCTGGATGGGCATGGGGAACCCCACCGCGACCCTAATAGAGGATAAAGCGGAAGATAATGAATAAATGAATGAATAAATAAAATAATTAATCTTAATAAAGTAATAGGCTTATAACAATTTGTGTTATAAAGCTTTGTGTCAATACTTTAGAACTGTGATTATGAATGCATATGTACAGAGGCTTATGACACTTTATTAAGTGTTATGAGTGCTTTATAAAGCTTTGCAAATGCACTGATAATGCATTATGAATACTGGTTTCATAGGAAGTGTTGGCAATTTTTTTAGCTGGAAAAAACAAAACAGAGCTCAGACAATGATGTCACTTTACATTATTCACTTTCCAGTGAAAGAATAGAGGAATAAATTCGGCTGGAGGGAATGTGCATAGTGATTCTGCCAGGAATGAGGACAAACGGCTCGCTGTTAAGCGCGTTGATAATTGGAGTGACATCGTCGCTGGGTGTCGTGACGGAGGCGAGGCTGGTGATATGACACCTCATGTTGTTCCGTGTAAATCGATCCTCAGGCTGCAGGAAATCAAAGCCAATTGATGAAGATGTGAAGCACAAAACGTCCACGCAAGGAACTATTATTTACATTCTGTACTAGTTTCCAGCTCTAAGACACCTAGCACTGCTTTATAATTACTTGAGTGACCCAAAGGCCTTTTGCAATAAGTGGAGAAACTTTCTGCCTGGCTTAGTATCCCCCGAAGGATGGAAGTAAACAAACAGAGAGAAAGGCTTATTTTCACAATGTTCCCTTTGGTGCAGTGCTGAGTTACAGCTTAGCTGATGAGCAACGGAGTGTTCAGGGCTGTTTTCTGGGGTCAGTAATGGCGGCTATTTACCCATTACATTACATTTTATCTCAATCGAACGTACTTTCATCACAACATTAGTTTTAATGCTTCTTATAATGTGGACTTTGATTTTTTTTTAATGCTGAGCAAAATACCGAGATCTATCACAGTAAAAAAAAAAATATCAGAAAAAAAATCATTAAAGTCACTTCAGCCTGGTATCAGGGATGACGCGTTGACTTTTGGTTCCGAATTTTAAAAGCTCTTTAGTCGAACACACATTATTCACCTGCAGCTCATTGCAGAGGTTTAGTTGCTGCAGTATGTTGTGCACAATATGTTTTGTCAGTCTGTGTGTGTGTGTGTGTGTGTGTGTGTGTGTCTCAATTACAAATTTCCTTGTGTAAATGGAAAAGTACTTTGGAATTAAATGGCGCTTTAATTTTATTCCAAAACAAAGTGAATGTAAGCGAGTGAATGTGGCACATTACAGACTCCGCTAATGAGCGCAAAATATCAAGCAATCGACTCGTAAATGGAGATCCGACTGCATTAACGCACCGATCCACCCCGAATGTGTGTTTTTAAAGAAGCGCCGTTGTGTGAAGCAGCACTCCAAAGTGACAAACCCCTGCTGAAACAACAGCATGTCCACTCCGCGGGGAAGCTCTTATATAAAGCGATTAGAGTAATTTGTGGTGCATCGTAAAGGCCGGAGTAAAGAAACCCATGTGGTTCCCATCACTCCACGTTCCGGACGCCACTCCTGATTTCCCTACCTGCTGAGTTTAACTGCTGCCGCTTTCCCCACAACACACAGCGCTTTATTAGTTCTTAATCAGTCTTCTGCATGGAACCCGGTACAGCTTGCCCTCCCTCACACAGCTGAGCATCCGTGTAATATTATACTAACATCTAAGACCACAGTAGAGGTTTCTGTGAGTACACAACAATTTTGTTTGTTATATAAGAGCTGCGGGAGGACCACTAATAACACTTGGTGAAGCTAAGCTGCCCCTAGTGGTGAATGCATGCATGAATGTACAGTGTATATGTTTATGTTTCTGCACTGGAGACATATTCAGGAGGGGTTTTGCACATGCACCTGAATCCTCTGTCACTTTAATCAGAACCAGTAGCTTAGAATCTGAATGAATAAATGAATGAACGATGAGACACTGTGTTGTTTTGATTTTTTACGGCGTATCGGTGGAGTACACAGTGTTTATTTATAATATATGTGCAACATAAGCTGGAAACCCACAAGGCAATAGACATAAAACTTTATATGAGCACTAGGAATAGAACCATTAAGCTGACAAACATAAAAAAAACAGATAACAAGCCTAATAACTGTAGCAATGTCAACCCTGAGAGCGAGGAAACGAATATTAACAGAGTCTAAAAACGTGTAAACAGATGGAGGAAAGATGTCCTGTAAAAGCAGAGCTGCAGATACAGCAGCAAAAGACGTTCCCAACGCTGATGAGACAGGTTCCCAGCATCAGGGTCCGGAAATTCATGAGGGAGGAGCAAGAGAGTCACACACACACATCCCTAATTCTCTCGCAGCAGCCGATGCTGACACCAGACCCGGCCCAGGAGTCAACACTGAGAGGTGGCGCCGTGAAACGCTTCGGCATCCAGTCGACATCCAACCGTACACAGATTAACAAAACAAATACTGTTTTAAACCTGGAATACCAGCAGGGTTCTGTTAAAACCCCAGAGATCAGGAAGAAAAGGCAAAACTGATATGAAGGGAAGTCAAAGAGGAAATGATTTTTAGAACAGTCCTCTTCTCAGGCATGAACCACTTTCCCCTGGAGGAGGAAATAAATGGAATTTATTTTCAGCGGCACAATGTTGAACCTTATTTAAGACGAGACATGCTAAGTGCTTTGTCTCTCCCGCGCTTCTCCTGAGGGCCACGTTTTTCTCTTAATTAAAAGAACTAGTGTGCAATCACAGGTTGAAGGTGAATGAGATATCGGTCCCTGCTTGTGGTTCCCCTTCTTCCAGACCTTGTTTCTGCTGATGCAGGGCTTTTTTTTTCTGATGAGAAGCGCTGGGCTTCTCCAATCCAATATAAAACATAAAGAATAAGCTCTCAGCAGATAAGCAGCGGTTTCATCAGATCTCTCCAAGAGGCCCTTTTCTTGCCCTCCCTCTCCCTCAGTTTGGTGAGCTAACCAGTAATAATAAGATCCAGGCTTTACTGTGCAAGAGGAAATGTCTGATGTCTGTTTCGGAGCAGGAAATCAGATTTAAAGTGCATCAAAATGACATTGTGAGTTAGCACTAATGGGGTTTGTGTGTTTGGAGAGAAGAGTTTCTCCATAAGCCTGTCATTATCGATAAGAACCCATATTGGGATATCTGAGCAGAAAGCATTTGCAGTCACCAGCAATCCAGGTTAATATACAGTGTGGGGTGTGGGGTGTGATATCTCCTGTTAAGCCTGCAGATTTATCTATTTATCTAATTATTCATTTAATTTAACGTTTAAGGCATGTTTGCCATCAGATGAGGGCGTCAGACATTGTGCCACTCTAAGAAGATCGATGCTTCTGAAAAGAATCATGAATCCAGCAAAAGAATTTTAAACGTGAGACGATGCTCTACCACCCATATCCCGTGTAAATGCAAAAAGGACAAACTGCACATTTAATATAGTGTGCTATACAGAACAGATATTCTCTGAGATGTTTTACACACTTTTTTTTTTTTTTCCCGTACACCCTGGAGGCCCAATTATTTGTACCCATCACTCCGAAATCACTGTAGGAGCTGATGGTCGTATCTTTAAGAAGTGTGTTCACCATGGGAGCAGGAATGCCAAAAGAAAACTGGTTGTTTGTTCAGCTGAAAGCATTTATTTTAATTAAAATTTGTCCAATGAGAGATTTTTTTGGTATTGATGATTATTACCAAGATCTACTTATTTATCAGAGCTGCATTTGCATAATGGGACGCAAATTAAAATCCATTCATCCATTATCTTCCGCTTTATCCTTTATTAGGGTCAAGGGGGGTTCCCATTCCCATCCAGGGGAGAACGTTTCGGGCGCTGGGCAGATACACCCAGGACAGGGCGCCAATCCATCGCTGGACACACACTCACTCACACAGACACACTCTATATGGGGCGATTTGGAGAACTCAATTGACTTGATCCATGCTTTTGGACTGTGGGGGGAAACCGGAGAACCCAGAGGAAACCCATGCGGACAAGGGGAGAACATGGAAACTCCACCCAGATGGGGATTCGAACGGGAAATCCCTAGTGCTGAGAGGAGAACATGCCAACCACTAAGCCACCGTGCCGCCGCAAAAAAAAGATATTTAACATCCAACGAGTAACACTAATGTTTTCTTTAAATCAATGCTGTTGATTCAGCTTCAAAACACAAACTGAGTCCCAACACAAAGTAAAATAAAGTGTAGATATTAATATAGTTACTTTTTTTAATTTTACTTTAAACTATGGCATTTCTTTCCAAATCCCCTTCATAAAGAAACGTTTTTTTTCTCCGCTGCCTCTACACTAAATTTAAGATACATATGTTCCGTACATCATAAAATTCCTTCTCTGACTCACAGGGTGTGTCCGTGTTCAGGCAGAATCCGCAGACCCTGCCAAAGAAGAGCCTTTTTGTCATCCATCCCTGCATTTCCCCATCTGCTAGACGTCTTTGATGGCAGTGTAACAGGAGAGACAGCCTGCCCTCACACCACAGGGCAGAAAAATTTACGCACCATCCATGCATAAACTAATCCCATGTCCATAGTGTACCAAAGCTGGATCAATAGCAATTCTTTCCAGAACTGGAGGGAATTGTGAGTCGTGTCGGCTCGGCTATATTAGTATTCCAGTTAGACCTCACACACCCAGATACACACACATTTCCTTCATAAAAAAGTAAAAAAAAAAAGGAGCATTAAAACCCAAGTCTGTGATTTTAACACTATTTTAACATGCGTGTGTGAGTGTGTGTGTGTGTGTGTGTGTGTGTGTGTGTGTGTGTGTGTGTGTGTGTTTGAACACTACACACATTTTATTACAGTAACAGGTCATAAAAAAATAGCACAAAACAAAATACTTTATGACTTTTATTGTCGCAAAGTGCTGACATCATTCAGATTCATGGCCGTGATGTATGTGTATAGAGGGTGGGGGTGGGGGGGGGGGGGTTGGGGTAGGTGGTAACCCATTTACATTTTACATTTAGTCATTTAGCAGACGCTTTTATCCAAAGCGACTTACAAATGAGAACACCACAAGTCAGAAGCCATGGAGAAAACCAACTATACTGTAAATTCATCAACCTGATTGTTATTCGAAGCTGCGCCCCCCCCCCCCTTTTTTTAATTTTTTAAATGTATTTTTTTTTTTTTATAACAGGTATTTGTTAAATAGATGCGTCTTAAGTAGTTTCTTAAAACTGTTTAGAGATTCTGCCTTACGGACAGAGTTGGGAAGATCGTTCCACCGTGTTGCAGTGGTGAACGCCACAGAATGAGAATCAGCTCCTCAGTGAGGTGGAACCGCCAGGCGGCAATCCTCACTGGAGTGAAGTGAACGAGTCGGAGTGTATTTTGAAAAGATAGAGTGAAGGTAAGAGGGGGAATATCCAGAAATGGTTCTGTATGCCAGAGTCAGCGACTTGTACTGAATGCAGCAGCTACAGGAAGCCAATGGAGGGAAGTGAGTAATGGAGTGACATGAGTTCTTGGGGGTTAAACACGAATCGGGCTGCAGAGTTTTGAATTAGTTGAAGAGGTCTGATGGTGGAAGTTGGGATACCGGCAAGTAGTGCATTACAATAATCAAGCCGGGATAGGACTAGGGCTTGAACAAGCAGTTGGGTAGCATGTTCGGTCAAAAAGGGTCTAACCCTTCACATATACTGTATTACATTTACTTATAGTCATTTTAATCTTGCGTTATGGTCTTACGTTTACTCAGACATCTACACAGATCATTACATTTCGCCAAACTCTTCATTCCGTCACATCTGAGGCTTCATGTCAAACATCGTTCACTCTGAACTGCACTTTATATAAGTGTGATCACCCAATACCATAAGTAGTGCACATGTGTAGTGTTCATGCAGCTCTTTGGATGCAGCAATGTGTTTAATATTAACAACACACACACACACACACACACACACACATTTACTAATGCTGATCGAAGCACTGTGTGCTGATGAGGGAAGATTTTAAAGGTAAGAAGTTAAAGTTGGACTCCTTTTACTAAGAAAAGCCTCTTTTAGTATCACACGGCATGTTTTTTTGGGCTGGGTCACATGATCCGCTCAGATGGTGTGGTTTTATGGATGGACTTTTTATTGCTACCCATGTTTGAACAGAACATTTATTTAAACCACATCTCCATGTAAAAATCTTCATTTTATTTTTATCTCAGGAGGCAGCGATGCAGCTCGTAATGAACGCTGCTGACAAAGAGTGACAGCAACCGAACCCGACTGCAGGATAATGGGTTTATTTCAGGCATCACATTTGTGCTAAGGAAGGAGGATGCTCCTGAACGGCAATATAAACCCAATTTGGATAATAGGACGCCACGGGGAAAGTCGGAAGCCTGTCAGAACATGTATGTTTACTGATGACTCCGAAAGCCGTTTGGTAAACGTTCGATCGACTCACACTGCATCATCTCATCAAATGTGGTATTTTGGTGCATGAAACAGAGCCGTCAGTCTGGATTCTTATACAAGATTTTAAGTTTCCCTTAAAAAAACAGCCTGCAATTACATTTACATTTACATTTACATTTGGTCATTTATTGGACGCTTTTATCCAAAGCAACTTACAAGGTGAGCACAGGGTTAATCACAGCATCCCTGGAGCAATGAGGGTTAAGGGTCTTGCTCAAGGACCCACATTGGTAACTTCAGTGGACCTGGGATTTGAACCCCCAACCTACAGATTGACAGCCCAACGCCCTAACCACTGAGCTACCCTGCCCAATTAATAAAATAACTAACAAATAATGCAATTTCTTAAAGAAATCTAAGGATCTAAGAAATCTAAGAGTCACATATGATTGCCATTTTAAACACAGACCGAAAAGCTACACCACTGAGCATGCAAAGAGGAGCATCACTCCTTCTGAACCAGTTTAATCCTCAGGGCCACAAGGCTGCCACTGTGAGCCATGGTGCATGGCCTTAACTATAGAAATAATGTAATTAAAATGATTGTTTGTACTAGGGGTGAGCTGCAATATTCGCTGATTCGACGATTCGATTCGGAGAACCGTAGTCGACTATGAACCTCATAGTCGAATGTACCATTTTGACCACACGGGGGCGCCCATGGCTGCTGCTAAGCATTAGTTTTTACATGAAATGTCTTTGTTTTCGTTATATATATATAGCCTTTTGTCAAATAAAATCATCCTAATTTCTAGAAAAAAAAAAGAAAAAAGAAAAACAAAAAAAAAGGTTTTCTTTTGTTAGAAAAACAAGTAAGATATAAAAAATATATATATTTTAAAAACTACGCCCTTAGCGCCATCTTGTGGTGAAATTTTAACTGATTCGACTATCAGTCGACTATAGGGAAAATCTGATGAATCAGATTCGACTATGAAAATCCTTAGTTGAATACAGCCCTAGTTTGTATGTATAATTGCATATAAAAGCATATTATGTCCTGTATGGTATGGTATTACACCATGAGCAGTTTACCTGATCTTCCTTTATATTTATTCATTATCTTCCACTTTATTTATGGGGGGGGAGGGGGGTTCGGGCGCTGGGCAGATACACCCAGGACAGGGCGCCAATCTATCACTGGGCACATACTCACTCACACAAACACACTCTATATGGGGCAATTTGGAGAACTCAATTGACTTGATCCATGTTTTTTGGACTGTGGGAGGAAACCGGAGAACCCGGAGGAAACCCACACGGACACGGGGAGAACATGGAAACTCCACCCAGATGGGGATTCGAACCCGGGAATCCCTAGTGCTGAGAGGAGAACATGCTAAAGCACTAAGCCACCGTGCCGGCCCATCTTCCTTTATATTTCTGTATAAATGTTAAAACTTTAAATCAAAGCCTGTGCTGTTGCTCATTTAGTTTTTCAGCTACACTGAGTATAATAAGAGTAACACACCCATACGCACAATGAACAGCCATGAACAGACGGTGAATCGGTTCTCGGCCACGCACTCGCCGTCACCGATGGCACCTTGCTGTCTCATCACGTCCGATATGAAGAACCAGGTGAACCCATCACACACAGCGAATACGCCTCCTCTGGAGCACATGCAGGCCTACTTTATTCGAGGGAACATTTTCCTTAGGCAGGATCGACGTTCCGGATCAGACGCGGCGCAGCCGAATGTCACGCACGCAGGAAAACGGATCTTAATGTCACGCTGTCCGCTCTGCCTGAATGTCAGTAGCACTTAATTGGCCTGCCAAAACGACATGACTGTTGGCGACCCGGGGCGACAGATGAGCGAGGACGTATGAGGTGACGTGAGCGGGCCACGCCGCAGCTTCCCGATACAGTGGGCCGTTTCTGCTCCCGACGCATTTTCCGCCTCTTCGGCCATGCGCGCTCGCTCGGCGGCGCCCAGGGAAAATGTCGCCGTGCTATTTTAATTATTAACAGAGCTCGGACTTTGTGAAGGAACAAGGAGCAGCAGGAAAACTTGGACTGGGCGCGGGAGAGGTGTTCAAGTATGAGAGCAGATGTTGCAGCCGGGAAAGAGGGTCGGTCTCGAGGAAAAAAAACAAAACAAAAAAAAAAAAAAAAAAAACTGTGAGACGAAAAACCTAATAAAGCTGACAACAGGTCACCAGTTTACGAGAAGACTTTATGAATTTAACATACAGGTTAAACCTGCTACACAGTGAAATTCACATAAAAGAGACAGAAGCAAACACACACACACACACACACACACACACACACACACACACACTGGTCTTGCTGGCTCAGAAGGGCTGTTGTTTGGATAAGATGAGCCAGAGCAGACTCTGCCAGGGGAGGCCAATCCTAAACTGTGAGCGCCACACATCTCCTGCCAAGCCTCCCCTCAAAACACACCTAATACCCTTCTCTGTTCTCCTCTACTCTGGCCTTATACAGGCATAGGAACAGTCCCTCACCTTTCATGGCAGCGGGGGACAACGAAAGAGGGAGGGAGATACGGTACCAGCTTTAATCCTGTTCTGCTGCAATGAATAATGCCCCATATGCGCCCCTGCGTTTCACCAAACTGAATATGAGAAATAAGAAGAAAGCCGAGTTTTACTGAACATTGTCTGTGGCATCCTTTGGCATTTATGGAAATGTGTGTACTTTCTATATTCACTTATCATATGTGGAGCTGCATCCTGCAATTTTAGGATTCGGAGACACCGCGGTGTAAAAAGATAATCCATTTTAAAGTGCAAAGTAGCCATGGAAGAAGTCTGGGTGTATGTGGAAATGCATACATCCATCTGAGGGGACCAGCGATAGGACCAAAATGAAGCAAAGCCCCACCCAAACGAGCACCACCTTCACAGAGCCCTTATTAGGTAGAACCGATGGATACAGGACCTACAACTGACTAATGTGTAGAAATCCCCAATTACATAACAAACGCAAAACCCAAACCCCCAGCCTGCACTTGGTTTATATTCAGATGTACCTCAGGTTTAAATGGCATTTGCTGAAAAATTGGCACAGACTTTCTGCAAAGTCTTAATTATCCATCCATTATCTTCCACTTTATCCTCTATTAGGGTCACGGGGGGATCCCCATGCCCATGCAGGGGAGAACGTTTCGGGCGCTGGGCAGATACACCCAGGACAGGACGCCAATCCATCGCTGGACACACACTCACTCACACACACACTCTATATGGGGGCAATTTGGAGAATTCAATTGACTTGATCCATGTTTTTGGACTGTGGGAGGAAACCGGAGAACCCGGAGGAAACCCACGCAGACACGGGGAGAACATGGAATGCCACCCAGATGGGGATTCGAACCGGGAATCCCTAGCGCTGAGAGGCGAACGTGCTAACCACTAAGCCACCGTGCCGCCCAAGTCTTAATTTTCTAAAAAACAAAACAAAAAAAAAAAAAAAACATAACCTAAAGTGAGGATCCTTTAAAGGAGCTGCAGGAGGTTTTGTAATCGGACGCCTTGGGTTTACTCCTGGGCGAATCATGCTGCTGTAACGCTTGTCATCAGTCAGCTGAGCCTGAAGGGGGACCAGCTGCTTTCTCCACGATTCACAGCCACCCGTCCGTCGAGTTGAAATCCAGGTGTACGGAGTAAAAACGCGCTCCACGTTGCGGAAGACAAGACGCACGCATGAAGACAGACGTGGGAGATAAGCCCGGCAGGCGGCAGAGCCATTGATCACGTGTGTTGTAATATTAATCTTGTCCCAGCCGTCACAGCGCCGTCAGATTCCTAACGGTCATAAGAATCAATGCCCCATTTTCTGAGTTTATTGATGAATCACAGGATATAAATAAATAAGCGGTCAGCTCGTGTCGAAGGAGCATCGAGAATGTCAATCAAATTCCACCCATCTGTCGCCCTTTTGATCTTCCAGCCCCTTCTTATCTATTCCAAACACACTCCATCGCTCTGCCACACATACCTCTCCAATCGTATCGCTCTTACTTTCGAGTGTCCCTCCGAGGGCAATAGATAAATGCTGCCGAGTGTCGGCTGACGGTGTGACCTCCGTGTCACTGAGGGCTACTCTCTGTGAAGATGTCCTTCACAGCCTGGTCGTTACTTACCGGCAGACTCTCTAAAATCTGCCCCATTTCACCAAATATTTAATCCCCTATTTCAAACCTGGTTCTCTGCCAGTCATCAACGACTCAAGGTTAATTATAAGTCTACACTTTGTTCCCATGAAGCAACAGTAAAACCCTGGTAAACTGAAGTAATTGATGGTCTGCTGAACGGAGCTTTGTCCTTGGGCTCTGGCATCGAATCCCCATGTTGTAATCAGGTGCTGGTTGGAAGTCATGCTGGCATAATAACGACTCTCGTTTATCACCATTCCTGGGGGGGCTCTTCTGTTTGTTAGTAGGACTGACAAATTGGCCGGACCTTGGAGCAAACCCCGGTGACCTCCCACAGTCAGGTCACAAAGGCCACATGGCTATTAAGAACAATGATCCTCTGCCACATGAGCATGATGGATATCAAAGATAATAATCCTCACCTCCTCGAACCCATAAGTCTTACTCCAGTCCAGTAGAAAGGTCTCTTCGGGTCAGACTTTTCTGTTTAATCTTGCGGCGTCTCAGAGGAAGCCCTGGTGCCACTTTAATTACCCAGGCCGCCCAATTACTACATTTTCTTTTCCACAAAAAGCCAATTCCCCCTCAAATTAGCAATCAAAACAGCAGCAGCACAATAGTGCAATTACCATGCAACGTTCGGCGTCACTGTAGGTGCGAGCAGTTAAAGAGACGGGCATGAGCGCACACAATGAGGACTCGCTGTTTAATTATTGCTTTTTGTTTTGGCCAATTATGAAAGAAGGACGAAGGTGACTTATGTGTGGAACATGGTCACAATAATATACGTTCATAAGTTCTTATTTGTTTTTTTTTGGTTTTCTGGGCAGAACAATGTACACAACCGGGACAAAAATACAGGGGAGCACAATTTTATATGATTTATTAATTTTATACATTTACGGTAAATAAAGGAAAAGACTGTTTTGGGTGAAATTAAAATTAAAAACTATTTTTTGTCCATACCACTCACACACACACACACACACACACACACACACACACACACATACCTCAGGGTGCTTCGTTTATTAAATAAAACTGCACAGACATTAGATATAATATTCTTTTCCAGTTCCAGACGGAGACAGAGATCAATCCAGACAGACAGTGATTCAGGAAAGGGAAAGAGCGAATAAGACGACGACATGGGAGTGCGTGCCGCCATAATGTTGACGGAACTGCTGGAGCGGAGAAAGTCTGGTTCCGTCAGAGAGAAAATGTAAGTACTTCTGCCAAACCATTTTTACCTTCAATTCCTCACACCGCACTCACTTCCCACCTCCCGGCTTAATCTCATAGGTACAAACATCTGGTGCAGGGACCGCACACCGTAACGCAGTCTCCCATGTGGGCTGAGCGCTTCGCACTGATTGGCCGAGAGTTTCCACAGCATCCTGACACGACATCAACACCAGCTTTATACAACCATCCAGCGGGGACTCTTTCCACGGGCTTGGGTTCGGTGAAAATGCTTCAAGCAATCCTATTTATTGAAGCAGTAGAGCGGCACCAGCGGTCCTCAGTGGACAGACGTCATTAAAGGATGAGATAGAGTGAGTGAAGCACCAGTCATTTTAATCAAACACTCACATCCTCAAGCGGCGGCCATATAATAATGACGTTCCGTCTAATGTTCTCTTATTTACAGTACGTACATCTGCGTGGCTCTGATAGCTGGAAAAGTCATTTCACTTTTTATTCGGCTTTATCTGAATTATTATTCTTAAATGCTGGAAGTCATTTGTCAAAACAATGAGTTTATTCTAATGAAACTGAACACTGAACTGGAAATGCCAATCTGAAGGTCACACTGGACAATTTGGGTTAAACTAAACCCTCTGTGACACATTTGATGATAAAGCATTAATTAAATCCACCACGGCTCCAAATGTACAGAAACATATCCCAAACACTTTGGGAAAGCAGACTGATGTTTACAGCTAAGGCCAGTTTATCATCTATAAATCACCTACTTGGGGCGGCACGGTGGCTTAGTGGTTGGCATGTTCTCCTCTCAGCACTAGGGATCTCCCCGTGTACGTGTGGATTTCCTCCAGGTTCTCCGGTTTCCTCCCACAGTCCAAAAACATGGATCAAGTCAATTGAGTTCTCCAAATTGCCCCATGTAGAGTGTGTGTGAGTGAGTGTGTGTCCAGCGATGGATTGGCACCCTGTCCTGGATGTGTCTGCCCGGCGCCCAAGACGTTCTCCCCTGGATGGGCATGGGGAACCCCACCGCGACCCTAATATAGGATAAAGCGGAAGATAATGAATGAATGAATCACCTACTCGCATGTTCATACAAACACATGGAGAACATACAAACTTCACATAAAAAGAACTGTGTCCTCATCTGCTCAGGAACCTTGGAACATCTCACAGTGTTCTTACAATACAGCAATAATTAAAAAGGAATGATAATGGGCTTGGGTTAATATTCATTCATTCATTATCTCCCGTTTTATCCTCTATTAGGGTCGCGGTGGGGTTCCCCATGCCCATCCAGGGGAGAACGTCTCGGGCGCTGGGCAGATAGACCCAGGACAGGGCGCCAATCCATCGCTGGGCACACACTCACTCACACAGACACTCTATATGGGGCAATTTGGAGAATTCAATTGACTTGATCCATGTTTTTGGACTGTGGGAGGAAACCGGAGAACCTGGAGGAAACTCATGCAGACACGGGGAGAACATGGAAACTCCACCCAGATGGGGATTCGAACCGGGAATCCTTAGCGCTGAGAGGCGAACGTGCTAAACCACTAAGCCACTAAGCAAAAGTATAAATAAGCAACATAAAAAAACCAACGTTAGGTATTTAAATAACTCTTTTTATACTTAATTATAACTTCCGCATGGTTTCCCGTTTCAGAAGTCGTCCTGACTCCCCTCAGAGTCTCTTTTACAATCTCCACACGACTCAATCTGCCGGTTCTCCGAAACGTGACGAGGCGAGAACATAATTAATTCTTCTATTCACTTCTTCTTGGTGGCGTTTTGTCTTAATCTCTTTGATCACGACTCACTGTATCGTTTCCTTATCAGCCGTTTCAATTATAAACCCTGTGTGGCTCAAACTGACTGTAACTCTCTGAACATCAACCGCAGATTTCTTCCTCTTTATTTCCGAGGCTCTCGCTGTTTTCCGATTGATAGATTGCTATTAAAATCAAAGAGTTAATGAAGATATTGGGATTAAAGCTTATGAGACATTTGAGTCCAAGCTCTCGCTCTCGTTTTAACGGCGCAGAGAGTGAATTAAAGCGTAAAGCAGGGTTAATGCTAAACACTCCTCTCAGTGCTGAAATAAAAGCACCAATACGTTGCATTTATTTTTATCGTTTACTTTAAAACACCGTTACAAACCACACTCCCATACACAATTACGATCTGGAGATTTACGAGCACTTTGAACCCACGACTCCTGGGCTGCAGTGAAGGGATCATTTGAAATAAATGAGTACAATTTCCTGACTATAATAGTCGCTGAAATTCCCAGACAATCTTTCTTCATACCGAGATCTAAACTGGAACTTAATACTTTCTCGGCCCCCTCGGTTTCTACCCTTCACTTACAGCCATTTATCTGGTTCAGCACCACCGTCATCATCCACTCCTGATACCGGTACTGAAGTCAGTCAGCGGAGTTATAATCATGGCTAAATTCCTTCCAGGCTCTGGAGGTTTCAATATCATACAGGAAATTCTGATGGATCTGGAACTGTCTTACTCCTCTGGTAACGTTACAGCTTCTTCGTATCCTCAGATGGTGGCTTCTAAGTGGGGGAATAAGGTTTACCCAAACCTCTGCCTGCTTCTGTTTATTATACAGCGTCTGATGATGCCACAGTTAAAAAAACACAAAACTGGCAGCCAAAGTTGGGCTCTCCTGAAGAGCAGTATGAAGATCCATCAGTGCTCAGTTATAACGGCCTCTGAAAGTACATGAACTGTTTATAGTGAGCTTCATGCATTGGAACCGAGCCACCATGCTTAAAATCACCAGCGCTGCAGGAACCACACTCCATAAAATGATCAGTCCCATTACACTAAATAGCACTTTGAGCTACATGCCAAGTTTAAAGTACCAGATGTAAACTTTGGTGCTATGGTTCCATATCCTCAAGGTCTGTTTCTGGTTATAGGGTCCTGGACTCCCCCCTCTTTAGCATCAACACGTCTAATCGAGCATTAATTAATTGATTACATAATTATCCAGTCTTCATCAAAATCACGGTGGGTGCTGAAGGTCGTCAGTCCATCACATGGATGTCATAAGGTAAAACATTCATAAGCACATTCATAAGCAATTTTGCATCAGCAATTCATCTATTTGCATTTTTAATAAACCTTTCGGGGGTGGCTTGGTGTTTAGCATGTTCTCCTCTCAGTGCTAGGGATTCCCGGTTCGAATCCTTATCAGGGTGGAGTTTCCATGTTCTCCCCGTGTCCGCGTGGGTTTCCTCCGGGTTCTCCGGTTTCCTCCCAAAGTCCAAAAACATGGAATCAAGGTTGAATTCTCCAAATTGAATTCTCCAAATTGCCCCATATAGAGTGTGTCTGTGTGAGTGAGTGTGTGTCCAGTGATAGATTTGGCGCTCTGTCCTGGGTGTATCTGCCCAGTGCCTGAAACGTTCTCCCCTGGATGGGCATGGGGAACACCCCCCCACCAACCCGCGACCCTAATAGAGGATAACGTGAAAGATGGATGGATGATAAACCTTTCAGACTGTGGAAATAGAAACTCTCTCAGGAGAGAAAGCACCTCGTCCAGCGGGTTGGGAAATCCAACCCAGCGCTTTCTTGCTCTGATGTAAAAGCCAACAATTGCACCATCCACAAATCAAAAGCATTCAATATGCAAATTCTTTTGTATAAACACCACAGTGTTTATACAGCAGCACGCTGTAGTATGTTATTGCCCCTCAGTGTCGGTAAGCAGCAGAATAGTCACTTGGAGCATCACGTTCCCTTTAAAAGTCCAAACAGGGCCCGTGAGATTCAGTGTGAACCTTACATTCACATCTTCCCAGCGTAATCTTGTTCATTAATCCTTAAAATGAGCATGCAGTGCAGTGTAAACAGTGCATTTTTAATTCTTTTGCACCTGTTGGCTCGGAAACAAATGGAGCAGTAATGAATGACACCCTTAGGCTTCACTCCATGGCACTAATTGACAACTTTAGGTACTTACACTCCCAGCCATACCTGATTAATGTACGTGCGACCACTTGGACCAAGAATATGAGCGCGCCAAAAGAGGTTGCAGGAAAAATGAGGTCATCCAGGCTGTTAGGATGTGAATTAGCATTCCCACTAATCGCAAAAAGACAGGGAGCTCGCTCAGGCTCTGTCATTACGGGCTGCTAAATAGCTGTTCATTAGTGGGCACCAAGCTGTAAGCATGTGAGTGTGCGAGTGTGTGTGTGTGTGTGTGTGCGTATGTGTGTGTGTGAGTATGTGTGTGTATAGTTCTGCAGCTACCCTGAGAAACACACGATAACATCGCTTTCCCACCAAACGCAAGCTAAACATTACCTCGGCATCACTGTTGACTGCGGAGTCTGACACAAACATGTCATGTAAAGGAGAAAGGCATGAAATGAAGTCGCATTAGGCGCCACACTCGGCTGCTTGTCAATTTATTTATTCATTTCCTCATTTAATTACATACAGTGGTTAACAGTGTCGCATCCAAAAATTTAATTATGGTCTTACGCATGGCGCATTTGCCCACAAATGAAGCGCGCTGATAAACTGCAGGAGGAGAGGAGACTCACACAAGAGACCATGCAGGCGCCATGAGGATGCTGGGAATATTCCAATTGATCCGTTTTATTAAATCGTATACAAAAGTTGTCGCTTTTGTTTTTAGAAGCTTTGGAATCAAATGGCATTCGAAAGACTAAAGTTGATTAATAACAATAAAAATAATACATTCAATTTATATATTTCAAGAACCCAAGGACGCTGCTGTGTATATATATATATATATATATATATATATATATATATATATATATATATATATATATATATATATATATATATATATATATATATATATATCTCCATCCATCCATTATCTTCCGCTTTATCCTCTATTAGGGTCGTGGGGGGGGGGGGGGGGGGGGGGGGGGGGGGGGGGGGGGGGGTTTCCCCATACCCATCTAGGGGAGAACATCTCGGGCGCTGGGAAGAAACCCTCATGACAGGACGCCAATCTATTGCTGGGCACACAGACACACACTCTATATGGGGCAATTTGGACCTTGACCCATGTTTTTGGACTGTGGGAGGAAACCGGAGAACCCGGAGGAAACACACGCAGACACAGGGAGAACATGGAAACTCCACCCTGATTGGGATTCGATCCGGGAATCCCTAGCGCTGAGAGGAGAACATGCCAACCACTAAGCCACCGTGCCGCCCCTGTGTGTGTGTGTGTGTGTATACAGTATATATATATATATATATATATATATATATATATATATATATATATATATATATATTGTATACTGTATACTTTAGAGCCATGTTTCTACACCATGTACAAAAATTTCACTTATTTTTTATGCTTCGTGCGAGCCAATGCAACGAAATTTCGTTCTGCGTACACTAAGTGTATAACGAATGACAATAAAGGTTATCTTTATAAGTCTAAGTTCAGAATCACATACAATATCACGTCTGATATACTGATAATTCATTATGAAAGTGTGGTTTTCTGTTTTAGTTACTTTATTAGATGAGCAGAACAACTTTATAATGCAGTAATGTTATATCCCTGTACGATCAACCTGATATCAGTGACTGGAGAGTCACGCTGTACCCGACCCCGTGTCAAGACTATATAGTGAGTTCAGAATCAGGTTTGTCACATACGTAGATATAGATGGTACAGCCAGCAGTGAAATTCTTTCCTGACTTCTCCACATAGAGTTGAAATTTAAGATGATAAGAAAAATTGTTAAATTTTATTTTATTTTTATTTCATCTTTATTCTATGTATTTACACTGTGCAAATGAAATTTATGAAAATAAGAGAACTGTGCAATTATTGCACTGACAGATATGAACTAAAATGCTCTTATAAGTTAAAGGTTAAAGTGAGTTGTGCTTTTATGTGCAAATAATGCAGTGCAGGGTTAAAAGTTGTTTTAGTCATGACATCCACACCGTGCTGTAACACATCCTGACACCTACAAGTGCCCTGTCTCCCGTCTGAGTACAGTATCTCTGCCTGTACATCCATATGCACGCCTTCATCCTCTCTCTATAGTATGTTACAGACTGACGTGCACTCACATGGAGACGTGTGCATCCAGGCCCTCTCCAGTCGCTCTGCTGTGTTTTGCATTGTGTTCTTTTCTCTTTCTGTCTCTATGGAGTCATCAGCTCATCACTTAACCCTGCAGATACTGATCTACCACAGAGATCCAGGGGAGAACATGCCAGTGCAGATGAATGTGTACTTTTTGCAGCTGATGAGTCTTTATAGCATTCACAGTGTGGAACGGCGCAGGAGGGTCTGACCGGATTTACATGGGGTTTATGCAAATGGGAACGGAGCAGAGCAAATGGGCTTACTTTTGTAGAACATCGCTTCAAATCTCAGCATTTTTGTTCTTCAAGGCATAAAAGTTAATGCATTGGAAGCTCATCAGGTGTGAACGGAGCTTTGCACAGGCAGAAGTGTAGTGTATTGCTGCGCTGGGTTTTATAAATGAATATGATTATTTACAAGATACCATGTTTGGTTATACTGTACATTATTATTGAACACTGGGTTATTATTGAGCTCCTTGGAATTAGGTGTCTGTTATAGCTACACAATTTAGTGAAATACCTCACTGGGGCTGATATAAAGAAATACCTCGTATGACTAAAAATAGATAGCAGTGTGTTTTTTTTTCCCCAAGAACACATCAGATAACTTTGTGGTAAACGTCAGAGCAAGAAGAAAACCCTAATTAATCCACGTTGCTTTATTTATGCTGAAGTAAGGTGAGAAATACACTCACAACAAGGCCCTTGAGCCTCTCTACTCCAGCAGTGTTATGGGTAACCCTGTGATCTGAACTCAACCCTAAACTCTTAGACATGGGAATAAAGTGTGCGATTCCGCTGTGTGTATTTCTAAAGCCAACAATAACTCAACATGTTGTTTCTCTGTCATTAACGACAAAAAGGCAACACTATCTTGGCGTTAGGATCTCAGCTTGTGGTCACAAAAGCACTATTTTGTACCAAAGTTGGTAGAAAAGAATGTACTACACGAGCAGATTTTGAATGTCATGTCCCTTTTTGCTTCATAACAACCGCGTCAGCACTTTCACGTCCATGTCTGACAACACAAACCGAAACTGAGCCTGACCCGGAAAACTGTCCGCACAACGTTCAAAATTCACCAGTGAAATCTCAAACCATCGACACTTTAATTAGTGTAATTACTGCTCTTATGAGCGGACGCTGAAGCGCCTGATGCTCAGGTTTGTATGCGATGCAGTGATTCTGCACTGCAGCTGCTCGCAGTCCCTCCCTCACTCAGCAGGGAGTCACTTTCACACAGAGCTGGATGTGTGGGTAACAGTTGTACCGAGGCTCTCCGCATTGCGTAAGAGCAACTTGGAGCTCCTCAGGACTCATGATCAACAGTTTTGAAGACTCAACATGCTCATATTTTACTCAAACTGATTAAATACTTTTACAAAACTTTGCAGTCTCTGATAAAGTTCAACATTAAGACACAGAGAGAAATAAAACCATAAAACACATTATATATAATATATTATTATATACATTATATATATATATATATATATATATATATATATATATATATATATATATATATATATATATATATATATATATATATATTTGACAAAGTTCAATATTAAGACAGAGAAAAATAAAACCATAAAAACACATTATATGTAATATATATTATTATATACTGTACATTATATATATTATATATAGTATATTTACAGTTCCTCCATCCATCACGACGTATATAGTACATGATCACATGAGAACATGAGTGGAATGACCTCCGGGCCTCTCTGCTCTTTACCCAGGCTCAAGACTTTGTGTGAAGCTGATTCGTGACAATAACATTGTTTTTTTTTTTAAAAAACACCACATCAATTTATTTTACGAGTGTTCATCTAGGAATTTACATAATAATAAATTTGCAAATGGATCCTGGTCAGTGCAGTTCAGCTGAACCGTGAATAAACTCAAACAGTGTAGTGAAGATGACGAAATGGGATAAGGCTTTTTCCCCAACAATGCATCCTTCTAAACATCAGAAACATGAAATAAAACAACAAGAGAGAAGCGAGAGCTGCAGAAGGAAGACGGTTTGTTTTCTGGTTATTGTTTATGTACATAAGAAATCAACCCTTCATTCCGTCTGATTGAACCTTTACCAAGAATAGTGTTTTTTTTTTTTTTTTTAATTCCCAAGGTAAAGAAGACACGAAGCAGCAATACATTGCAGGTAGATTTCACATTTGAATTAAACATTACAGTCAGGAACAGAACAGGACGGGTATCTCTTTTTTTTTTTTGCTCTATGCTTTATGTAAATGCATCAGGAAATGTGGGAGAGAAAATGGACCGCCTTGGGAGAAAATATAATCGAATCAGCAAAATCGGGTTTGGACTCTTATTGATTTCTGGTGATTTTCCTGCAATTAATCAATTGGTTTCTCTCAGACAGATGTCTGCAACGGTTCAAATGTTACAATAGCAAAAAAATGTCGATGGAAAGAAGACAGGATGAATAAAATATTGTCAGAATCTATACTATGGATAAATTGTTGGAAGCCAGCGATCTTATCTGATCCCAGTGTTCTTGTCCCAACAGGGTTGAGCACTGGTTACACATGCATCATGCTTAGTATCTTTGGTATTGGTCTCTAGAAGTATTGATAAGTTGGCATTGCCTGCTCGATATCTTGTGAGGATCTTAACGCAGGATCTGTTTACTGCAGACCGTATTAAAAAAGTCAATTCACATTCACTGACATCCAGACAAAAAGCCAAAAAAAGACCCAGTCCCTCCCTTTTTAACTGAAATAGGTCAGCGAAGGTTCTCTGAATGTTCTAAGGTTAAAGGAATTGATAACAAAAACGTGATAAACTATGTCAACTAAAGTACACAAAGGAGCTTTACCGGCAGCCTGTTCTTGTTTGTTGCAGTCTTCTGGATGTTTGAATGTGTGTACTGCAGTTTAAT
Organism: Corydoras sp. C115; assembly: GCA_019802505.1. Lineage (NCBI taxonomy): Eukaryota > Metazoa > Chordata > Actinopteri > Siluriformes > Callichthyidae > Corydoras > Corydoras sp. C115. The sequence goes on from JAFMOC010000233.1 coordinate 399,674, forward strand.
TTCATTTTTTTTTTTTTTTTTTATATTTACAGAACGTGTCCAGAAACCACGGACAACAAAAAGATGAAGACAAATGGTGTCTGAAGTCCATTCAAGTGGTCAGAGTCCTCCAAAAACACTCTTGAAGATGACGGAAGGGGTGTAATGTTGCTCTGCAGAAAAGCAGAATGATTAAATTTTTCATATACAGGGTGTCTGCTGGTGCACTGGCAACCAAGGGAGTGAAGCAATCTGTCCCAAAGATTGATGAAATGTGTTTGTGTGTGTGTGTGTGTGTGTGTGTTTGTGCGCACACACACACATGCAGTGAATGGTCTCCAACTTTCTGTAATGGTTCAGAGGGTAATTTCTGGCTGAGGAAGAAAATGGGACGTGTCACACATTCATCAAATAAACTTGCTTTCTTTTTATGCTATATATATATATATATATATATATAGTAGCACATAGTAGAATGTGGACAGATGGGGTTTGATGTGCAGTAATTTAACTGGCTCAAGCACGAAATCGGATTCTGATAACTTGAACCCATTTTTAGGACGTATACACTATATGACCTCGTGGGTCGGGTGTTATTTCGAGTTCAAAACAAGATCCTTTAAGCACATGGATAAAATGCATTTTTCCAACCGACCCGTCGACCCACCAGCAGGTTTTTCGGATTATGGAAGGAAACGGAGATTACACAGATACGGGGAGAGCATCCAGACTCCACAAAGAGAGAAACAAGGCAGATAAGGTTCTTATGGACAATGAATCCCACCCCATGTTTGAGACTCTAGCAGCACTGGGCAGCACCTTCAGTGACAGGCTACGTCATCCGAAGTGTGTCAGGGAGCGTTACATTCCTGCTGCAGTTAGACCGTACAATCAGCACTGCTCCCAGCAATCACTCCAAACCAAACTAAAAAAATAACACCGTGCAATAAATGTATCACTGATGGTGCAATACATTTCAATCATCTGTATGTGATACCTGCTGCTCAATCAGACACCATATGTGCAGCATTTGATTCCTTTTCTTCCTGTAGGACTGTAAATAACTGAAAATTAGATTTTTATCTTGTATATATAGATTTCGCAGAACAGTGGTTTAGTGGTTTAGCACGTTCTCCTCTCAGCTCTAGGGATCCCCGGTTTGAATCCCCATCTGGGTGGAGTTTCCATGTTCTCCCCGTGTCTGCGTGGGTTTCCTCTGGGTTCTCCGGTTTCCTCCCACAGTCCAAAAACATGGATCAAGTCAATTGAGTTCTCCAAATTGCCCCATATAGAGTGTGTCTGTGTGAGTGAGTGTGTGCCCAGCAATAGATTGGCGCCCTGTCCTGGGTGTATCTGCCCAGCGCCCGAAACGTTCTCCCCTGGATGGGCATGGGGAACCCCCCCGCGACCCTAATAGAGGATAAAGCAGAAGATAATGAATGAATGAATATATAGATTTCTAACTTTGATTAAAAAATGTTACTAGTTTTTTTGTTTAAAATCTCTTCTAATGACTGGATATCTTTTCACCCTCCTCTGTATCTGCTGTATCTGGAGAATGTGAATTTCAGCATTGTGGGACAAATAAAGGTTTATCTTATCTTATCTTCTGTGGGTGTATTTGTGTTTTGCAGTTGATGTGCAAGTTGATTGACGGAGAATACTGACGAGTATGCCGCCGTCTTCTGTGCGTGTTAGCAGCCTTGCTCACAGGGATGCTTTAATATGTTTGATTATGTTAATGACGTTAGATATTTAACATTCAGGAGGCGAGCCCGCTTTGTTTCTGTCAGTAACGAGCCGCCCTCTCCATCCCTCAGTGTCTTGTAGATTGACATCCATCATGCCCGTTACTCTGAATCAATACAGGAAATACAGCTTCCATTTCTGTAATAGGAGCCGGATTGGTCCGTTTCGTTTGTCAGGTCACCTGAAGGGCATGGTGACAGAACCTTGATAAAGTGCCCTTGAGAACAATACCTGAGCAGGGAAAGACTGTCAGAGTCAGCGAGAATGAGACATGGCCGGCTGTAATGCCCGTGACACCACGAGGATGGATGCTTTCTCTGCTAATGCACAGAGCCGCGGCCGATATCTCCAAAGACGTGGCATTAAGTTCAGAAGCCGAATTATTCCACAAAGGAGGTCCGGAGACGTTCTTCCATTCTGTCATTTGAGCGTCTCGGCACGCTAACGAGCGCTCATTACCCGCCGCTTTCAGAAGATCTAACATCGAATATCGACGGCCTCGGCTACCTGATTTCAGCCGCCACGTCGATGAGACTGTCTGCCTCAGCTGCTCCTCACTGCCGCTGCGTTTCTGCGCTCTTCGTTTACATTCTGTATTATTCGTTCTGAGGGCTGACAATTAAACAGATGTTCAGGGAAGAGAAATCATCAGACGGCTCATGGAAGCATGTTGTGGGAGAAGGCGTGAGGGATAAGGAAATGAAAGAATAAAAGACAGCTGCAAAAATTTGGATAAGAAATCAGACTTTTAAACAATAAACTATTTAGAATGTCAACAGTGTGTTTAAATTTATTTATTCACGAAAATGCATTATCCCCATGTTCCCCATGCCCATCCATGGGGAGAACGTTTTGGGCGCTGGGCAGATACACTCAGCACAGGGGGGTAGTCTATCACTGAACACACTCACAAAGAAACACACACACAAACATGTATATGGGGCAATTTGGAGAATTCAATTGACCTTCATCCATGTTTTTGGACTGTGGGAGGAAAGCGGAGAACCCGGAGGAAACCCATGCAGACATGGGGAGAACATGGAAATTCCACCCAGATTGGGATTCGAACCGGGAATCCCTAGCGCTGAGAGGAGAACGTACTAACCACTAAGCCACCGTGCCGCCCTTATATATGCTTCATTCATTCATTATCTTCCGCTTTATCCTCTATTAGGGTCGTGGTGGGGTTCCCCATGCCCATCCAGGGGAGAACGTTACGGGCGCTGGGCAGATAGACACAGGACAGGGCGCCAACCTATCACTGGGCACACACTCACTCACACAGACACACTCTATATGGGGCAATTTTGAGAATTCAATTGACCTTCATCCATGTTTTTGGACTGTGGGAGGAAACCGGAGAACTCGGAGGAAACCCACGCTGACATGGTGAGAACATGGAAACTCCACCCAGATTGGGATTCGAACCGGGAATCCCTAGCGCTGAGAGGAGAACGTGCTAAACCACTAAGCCATCCTGCCGCCCTTATATATGCTTCATTCATTCATTATCTTCCGCTTTATCCTCTATTAGGGTCGCGGTGGGGTTCTCCATGCCCATCCAGGGGAGAACGTTACGGGCGCTGGGCAGATAGACCCAGGACAGGACGCCAATCCATCTCACTCACACACACACACTCTATATGGGGAATATTTGGAGAACTCAATTGACTTGATCCATGTTTTTGGACTGTGGGAGGAAACCGGAGAACCCGGAGGAAACCCACGCAGATACGGGGAGAACATGGAAACTCCACCCAGATGGGGATTCGAACCGGGAATCCCTAGTGCTGAGAGGTGAACGTGCTAACCACTAAGCCACTGTGCCGCCCTTTTATATATATATATTATACCCATAGTGCATTGCATTGACTTCATATAAATCATACTGTACATTATATCCATACTGTAAAGTGCACTGTACTCTGTGCTCTGCTGCATTTAGATGCTTTATTTATAGAGCTATTAAAGATTATGATTTAGTGTCACATTAAAGGATGTAAGAATCATAGAGATAGAGATTGTAGTGCATCTGAAAGTGTGTGAATCGTAACGCTTTACGGTTTGATCTGTATATACGGATTGATTTCAACTCACGCTGCCCAAGTTTGACATTTCAGATTTAGGAGATTATAGCAATCTCCCACACACACCCTCCTCCATACCCTTCTCATAGTTTATTCATTCATTATCTTCCGCTTTATCCTCTATTAGGGTCGCGGTGGGGTTCCCCATGCCCATCCAGGGGAGAACGTCTCGGGCACTGGGCAGATAGACCCAGGACAGGGTGTCAATCCATCGCTGGGCACTCACTCACTCACACATACACACTCTATATGGGGCAATTTTTGAGAATTCAATTGACTTGATCCATGTTTTTGGACTGTGGGAGGAAACTGGAGAACCCGGAGGAAGCCCACGCAGACACGGGGAGAACATGGAAACTCCGCCCAGATGGGGATTCGAACCGGGAATCCCTAGCGCTGAGAGGAGAACGTGCTAACCACTAAGCCCCTCATATTTTATATTTAAATTGTTTATATTTTAAATTGGGCGGCACGGTGGCTTAGTGGTTTAGCACGTTCGCCTCTCAGCGCTAGGGATTCCCATCTGGGTGGAGTTTCCATGTTCTCCCCGTGTCTGCGTGGGTTTCCTCCGGGTTCTCCGGTTTCCTCCCACAGTCCAAAAACATGGATCAAGTCAATTGAATTCTCCAAATGTCTGTGTGAGTGAGTGTGTGCCTAGCGATGGATTGGCGCCCTGTCCTGGGTCTAGCTGCCCAGCGCCCGAGACGTTCTCCCCTGGATGGGCATGGGGAACCCCACCGCGACCCTAATAGAGGATAAAGTGGGAGATAATGAATGAATGAATGTATATTTTAAATTTATGGTATATTTTCTTTCTTATATTTGTAAATATCGCTATTTTTGCACAGTTGTGGGCGCTTGCTCATAGGTTTTTCACTCACCAGTACCCCAGTACAGGTGATGTGACAATAAAAATCCTTGAATCCTTGAAAAATCCTTGAATCCAATTGATCGTCTCCTCACTCTGAAAAATGAAGAGAAGGTTTTTGGCAACGATGAAATTATTTTTTCAGCCTTTGAGCTCTTATATTTATATATTTTTGCAGATTTATTTATACAGTCACTGCAATTACTGCAGAATAAAATCTATTATTATAGTATTTTATTATCTCAGTAATCACAATGAATGTTTTGCCGTCAGCCTTTTCTCAACATCATGCATCCGTGTTAAAGCTCTGCTGCTTTCAGATGACTGTTTATCTCTCGCCTTTTCTTCTCCACCCCTAACAGTGCAGTGTGTTCTCCCACACTTAATTATCACCCACTATTGATTTCGCTCACAGTGTTGGGCCACTGGAGAGAAAAGCATTTAACCCATCCTGTCTAGCGGGCGGGCATTTTGATTTACCACGCAGCGCAGTGTCGTCTGAATGCGCGAGCACGCCTGCGCGTCGTGACGTCCGCAGGACGCCGAAGCCTCGGTTATGTTCCCCATTCATTCCACTGTCAGCTTCTCTCACGCCTTTCTCCACCAGCCGGAGTTTCTTATGAATAATTTCGGAGGTCAGTCCGATCGGCCGTCTATTGTTTGCTGCGCCGCTGTGGAAATAGATTATTTTGTGCTTGCGTCGCGCGCTGCAACAGAAAGCGCCGAAAATAACTGCAGTCCCTCAAGTCATTCAGAGTTCATATCCATTGTTACTCCCATTCAATGAATCCTGAACGTTAAAATGCTGAAAGTATGTGGACCCTCCTGCTGGTCCAGGGTCAGGGCTGGATAGGTTGTACAATAAAGTAATGCAATAGAGTAATCTGAGAACAATTCCTCTCAGCGCTAGGGACTCCCGGTTCGAATCCCCATCTGGGTGGAGTCCAAAACATGGAACAGTCCAAAAACATGGAACAAGTCAATTGAGTTCTCCAAATCGCCCCATATAGAGTGTGTCTGTGTGTGTGAGTGTGTGCCCAGTGATAGATTGGCGCCCTGTCCTGGGTGTATTTACCCAGCGCCTGAAACTTTCTCCCCTGGATGGGCATGGGGATAAAGCGGGAGATAATGGATGGATGGATGGATATGCTTCATTGTGAGAACCTTTCGGAGCGAGGTGAGAGCGAGGTGCCTACACAACATTACATCCACCCAAGTGGGTCCCCAATTTGCAGCTATAACAGCCTCCATTCTACGGGCTGGACTTTGTATAGGATATTAGTCGTGTTTTTATGCAGGACAGCATTCATGAGGTCAGACACTGATGTTGGACAGGAGGGCCTGCTCACTTTATTGTTCTCGTCAGCAGATAACCACTGACGCTGTCCACTCACTAAACAAACAAACAGACGAGCAAAAGATCCCCATCAGCTCAACCTCAGCGTCCATCATCCGGACATACCTCACCTGTCTCTGGCCGTCCGCTGCAGGTTTGTGATTTCCCAGAAAAAAAAAAAAAAAGGTAGTCAACCTTCTGATAAGTGACAGCGTCTGCAGACAGACAGCTCTGTTTCGTAATCCCCTTTAAGCAGCTTTAAGCCTGTCTTTATCATGAAGCTCACTCCTTTTAATTGCGCCTGCCTTAAACGCATTAGGGTGCCAACCTCATGAGCTTTTCTTACTCGAGATAGCACAACGGTAAGCTGGGGCGCAAACCGAAGGAGCGCTTTAAGTGATGTCAGTCTAAATTAATTGGACTGGAGGATGTCTTTTATAGTCCTGTCACTGCTCTTTGGCTTACAGTGTAAACAATCAATGATGGAGCATAAATTATTCCAGCCTGCAGCCTGATCTGAGATACGCGACCCTCTTCCTCTTCATCCGTCTGGTTCCTGGTTACCTTTGATTTGTATGTCGAAGAGAAGAAAACACCAGGAAGGCGGGATGGATGTGAAAAGCACTGTCCTCCACTGGGAGGCTGGAGTGTGAAGATACAAAGAACCTGGGTTTATGTGCAACTCGTGTAAAAGGCGGCGTTTACCTGAAGTGACTCTCTGAAGCATGAGAAGACCTTGTTGTCATATGAATAAATCATAGAAAGCGAAGGGAACGGATGTAGAACATTTTTAGATCTCTGCTATTTGGCAATGTGCGGGTCAAACATTCATGAATGGGCAATACACACACACACACACACACACACACACACACACACACACACACACACACACACACACACACACACACACAGGTCTATATCAAACTGTATTTTGGGTGAATCCACCAGCTCTTTACATTCATTCATTCATTTAAAGATCATGACGTTGAAACTAAGGGCGGCACGGTGGCTTAGTGGTTGGCATGTTCTCCTCTCAGTGCTAGGGATTCCCAATTCAAATCCCAATCTGGTTGGAGTTTGCATGTTCTCCCCGTGTCCATGTGGGTTTCCTCCGGGTTCTCCGGTTTCCTCCCACAGTTCAAAAAACATGGATCAAGGTCAATTGAGTTCTCCAAATCACCCCATATAGAGTGGGTCTGTGTGAGTGAGTGAGTGTGTGGCCAGTGATAGATTGGCGTCCTGTCCTGGGTGTATCTGCCCAGCGCCCGAGACGTTCTCCCCTGGATGGGCAAGGGGAACCCCCCCGCGACCCTAATATAGGATAAAGCGGAAGATAATGGATGGATGGACGTTGAAACTGAACCTTGCCGTCATCTGCTGAACCGACAACCAACTTTTTGTTTGATATTATATTTTTATTGTCATGCTGTGGGCCTAAGCAATCGGACTCCTGGTCAAACGATACAAAAATGAATAGCATTATAATATTTTGACTCTTTTTTTTGGATTCCTTTGGCAGATTTGAATCATGCAATCAGGCCGCTTGGAAATACATAACGTGGAACCATGAGTCTGACACATTGTTCTGCGCCGAGCAGCACCGGCATGCATAATAAGAGCCAGCACCGTTCCAGTGGGGCATTCCAGCAACCCAATCTGCCTCTGCAAATTTAATGCTGGGTATATGGAGGAGCGTGTGACGTGCGCCACATCATCCACGGACGCAGAGTCCGGCCACACGGACAAAACATCAGACCAGAGACGTTCACATCTGCATGGTGGCGGAAGAGTCTCTATTTCATCAACAAGTCGAGTTTAACGGCTCGTAAAAAAAAAAAAAAAAAAAAAAAAAAAAAAAAAAAAAAAAAAAACAAAAAAAAACGGGGCGCCATCTGTTGTGGTGCGGTTTCCAGAGAGCGGTGGGTGGAAAAAAAGAAGCGAGGGAAAAGGCGGAGAGCGAGAAAAGCTGTTTTCATTGGAGCGATCTGCAGCTCTGTTCCCTGATGGCAAAACGCACCTGACTGTGCGCCTTAATCTTCTATGCAAACATAAACTTCGTCCAGTGTGTGATTTAGTGTGTGTGTGTGTGTGTGTGTGTGTGTGTGTGTGTGTGTAGTTGCTGGTGAGTGTAAAGGTTGAAGCACTCTGTTAAGCTGACACACTGCAGTCCGGTGTAATCAGGTGTGTCGAGGGAGTTAATTGAAGGCAGTGTGACAATGGATCAACGAGCCACCAACCCTGTGGCTGGTATTTAGTAAGCGTCCTTACAATCTAACATCGAACGGTCTGGGTGTCAAAGGTTGTTATGTGTTGGTTGGCATGTTCTCCTCATGTGTCCCTCTGACAGTTTTAAACATCCATCCTTCCATTATCTTCTGCTTTATCCTCTACTAGGTGTACGGGGGGTTCTCCATGCCCATCCAGGGGAGAAAGTTTCGGGCGCTGGGCAGATACACCCAGGACAGGGCGCCAATCTATCGCTGGGCACACACTCACTCACACTCTATATGGAGCAATTTGGAGAATTCAATTGACCTTGATCCATGTTTTTGGACTGTGGGAGGAAACTGGAGAACCCGGAGGAAACCCATGTGGACACGGGGAGGACATGGAAAGATCTAAACTAAACAAACATAGTCAATAATCACCTCAAGAATAGTGTCTAAACTAAACATATCCATCCATTATCTTCCCCTTTATCCTCTACTAGGGTCGCGTGGGCAGGGGGAGGTGGTTCCCCATGCCCATACAGGGTAGAATGTTTCGGGCGCTGGGCAGATAGACCCAGGACAGGACGCCAATCTATCACTGGTCACACACTCACTCACACACACACACTCTATATGGGGCAATTGGAGAATTCAAATGACCTTGATCCATGTTTTTGGACTGTGGGAGGAAACCGGGAATCCCTAGTGCTGAGAGGAGAACATGCCAACCACTAAGCCAGTTTTAAACATGTGGCAGGTAAATTAAAGATACTCAGGAGAGCCCGCGGGTGTAAATCTACCTTTTCGTCCAGCTGACTTAAATGTTCACCGTGTTTCTCGTGAGGTCTTTTGGAGAAGCTTCAGTGATGAGGACAGATGATTCGTGTCTGATCCATTTTTACTGGATCTTTTTTTTTTTTCTAGTCTTCCTGTAACTATTAAAAACATGATTTGTTGTGAAATGAAAGAGACGTTTCTTTTCTTCATTCCAGACGTCGTGCTGTGAGGAGAGAGGAACATACGAAATGGCCGTGCTGCTTTCCACACATAATATCTGACTGTGGGTTACACCTCGTATCGGAAACACTGACCCGAACCCCCGGCGTCTGCTTTGAATCATCTGGGTTTGACATATTTTTGGGCAGATCAGGATTATTACGCGCCGCCCAAAAGAAGAGCATGAGAAAGCGTCCGGGCGGAGAGAGCTGGAAATGTGGGCAGTGATGACTTTACTCCGAATTGGGTTTAGGCCATAACTCGGCAAGCCCCGCCGAATAAACAGGTTAGTGAGCGTGAGTGATGTGCTCGGAGACATCCGCAGTGAGGACGCCTGCTGCATGGAGGTACGATTACAGTGATGATCCATCATTTCCAGACGGTGTGATAACCCCAGCTACAGACTGAGGAGGAGGCTCCGGAAAGAAGAGAACAAACTGAACTCCACCTCAGAGATTTCAATCTTCAGAATGCGGACTTTCCAGCACATGCTCTCCAAACGGGGATCTGATGTCTGACTGAAGTTCGCAAACGCCAACTTTAATCTAAAACTGATGGCTCAATTATAAATATTTTTAGAGGAGGTTACAATGGTTAGTGTTCTCCCCTTACAGCAACATAATGCTGGAATTGGTTCAAAGGCAAAAGGTTTGCATGTTCTTCTCATGTATGTGTGTATTTTCTGTGGACCCAACATTCTCCCTCCATTGATGATAAGCATTCTGAATTTTTTACAGTTTAAATGGGTTTCGCAGCACGGTGGCTTAGAGGTTTAGCATGTTCTCCTCTCTGCAATAGGGATTCCCGGTTTGAATCCCCATCTGGGTGGAGTTTCCATGTCCAAAAGCATGGATCAAGTCAATTGAGTTCTCTAAATTGCCCCATGTAGAGTGTGTCTGTGTGTGTGAGTGTGTGCCCAGCGATAAATTGGCGCCCTGTCCTGGGTGTATCTGCCCAGCGCCCGAAACGTTGGGCATGGGGAACCCCCCCCACAACCCTAATATAGGATAAAGCGGAAGATAATGAATGAATGAATGGATAAGTGGCTTTCTGCCCTTTGATAGCTGGACGACGTGTCCAGCGCACCCGTCCTTTGGTCTATTAAATTCTGAATGCAATTCATACAAAAAACTATCAATTCCACCTGGGTTCTCCATCTGCTGAATCTACAGAACCCAGAGTCCCCTACTAGTATTTTTACCTTATTTTCAATGAGCTATGCTGCGGGGTTTAGATTTTGGTCGTACAGACCATCACTCAATCACATATAATAGGAGTATGGAGCCAAACCATCAGGCTGGAATGTCTCATGTCCCTGTGATCATCCTGCGGTTAACGAAGGCTACATTTGGTCATTGTTTGTCTCAGCACTTCTAAGCAGACCCCCATCAAAGTGTTTACACTCTCAGGCATGTCAGAGGTTTCCAGGAATCGGACAGCGTTGCGAAAAAGCTCCGTTTTCAGCCCATTAACTTTCATGCTCATCTAACACGGTTAATAACCCCAAAAAATGTTTACCCATAACACATCCTGCGATGGTGCTGCTTTCTAAACCTGGGTTTGTGCTGTGGGTGGAGCAGGCGAGTCAGGCATGAGCAAAATCTACTGGAAGGAAACTTCACCGAGAGCGCACGACACATCTGCTCCCAGTTACTGTAAACCTGAGCCGTTCCCAAACATCTGTCAAGAGTTAGTGATGATGGAAAATGGGCAGTTCCTGTTCGTAATCTGGGAATAATTTAACCAGCTGAGACTTTATAGCTCTAAAAGCAACTTATTTTTCAGTCAGTGAATGTACAAGCTTTTATTTAATGGCTTTCTTTCATTATTAAAATTTCAGGAACTGCTTTGTTTAGAATCAGATTACACCAGGTTTTCATTTGAAAGGCTGAAAACGGACGAAGCTCGGAAAATGAAACCACTTTATTGACGCGAACACAATTTGTCACAATTTTGGAAAAGAACGCGAACTCTAATGGAAAGGGGGGAGGGGGTGCAATTTTTTTTGGCTATAAGACATTTTCCTCCAGCATCATTTAAACAACCCACTAATAGAAATAAACAGCATTAATCATATTTACGGAACCTTCATATCCAGCAGATGATTGGTGTTACAGTCAAGCCGGGTTTTTTCAGACTTTGCCTTGCAGCAGTTTCTAAGCAACATTACAAAAACCTGGCTTCATATCTGAGAACAATTCTGAATCAGAAATATATTCCAACGGTAAAAAGACAATGCACCGTCACATGGTACACCAAGAAGTGTGTGGGTTCGCTTCTTGGGCGCAACATGCCACCAACACACCACCAACCCAACAGTGACAATACTGAAAACTCATCCATACTAATTATTAGAGGACTAATTGTTAAACTGTCTGTATGGAGTAGCGCCGAATGAATGTAGAAACGAGCTGGTGTACCGAATAAGGTGTCCGTTGGAGGGGGTCAGCGGATGTTATGGAGTGCTCATTATGTGACCTTGCTGCAGGTGCTTAAACTGCAAGACAAGCAATAAAACACGTCTAACAAATCACCTGCCCAATCAGAGGCCTTACACACTGCATTACAACCATCAGCTCGTTTGAGCTCCCATTCCGACCAATGCTGCGACATCATTAATGTGACACCAATAACGTGACCCAGTCATTGGCTACCAATTGCATGTGAGAGAAAACTGATTTTAAGACATTAACATTTAAATAACGTTTGGAAGAATCATGCACTCGGGTTCCGTGTGCACCGTGGCGTCTCATGCATTGTCCCATCGCGGACCTCATGAAAAACCTCAGGAATGTTCAAGTCCCCTTGTAGCCAGATGTTTAAGCCAAGTCATGAAAACACTGCTGCCATTTTCAATTCCATTTCCGCAGTAAACAAACCGCCATCCAATTTCCATCCGAAGTTATGAAACGACACTGATTTTCATTATCAAAACCATCTACTTCCATATTCTACTTATTTTTACTTTAAGCTCCTTGAAACCACAGACGATCGTGAACTTCCCTCCTCGGTCTCTTTGCCTCAAGTGTGTCCAACGTTTTTGCATGAGTGGAAAACGCCAGATCTACGACTGTGACATCACAAAAAGCTCCATGGTAAACGGTGACATCATGCTAGATCACATTATCATCTGAATATGCAAAACCATCTGATGTCTCGGCAGCAAATGAAGAACATACCAATTACAAATCTGTAAAATACATTGATCGAATTTCTACCGAAGTGGCACCATCATGCTGCCACATCATCATTCCACTTGTAATTTGCACTTCAGTTACTGCCCATTGACGGACAGACAGGACAGAGACGGGAACTCGGAGACAAAGAGCAGAGCGGCAGGTGATGTCAAAGCGAAGTCCACAAATCAGACGGCGAGTTAAAACATTTCCCATTCGCCTTTCTTGTTTAAACTCGCGTGACATCTCAGGCTTTGAATCACACACTTGGTGTGTATGCGTGCTTATCCCAGTAATTCGGAGACAAATGCACCAGGACGTCACTTCATAACCTCAGGGTGTGTGTGAGTGCAACGTTCTGTCATCTCTACAGTTCTTAGATCTGCTTTCTGCTGCAGGAGATCGGCTAAATATAGCATGAACCAGAATCTGCATTTCTTCAACCAGCTGTGAGCTGCCACGGTCATCTTCACACACACACACACACACACACACACACACACACACACACACACACCATGTCACTGCCTTCGATGAGGCTACAGGTCTGATTAAAGGCAAACTTTTGTATTTTTTTTAAATTGGATCCTAGAGTTTAAAAGTCTTTGTGCGTCTGCTCTGTGACAGACGGGTGACCTGGCCAATGTTCCAACAGCTTTATGCCCAAAAAGTGTTGGAATGCACCACCGCCAAAGTATTAGGGTTTGAATCTAAATGAATGGCAGATTACATTCCATGTATTTTTTTCCTTTTAGAACCTCATTGCGGGTTTGTTAAGGTTTCCACCCCCTTTAGAGACAAAAAAAAGTTTTTTTGTTTGTTGTTCCCATTAATACAAATACAGTTTAGATTTCCATCATGACACTACATTAAAGTTAATCTCACACGTCTTAATGACTATCGGGAAACATAAAAGGAAATCACTTTCACTCTGCGCCATCAAGTCAGTTAATTACTCGAGGAAGATCTCACGGCAACCTTCCTTCATCTTGGGAAGTTATTCCTGATCATTTTCTTTCTATGACCTTTATGATAGATTTTGGATTTCAACACATGAATGACCCCGCTGCGCTTTCGCGGGGGCATAATGAAGCCCCTGGAGTGCGCAGAGTCGAATTTAGTATTCCGCAGCCACGGGGCAAGTACAGTAAACTGTCATTAATTAAAGCCAACAAGACATTTTATACTACAGCTTTTCAGACGCAGCAGAGTGGGATCAAAGCCATCGGCAGAAACGAAGACAGTTTCGATGTCCTGGGGTGAACGTCTCGAGGGAGGGACTCACTTTACTGACATTTGGAAACATCACAGGAGGTTTCAGCTCATCATTACATTATATTTATAGAGAAAATCATCTCGTTATATAATGATATGCTACTGATGGTACAAATGTTATAATAATTAGGATAATAATTCCATAATTTGGGTAAAAAGAATATAATTAATGATTTAAAAACAAAGAGGATAAAATACAAAGACAAAAGTGACTGCGTATGCAACATATAATACTGTAGGTAGGACACAAAACTTTTTTTTTTTTAATTGAAAATTGAATTAGTGTTATTTGTATTTTTTGTCAGAGGTGTATATCAAGCAATTTTAGAGTATAGCAAGGGTTGTTCCAGGGTAACAGCACCCCAGTGCATTAAGAAAACTCTAAAATGGTTGGTTCTCCATCTGCACCCAACATCTTTGGGACAAATTGGAAAAGGCTGGCTTAAAAATGAATCGTTTAATAAATGAGTGTAGGTTCTGCAACTGTAGACATTTACTGTAAGAGCAGGACTTGCCATGCTCAAATGGGTCCGAGGTCCGGTTCCTGAATAAGCAGCCTGGTATTTTGGTGTGGCGTTTGAACCCACAGTCCAATGATGTCTAAATCAGGTTAACTGGAAATCCCAAACTGCCTCGTAATGGTGATGTGTGCATGGATGGATCTGTTTGTCTGCCACGCGAAGGACTGGTGACCTGCACAGGGTGTTCTGCAGAGGGCCATCTCCATTCGAGTCATGACGTTACATAAACACAGGTTTTGATTAAGTTGAAAGTACATTACACAGCTAATATCCTGCCGGATCTTTCTGCAGACATCAGACCTGCTCACTGTGGAAATTCTGGCCTCAGGTCAGTACAGGATTACTGTCTTTCTATTAAAAAAAAAGCAAAGAGCGGAACTGTGCAGAACTCAAAGTCATGAACTGAACTACTTTTAAAGCCAATTCTGGCTTTTCAATGCCTTCTAACAATACACATGGTCTTATGAGAGTAATTCCTGCTTCGCATCAACTTCACACCTCGGAGTGTGTCCGTTTTTTTCAAGAGGAGTTCCAGAAAGGTTGACCTTCGCACGCTGCTGAGAATGCACAAGGAATTTTAATAGGGTGAGTGCCATAAATCTAGGGAATGCAAAAGCTGCACTATGTCAAGGTCTCCTCAAGCGTCAGGAGCGAGATGACACCAAACAAGATAAAGTGTGCTGCAGTGAATCAGCAAATAAACTACAAATCCTCGCATTGCCTTTGCATCAACATACGGCTCGTCAAGATGAGAGGTTTGCGAACCAGACACTCGCGCTACGCAGCCGCACGCCTTCCTGCAGAGCAGTCTTTGAGCTCCGACCTCAGCAGCATCCCGCGTCTCATTTTACACAGGCCCGGATGCTCGTGCGCCACAGGTAACCGATGCTCACTTAAGTGGTGAGAGAATCTAATCTCGAACGAGAGGCGTATGGGCTTTCCGAGCTCGGGAGACTCTTTAAAAGAGTCTGCCATGGGTTCTGTGAATGGTTCCATTTCTCGGTGCAATCAGATCCACCAGAAACATTTGAAAAGTTTTCCCATGCTTCTGAACCGTCATGGATGTTTGTATTCTCACGCACTTTCAATTGCAAATGTGTGTTCATGTATTCAGTTTGAACTACATTCCCTTCCAGCTTTTAACTCGTTTGGATTATGAGAGGCTTCTCATTTAAGTTTTCCATAAAGACAAAAACGAAGATTCCAGGGGTCTCGTCCTGGAACCAGTTAAGTGTAAAGCTGCAGAGAAGATCAACAAAGGACAGAACCATTTGGAACGTGTGTTCATGGCTTGCAAATAAATGCATCTGGATTCCATTAAGAAAATGCCCTGCATGGCTGTGTGTGTGTGTGTGTGTGTGTGTGTGGTAGGGAGTGAGTGCTCTCTTTAATAAACTGCAGACCACTCGCCTCCGTTTTTTCTTAAATGAAGTGCAGAGTTGTAAAATTTTGGCCCTTTGATGGATCCATAACACACACAAAAAAAACAATCTCCAACTCCAAACACATCAGTGGTATTGATGAAGACGTCATCAAAAACGACACACTTAAAAAATTTATATTTAAAAAAAATAAAGCTACAACAGTACAGACCATGTGAATTAAAACGACCCAAATAAGGCTTTTTTCTTAACTTTGGAAAGCAAGCTGCCTCTGTACTCACGACCTTCCAGAATAAAGTGGAACCTGAAGGAAGCTGAAGGAAGCTGAAGGTTGAGTGCAGGGTGGACTCACCCAGGAGCGCGCAGGCGGCCGGGTTGCGCATCGCGGCTGCGGGCTGAAGGTGGACTGAAGTCCCTGCGGTGGAGACACTGCGCCTCGGAGCGCGCAGGCGAACAGAGCCGCTGCAGAGCGACGCTCTCTGAATTCAGAGGTGGAACGCAGGTGGAACCCCGAGTGCCAAGGACGGCGCGTCTTAAGACATACTGAGAGACGAGCGCACGCCGCCTCCTTCCCCTCCTTCGCCTGTTAGGGGACAGCGCCGCGTCCCCGGGACGCTTCCATGGGTCCTGCCTCGGAGATCAAAGCGAGCGCACTCCGCCGCTCGTCCTCGCGGGTCGGCTTCCCCTCGGTTCTGTACCCGGTTCTGTACCCGGTCCGGTCCGGTCCGGTCCTTTGCGCGCGTGGAGCGTGTGTGGGATGTGGAGTTGAGGGGGAGGAGGGATGGAGGGAGACCCTACAGTCCCAACAGCTTGCAGAAGTCCGCGCTCGGGCGGCAGGGGCGCAGACTGCAGAGCGGCGGCGCGCGGCGCGCTTTAAAGCGCCACACCACGGCACGCACGCGCTCCTGCCGGGCTCCACGCCGACTGTGCGTCACGACGAGACTGCGTTTCCACGCCACGCAGGGGCTTCGTCTGAAGTGGCGCGCAATTTGGGGAATTTTTTTGGGGGGGAATTTGGCAATAACGATCAGGCGCTTTGGCTTTGCGCGCTCTCTCTCTCTCTGTGTGTGTGTGTGTGTGTGTGTGTGTGTGATGCTTATAAACAAGTCTCATTTACAGAAACAGTCACTTGGACCAATTTGCTGCGTAAATCCCATCACTCGCGATGTTTACAGTCTGTAGAATGACCCCAAGGCATCTTCCACGTTTCCTAAATTGGCAAAAGTAAAGAGACACACCCCTTAATTATTGGATTCAGGTGTTGTGTTCAGTCCCACCGCCAGAGGTGCTGGAAAAATCCTAAACAGTTTGGGGAAGGCCATACCTCTATTCCCCAGTGCACTAAGGAAGGCAGAGTTGGGTGTGGCAGAAACATACAGCCCTGATCACAACCCCATTGAACACCTTTGGGATGCGGTAGCTCAGTGGTTAGTACGTTGGGCTATCAATCTGAAGGTTGGTGGTTCAAATCCACTGAAGTTACCAGTGTGGGTGCTTGAGCAAGGCCCTTAACCCTCATTGCTCCAGTTGTGTTCATCTTGTAACTTGCTTTGGATAAAAGTGTCTGATAAATGTCCGAATGAAATGAATTGGAATGGAGATTCAGGGATTTTTAGGTTAAATGTGATGTTTTGTAGGTGTAGTTGTACCAATACTTTTGGTCTGAACTGCTGAGGGTGGAGAACCTGTGGCAGGATTTTTGGTCATCAAATCAAATAAAACCCAAGAGATTCGGCGTCCTGTTGCAGAATCAGTGGACAAAATCTGCATTTATATCCACATTTCAATCTGCCTCTGGTGGTTTAATGATGTGGAAAATTATTTCCTGGCACACAATGGACCCTCAATGCCAATCAAGCATTATCCCAATCACACAAATTATTCAAATTACGAGTCATTATTCCAATTATAAATTATCATCTTGAGTGTTTCTGCTTATCATGAGCATCTCTTAATAAGCACACTGTACTTCACCTCAGCTGATTACCTCCATCATGAGTATTTAGGATCTGTGTTAAAATTACAAAACAATTCAAGATGTTTCGAGAATTCCCAGTCGACTTGACCATCAAATCCCGGGATGGACTTTAGTTTGAGATGCTGCTGGCTGAGTGTATGGATATGGTATATGGAGGTGAAACAGGGGGCCTGACCCTGGACTCCTGTGGAACGATTCATTCTCTTTCTGAACTCAGCATGTTCACAAACCCTGATTGTCTGCTTTGGTTCCTCTGATTATTTTTTCAATAAGCTTCAGATGTGACACTCATCGAAATGCCGATGCCCAAGAGCAGCATTCCAGCTCAGACTCATTCCCTTTCAGCTTTGTCAGAATGAATTTCACTGTTTTAACTTTCCTAACCCCTGGCTGAGTGGTGATGGTTCTTGACTGTTAATCAGAAGCTGAGGGTTTAAGCCCATGGACTGCCAAACTGCTTCTGTTAAACCTCAGCTGCTTAGAATGTGTCGAGTCTGCAGTTTAGCCAGTCGCTCTGAATGAGGGAATCTGCTCAATATTTAATGTATATTTCATATATTTTTATGCCGACTGCATAGATCCTGTGTTTGATCTCCATATTCTCACAGACATGTTTTTCAAAATTAATTGCGATGCATTTGCAGAATGTGGTTTTTATTTATAGAGTGAAGAAAATGTAGCAGCAGAGGAGAGCAAGGGCTTGAACAAACAAGAGAGTGTCTCTCCCAGCCTACCATCTGTCTGTCCATCATTCTGCTTTTTCCCTCATCTCCACCTACCCAACCTTAATTCCCTTATTTTTTTCATCCGATCATCATACTTGCTTAAAAAATGTAATTAAATAATAACATTCATTCATTCATTCATTATCTCCCGCTTTATCCTCTATTAGGGTCGCGGTGGGGTTCCCCATGCCCATCCAGGGGAGAACGTCTCGGGCGCTGGGCAGATAGACCCAGGACAGGGCGCCAATCCATCGCTGGGCACATACTCACTCACACAGACACACTTTATAAGGGGCAATTTTGAGAATTCAATCGACTTGATCCATGTTTTTGGACTGTGGGAGGAAACCGGAGAACCCGGAGGAAACCCACGCAGACACGGGGAGAACATGGAAACTCCACCCAGATAGGGATTCGAACCGGGAACCCCTAGCGCTGAGAGGCGAACGTGCTAACCACTAAGCCACCGTGCCGCCTTAAATAATAACAATAATAATAAAATAATTATGTATTGTCTTATTTGATATTCAGCCGCTTGAACAACTGTTTATTTAGCACCAATAAATTAATGTGGACGTTTTAAAGTTGAGTCTAAACTTGTTGAGTGTCAGTGTCATAACTGATTAAAGAACCCACCTGTGATGTTCTGTTGTGTAGGTCTGTGTGTTTGACTGTTTCTCTTGGATGGCTTTAGGTTCTCACCTTCCTGAGCTCATTTAAAAAATAATACTTGTGTGAAACTTAAAAAATAAGAGAATATTTGTTGGTCTGACACGTTGAACAGCAGTATCAAAAAAAAAAATCTAATCAAATCAGGTTTATTAGTCACATGCGTAGATGTACAGCCAGCAGTGAAAGTCTTTTCTTTTCATTCATTATCTTCCGCTTTATCCTCTATTAGTGTCGCGGTAGGGTTCCCCATGCCCATCCAGGGGAGAACGTCTCAGGCGCTGGGCAGATACACCCAGGACAGGGCGCCAATCTATCGCTGGGCACACACACACTCACACAAACACCCACTCTATATGGGGCAATTTGAAGAACTCAATTGACTTGATCCATGTTTTTGGACTGTGGGAGGAAACCGGAGAACCCGGAGGAAACCCACGCGGACACGGGGAGAACATGGAAACTCCACCCAGATGGGGATTCGAACCGCGAATCCCTAGCGCCGAGAACGTGCTAAACCACTAAGCCACCGTGCCGCCCAGTTTGGAATTACAGTAAAGAAAAAAAAATTGATTTACAAAACAGTTATTCAGAATGATACGTAAACTAGAATAAAATAAAATATCTATTTACAATGTGTAATTAAAAATAAAAAATAAAAAAAGAAACTGTACAAATATGGCACTGTAATAGATATAAACTAAAAATTGTTGTATAAGTTCTGATTGAAGTGAGTAAAGTTCACTGCTCTGTACATGCAGTTGCACACATTTTGAATGTTGTCGCTGCTGCATTCATTCAGATGCACAACAACAAGAGTGTTGAGGATAAAAGGATGCAACCTGCTTTTTATGAAATCGCCGTCTCAAGAGAAGAAATTGATCCGACCAGGTCAAAAAGGAAATGGATTTTTATTTCTAGGGGGCAGATTTTGACTTTAAATAAAGATTTCCAATAAAACTAAAAGGAACAAATCTGTCTTGTTTTGTGCTCTGTATTATTTACAAAAGTAAGACTGAGGGTGAAACATGAGACTGGATCGGAATATGGATCTCTGTGTTTCTCTCTTTCTCTCTCTCTCTCTCTCTCTCTCTCTCTCTCTCTCTCTCTCTCTCTCTCTCTCTCTCTCTCTCTCTCTCTCTCTCTCTCTCTCTATATATATATATATATATATATATATATATATATATATATATATATATATATATATATATAAAGCCTCTTTAATAGTTGCCAACTCCTATATATATATATATATATATATATATATATATATATATATATATATATATATATATATATATATATATATATATATATATATATATATATATATATATATATATAAAGCCTCTTTAATAGTTGCCAACTCCTATATATATATATATATATATATATATATATATATATATATATATATATATGGGCGGCACGGTGGCTTAGTGGTTAGCACGTTCGCCTCTCAGCGCTAGGGATTCCCGGTTCGAATCCCCATCTGGGTGGAGTTTCCATGTTCTCCCCGTGTCCGTGTGGGTTTTCTCCGGGTTCTCCGGTTTCCTCCCACAGTCCAAAAACATGGATCAAGTTAATTGAGTTCTCTAAATTGCCCCATTTTGAGTGTGTGAGTGTGTACCCAGCGATGGATTGGCGCCCTGTCCTGGGTGTATCTGCCCAGCGCCCGAGACGTTCTCCCCTGGATGGGCATGGGGAACCCCACCGCGACCCTAATAGAGGATAAAGCGGGAGATAATGAATGAATGAATGATATATATATATATATATATATATATATATATATATATATATATATATATATATATATATATATATATATATATATATATATTGGAGTTGGCAACTATTAAAGAGGCTTTATTGTCATTTCAGCTACATACAAGCACATACTAAAACAAAACAACATTACCCCACAATCCTAAACACAGATTACAGAATGTAAATGCAACAAAACATTACAGTGCGAACAAGAACGAGTGTAATATTTCATGCAACAAACATCGTGCAGCGTCCTTCAAACTTGATTCCATTTATACTTAAAAGATCACTTTTTTTTATTGTTTACTACGAACACTTCATGTGCATATTTAAAAAATATGTCTTTAAATGTTATGTATTTTGTGCAAAGCAGCCATATGGTATTCAAAAACAGACAGATCCAAACCGTATGGTTTAAAAAACACATCTCTTTGTAGTTTTATGTCTTGTATTTACTGCATTTCTTTGCAATTAGTTAAGAAAGCAAGAACATTCTGCTATAAATAATCACTATATGGAAACAGATATCAAACAATTACCATTTAATTCTGTTGAACTAAAGGGTTAAATGCACTCTTTACCTGTAAGGTGATAAAAATTATTTTCCAACGTCCCACATCGTCTTTGATCTAATTTTTTAAAAAGATGGAACGGAGTGCTGTCTTAAATCTGGATAAAAGAAATATCACTTAAAGTTGCAAGCATTAAAAATAACCCATTTAATTCATCTTGGAAATGTATGCTTTCCTTAAATAGCCAGGGAACAGCACACAGCTCTATTCCCTTTAAGGCAGTGTGGGCCTGTGATTTATTTATTACTTGGTTTGTTGGCTGAAATGTGAACGGGCGATGCGTGTTAAGTAAACAAGCTGATTGAAAGAGAAAGTGCAGCGGTGTGCAGTCTCCAGCCACATTAATACCCGAATCGGATTTGGCTCTGGCCCCCCGTCGACCTGAACCCCTAAACCTGCTGCAGATGTATTTACACACAAAGACAGTATGTATATATTTTCTTTTGCATTTGATGCATCACCTTGCAGAATTTTGCAGCACTCAGCTAAACACGCCCACATGTTTTAATGCATCTCTTGTTTCATTTGGTCCTCAAAACAAAAGCCAAATCCCATTTTAATTACATTATTATATGTAAATACATTTGGGGTCTTTAACAAGTAAAATGTGGAGCCAGAAAGATAAACAGGCGTGAGATAGTTAATGATCTGTGGGAGAAAATCCTATAATAGAATGATAAAAGAATGCATTTCACGTCATGTTAATACATTTATTGCCTGAGTGATGGATTTTACTGTTTCATGCAAAGTGAGTGATGATGGCATCCCATCACCTGTCAGATCTGTCTGCGCTCAACACCCAAGCTGTTTGTCAAGACTGCATCACCCCGTCCTCTCACTGAACACAGGGCCACTGGCATCAACTTTCCAAAGACAGCAAGTCAAAGCTTCTCTTAGTCGAACCGGACAGGATACATAAATCTGATAAATAACCTGCATGATGTCGCGTCTACCTTTATATTTAGGTCTGCATGCAGCCAGTTACACAATGTGTTGTTTCATCCTGCGTTGTGTGAGAAAGTTCTGGATTCTTGTATTTTATCTGAACTCTAAATGAATGTAATCTGTTAATTGCTGAGTTCTCATCATATTTTATTTTCTTCCACTTAATCCTATGATTGGGCAATTGAGGGGGGGTGGGGGGTCTGGTGCAGAGCCTACACCCAGGACAGGGTGACAGTCCATCACTGGGCACACACTCACACAGACACACACTAATATAGGGGCAATTTATAGCAGCCAATTCACCCTACATCCATGTTTTTTGGTCTGAGGGAGGAAACCGGAGGACCCAGAATGAACCCAGACTAACTAGCTGATAATGGAATGGTAGTGCCATGTGGACCATAATACCTGAATATATATAAAATCTAAAAACCTCTCTAACATGCATCGGTTTGTATTTATAAAAACATTTCATATAACAAAATATTTTAGAGTCCTGATTACGTTATTCGAATGGAACTTCATGTCACGCGCTGTGTGCAAAAAGAAAAAAAAAAACCTTCAAGTCCCTTTGATTGCATTGTGGCAATATTTTTGGACCTGCTAAATGCATGAAAGCTTAATCTACTTAAAGTGCAAAATGCATGATTTTTTAACAAGCCTCAGAGACAACACAGTTTGGCTTTTAGTAGCGATGTTTCTCGGTGCCATGTGCGGATTTGCAATGCTAATTGCTGAGAATGGGCTTGTCATTAAAAGCCCTGATGAAAGTGCTCCTTCTTCAATGCCTTTTTATACCTTAATTAAGCCGTAGCCTGATGTAGACAGACAGAATCAGAATACATTCTGCAATGCTGAATTTAGAAAATTAACAATAAAATAATAATTCCATTTGGTCATTTAGCAGACGCTTTTATCCAAAGGGTTGTTACAGCATCCCTGGAGCAATGAGGGGTTAAGGGTCTTGCTCAAGAACCATCATTGATAATTTTAGTGGACCTGGGATTTGAACCCACAAACTTTAGATTGATAGTCCAACATCCTGATCACTGAGCTGCTCACATAAAAAAAAAAAAAAAAAATAATAATAATAAATAATAATAATCATCATCATCATCATCATCATCATCATCATCATCATCATCATCATCATCATCATCATAAAAACCTATATAAAGACATATGAATTTAACTGGTGGGGAAAAAAATAAATAATAAAGATATTTATCAGAAAACTGACCTGCAAATTCATTCATTCATTCATTCTCTCCCGCTTTATCCTCTAGTCGGGTCGCGGTGGGGTTCACCATGCCCATCCAGGGGAGAAACACCCAGGACAGGGCGCCAATCCATCGCTGGGTACACACTCACACACACTCTATATGGGGCAATTTAGAGAACTCAATTAACTTTATCCATGTTTTTGGACTGTGGGAGGAAACCGGAGAACCCGGAGGAAACCCACGCGGACACGGGGAGAACATGGAAATTCCACCCAGATGGGGATTCGAACCGGGAATCCCTAGCGCTGAGAGGAGAACGTGCTAAACCACTAAGCCACCGTGCCGCCGACCTGCAAATTACATTTTAAATTAATATCTTACAAGTTGTCTTCTTCCGTCAAATTTCTAAGACTTACCCCTTTCCATCATTTTGTTCTTTTGCAGCTTGATCACATGATTAAGCTCCATTTGAATGAATCCGTGTTCAATCCGTCCGGCCTAAAAAAAAAATCCAAAAACACAAGAAGGGCTTGTGATCAGATCAGACAGACACGGTGGCTTGGGCCAAAATATTTATGGTGCAAACCTAACAAACTGCTCATCCTTTCCTCTCGTGCTTTTCAACAGCTGGGACTTGGCATCTCGTTAAAACTGAAGGATGGCTGGATGGACGGAGACGCTGTGAGAAATTCTACTTGAGTCTGCGAAGGCTAAAAAGTAATCAAAGATAAATCGTGAAACGCAGTCTGCAGGCATCTTGAGCAATACCTGGAATACATCTGCCGGAGGAAAAAGGAAATGTCACTCACAGATAATGTGCAAAGCTGGTAGACATCCCCAAAAACATATTGTTAACAAATACCACTTACCACTTAAGGTACCTGGGGCTTAGTGTGTTACATTTCTAAAAATAACCTTTCACACATTAACAGATTTAACTACAAATAAAGGTATTTTTGGAAAATACACTGAACAAATGTATTGGGACGCACAGATCCTAAACTTTTGGATGGTAGGAGTTACCTGCTCCTTTATTTCTTTATGGCAGCTCTTTTGGGACTTTTTCAGCCAGACAATGCACAATGCCATACGTCTTAATCTTGCAGAACAATTGCTACACTATAGAACCTATGTGATGAATTGCTGCAGTTCTAAAGGTTGAGGAAGCTCCAGTAAGCTTTTGTTTATCACCTTTTATTGAGTGTGTTAAGTAATCAGCAATCCTGAAATCTGATTAAAAACTGGTGAAAATTGTGCAAATATATAACAATAATAATAACAATAATAATAATTAGAAGAAAAGGAAGAAGAAGAATGTTATGAGCCATTCTCGTCGTGACTCTTGATGTCAGATGGGTGTTTTTGAATGTTCATTTAATTTAATCAGACAAGGTTGAGATCAAGCCATATATGAAAATAACGTGCTTCCAGGCAGTCAGGATGGAAAGAGCTGATTTATTGACCTCGGCACATTGCTTCCCATTTGAGGTTTCACAACTGCAGGGCCTTTGTGATTTGCAGATCATACACAATGAGGTCTCATGGTGGATAGAACACAGGTAAACAGATCTGAAATGTTTTTACCTCCACAGTCACTGTCAAGCACAAATAAAGACACAAGATAAAGAGATACTAAATAGTGTGGTATATGAACAAAAGGATAATTGCCCTTTCCTCAAACACAAGGCAGCTTTTGACAGGATTTTGATGTGTGTCTGTGGATTTTTATGGGTTTGAATTCGGATGACTTTGATTTTATAGATAATAGCTAAATTAAAGATATAGATTTAATGTTTAAGACTTTTTTTGTTGCTCACATAAAGTATCACACAAAAATGACTTTGGTATCATCTCACTTGAAACCTTTGATGACACTGACATGATATCACACTGACCCAATGCATTCGGGTCAGTTAATCCATGTTTTTCAACAGTGGGAGGAAACCGGAGAGCCCAGCGGAAACCCACGCGGACACGGGGAGAACATGGAAACTCCACCCAGATTGTTATTCGAACCGGGAATCCCTAGAACATGCCAACCACTAAGCCACCATCACCAAGCTACATCACCAATTTAATTTTATTATATTTAATATCAAACATGTGATCATTCAGTTTGTAAGCTGTTATGATGTAACACAAAACCAACACAGCAGATGGAGATGCCAGTAATCCATTGAGTTCCAGTGCATCTGACTCTGGATCAGCGATCTGAGACAGAAACAGCTGCTTTACTGAAACTTTTTACAAACTACATCTTATAAGAAGCTTTAATGTGCATTATTGTTAATACTGATTGTTAATAATGATTTAGTGCAGTATGCAGCCTGGCCGTCGTTTAAAGACTGGCGCTCCGTTTAAGCTCATTCCATTTTTCATTGATGATTAGTGTAATTTGTTGTACAGCTGTGACCTCGTGAGTTTCTAAACATTTAAATGCCAAAGATGTACGCGTCCTAATCGCCATGCCTTGTAGAATCACTGACCATGTCTTATGGTTTATAGAAAACAGCATCGGCTCTACCTCCAGCACCAGCCATAAATCACAACATAAAGGGAAGATGTGCACACACACACACACACACACACACACACACACACACTACAGCAAGGTGACCCTGTTTGTGCCACCATTCTGATACCGTTACAAAGTTAAATGGCTTCCTGAGAAACAATACAGATGCATCTCTTTTGTGCGATGCACTATTTTTAGCACCATGCCAAGAACCTTCAGCGTTCGAGTTTCACGGCTCATGGATCTTTTGTAATTTAATGAGGGAAGGGACGGCCTTCAGAGATTTATGCCTGAGGTCTCGTGGCAGCACTGGCCTCACTGTTTATTGATCCACACTCACGGTTTGTTTATGGGTCAGTAAAGTGCATTCCTACATTCGTTTTAATGTAACTAAGACTCGCACGTCACTCATCAGAGTCACTGCCCTTTAAACCCCAAAAACAAGCCCCGCCCCCTCAACCCCAACTCACCCGTCGGTATCCACAAAGCTGCAATCATCATGGCCAGCCAGGTAGCCTGCGAAACGTGTGCTCCGTCTCACGTTCCAGGCAGAAGGACACGGCCATGAGGACAGGGGACTCGTCTTGTCGACAGCCTCCCTTTTGACTGCGGTGAACAGGGACAGATGTCCGATCCTTTCTGCCAAATCGCCACTGATTTCGGAAAGTCCACATTGTTCTTTCGCTTTGATTTATTCATGATGGCTTCACATCTGAAAAGTTCCTTCGAGACCTGAGAGCGAGGGCGAGACAAAGATAGTGACAGCGGAACGGTAATCATCACGATGATGTCATAGGGTGGAATTAGAATCAAACCAAGGGTCAAATTTAAAGATTCCAGATCTGACTCACATGTAGGTTCCACTGCCAAATTTCCACCAGATCAGTTTTAGAACACGTGGACAAAAATCGTACATACAAATCCTTTATTATACATATCCTTTATTTATCACATATCCTTTATTTATCACATATCCTTTATTTATCACATATCCTTTATTGTGATCCTTGTGTTTCACGTTTATTTTCCTTGTTTATGTCGGTTGTGTAGCACCTTGTTCCTGGGGAACGCTGTCTCGTTCCACATATACTGTACTGTACTTTATATTGTGGAATGACAAATAAAATACTTGAAGACTTGAAGCAAACATATTCACTGGAAAACTGCATTTGAGCTGAAGGTGGTTCTCATCTGAAAACAAGAGGATTCAAAATAACATACAATAACTTATTCACAAAATATTAAAGATATGATAAATATATATTTAAAACTATTTAAAAAAGAATAATATTCTAAAGTGGAACCCAAGGAGTTGGCGGCACGGTGGCTTAGTGGTTACACGTTCTCCTCTCAGCGCTAGGGATTCCCGGTTCGAATCCCCATCTGGGTAGAGTTTCCACGTTCTCCCCGTGTCCGTGTGGGTTTCCTCTGGGTTCTCCGGTTTCCTCCCACAGTCCAAAAACATGGATCAAGTCTTGATCGAGTTCTCCAAATTGCCCCATGTAGAGTGTGTGTGTGTCAGTGAGTGTGTGCCCAGCGATATGTTGGCGCCCCGTCCTGGGTGTGTCTGCCCGGCGCCCAAGATGCTCTCCCCTGGATGGGCATGTCCTTGGGTTCCATTCATTCATTCATTATCTCCCGCTTTATCCTCTATTAGGGTCGCGGTGGGGTTCCCCATGCCCATCCAGGGGAGAACGTCTTGGGCGCTGGGCAGATAGACCCAGGACAGGGCGCCAATCCATCGCTGGGCACACACTCACTCACAGACACACTCTATATGGGGCAATTTGGAGAATTCAATTGACTTGATCCATGTTTTTTGGGCTGTGGGAGGAAACCGGAGAACCCGGAGAAAACCCACGCAGACGCGGGGAGAACATGGAAACTCCACCCAGATGGGGATTCGAACCGGGAATCCCTAGCGCTGAGATGCGAACGTGCTAATCACTAAGCCACCGTGCCGCCAACTCCTTGGGTTCCACTTTAGAATATTATTTTTTTAAATAGTTTTAAATATATTTATCATATCTTTAATATTTTGTGAATAAGTTATTGTATGTTATTTTGAATCCTCTTGTTTTCAGATGAGGACCACCTTCAGCTCAAATGCAGTTTTCCAGTGCTGACCATGGGCCACGTCCGTTTGCTCTCTGGTTTAGTTAAAGCATCAGTCACGCATTCGCGTGTTTATATTCAATACTTTTTACTTATTTACACTTGTTGCTCTAAATTACAGCCTTTACTGCGGGATCCTGAATCTTACGACACGCCTGATAAAGAACAGAATTATGACTCAAATGCAGCATCATCTGCCTCAGCACATTTCCAAAAGCATCCGTCTCCTCTCTCCTAAAGGCCCTTGCGGTTGAATAGATTTTCTCATTCCTGCACGAGAACAAAGCCTCTAATGAGATGTGATTAACTTAGATGTTAGCCAAATTGAGTTACGACATTTATAACCAGATGTGAGCCGCTTCTTTTGCATCTTCACCTTCTCATCTAACCACACAACAATAAAGAAATCCATGTCAGCAAAACCTCTCTGGCTTTCCATCTCAATCTGGGCAATGGAAACGATCACAGTTCGGTGATGAACATTTTTAAAAAGAGGTATTGAACCAAATAAATAAACTAATTATCCTCAATTGGAAAACCAAATTAAATGTCCTGCCTTATATTGATCTTTTAGCTTTTAAAGGTCTTTAGAAGTGTTGGCTGAGAGATGGCTGCTTTGGCAGATGCTTATGCTTTTGTTAATTAAATTAAAAAATATATTTTATTTGAATTATTTTCTATTATTTCTTTTGCAGTTAGGGTTGCATATTAATACACTTTTGTGAGGTGGTAGCATGTTCAGACATAATGAGTGGAGCTGGTGGACCTGCAGACTCAGAAACGATTAACAACACAACCTTAAAGTGTGGCGCTGCTGAGCCAATTAACCCAAACAAGCCCCAGGTGAAATCCATCACCCCACCTGCTTTCTTGGCTCCACCTCTCGTTCATAAATAAGTGTTTGATCATGACTCCATCACTACAGATGCTGTGAAATTAGAAATTATGCTGTGGAGATGTTGAAATTATTAATCATTCCTCAGTTTTGGTAATCAATATTTCATTTCTTTCTAAAGAAGCTTAGTGCAGATGAAATGTAAAGCTCATGTCGTTATTGTAGATGTGCCAAGACTTTAGAACCCTAATCTGATATATGAATGCTGTCATCTGGGATAATTCCTGGCTCAGAACAAAGACTCCAATACAAAGAACACTTCACCAAACTCTCAGATCAAAGGTAAAAGCATATAACTGTCATTTAAATATTTTTAGAAAATGCTGAATACCAAATTAAACTTAAACCAAGGCTTAATTTCTTCTGGGATCCACTTTAGAATATTATTCTTTTTAAAATTGTCTTAAATATATATTTACATCTTTAATATTTTGTATATAAGTTGTTGTATGTTATTTTAAATCCTCTTGGTTTGTAAAGTCGAGTTTGGAAGCTGTATTAAATCACTCCTGTGTGAGTGAGTCAGATGAGTTAACCCTCTCCAGCGTGAACGCATCAGTCCATGAATCAGCCACCTATATGAGCCTTGAAGTCTGAACGAAATCGGGTTGATTTATACAGCATTCAGTCACTTTGATCAGCAGCTTGTCTTTTGTTTAAACTGTTATCTTGATGACGCGGCACCCTCTCACCTGCTTAAACCAGAGGGACCATATTTTATTTTCTTCAGGAGAACTGAATTTGTGTTTGTCCTTTCTATTCTTATTTAATCCATCTGATTAAAATCTCCAAACAACTCTCCAAACTTGGTTGTAATGGGTGAAGATGGTTACTCTGGTTCTTAGTTAGTTTATATCTATATAATCTATCAGGAAAATCAAAATGCATATACATAGTATAAGATTACACATCAGACAATAAAGTCTCATAAAGCCGGTTCAATAGGATTATACACTGTTCCCAACAGTCTAATGTGTACAGTCAGTAAAATTTGGAGGAAGTCCTGAACCTGCTTTTCTGAATTGGCATTGGAGTGCAATTTCCACGTTTCAGTCTGTCAACCGGCCAAAGGCTGGAGGTTATAAAGGAGACACGTTCTCTGGTGAATTTGTGCAATGATGAGTGCAAGGACAAAAATCTGACTATTTTCATCATTGTGCTCGAGGAAAATGAAGAGCCTTATTTGTCCTATTTTGGTGGAAGCATGGGAGTCTGAGTCAGCTGAAGTACACTGGATGGTAGAACGTACTGGGAGACGTTCAGGTGTTTCGTTCAGTCCCATTGCTGCAGCGTTTTGAATAGTTGTATGGTTCCGACATCAAAGGAACAGTTTGGTAATGGAGTTTTTTTCAGTTCCTGTGCTCCCGTCTGCAAAGCAAGATCAATAATGAAATGTTTGGGTGAGGTTATTAGAACAGAGGCCCTCTTATCTACTTTAGTGTTTGACCTCAGTCTACAGGATGATCGGCAAACAAGCTCCACACTCGCTCCAAAAATACGAGACGATACAGCTGATGGAATACAGCTGCTGCAACAGCAGATTTGCCTGGCTGTGTGTGTGCAAAGATCTTATTTTAATGGTTGATGTTATTTTGATATATTCTGTTTAAGATGAGAAGCAGACAGCTTGTCAGTGTTTCATATCATCACCAAATCTCTCACCCCAGAACAACTCTTAACAAATCCTGCAGACCGAGATGGCAGCTGTACAAAAATCAGTCGAGCAAGATCATCTTTCTGACAAGCCCTGGAGTGGCAGGGGGACAGCGTATCAAAATTTTATCGTGATATGAAATGTACACATCTTTATTCTTCAGATCAACCCTAGACTTCCGACCACCACGGGGATCTATTACTGCCCCGCTGTTTAGATATGAAGCATTATGTGACACATCCATCCATAATGACTCGCCCGTACGGCTCCTCCGAAAACTCTCTTTAGGCTTATGAGATATCAGGACACATCTCCACACTCGCTGCGCCAAATATAGCTGCATCTAACCACGGGGATCGAGCCGACTCCGACTCTCCGGCAGTGTCACGCTTACTGTACAGAAGTGACGATTAAAAAGAAACGATTGGCTCTTTGTAAAATACCAGAGGTTGCCGGGTTTAGTCACGCTGCTAGATGGAGCTTGGAGATTTTCCGTTTAACATCCTGAACGGCCCCTGCAGGCAGTAAGACATTTTCAAAAATCAATCAGTCTGTCCATTCATTTACTATATGAACTCACTCAGGCTCCCACAGAAGGGCCCCAAGTACAAACACAGCATCGTTTAGTTTCTAACATCAAGAATCTGAAGAGCTGAAAAACTTTTACGTCAGTGTAATGTCCTGCGTTGCTGTAGATCATCAGCGTGTTGTTTTGATTTAAGTCCATATTGTATTGAGGACTCAGTGACACAGCTGAAAAGTTTCCGCTTCATTTTTTATATTGATTTAGATTTTTTTTTTTTGTTATTTTTGGTCCCGTCATGTGATTTTAAACCTTTGAAGGTTGTCATATCTTTGGAAGACTATGCCAAGTCACTGGCCGGACACAGATGGGCGGGGCCACACAAAGCAAATCGGCAGGAAAATATTCAACTCAAGCAAAGTTACTCATGTGGTTCCTTAGTTAAGGCCTTTAAACCTCATTGTTGCAGGGGTTCGGGATCATGTTCAAGCCATTTATAGAATGCTTTTTACAACAATACAACTTTACAGAATTAAAAGCCTTTAAGAGCAAGCCAAAGCGACAGTGGCAAGACAAAAGTTCAAGTTATTTATTTCTGTCGCGCTTTTTACAACAGTACATTGTCACAAAGCAGCTTTACAGAATGAAAAGCCTTTAAACCCCCAAAGAGCAAGCCGAAGCGACAGTGGCAAGAAAAAACTCCCTTTTATGTTGTTATTTAAGGAAGAAACCTTGGGAGGACCAAGACTCAGTGGGGGACTCATCCTCCTTGAGCGGCCGGGCAGCAACAACAATGTAGGACAGCCATGTACAGATATTAAACCAATGGAAAAACTAACAACTGGAAAACTATATGAGTCCATTAGGGGGTGTCCTGCAGGACCGCCTTGTCAGGTTCCATCCAGTATTCGTCAGCAGCAAAACTCCTTTTATGTTGTTATGTTGTTATTTTAAGGAAGAAACCTTGTGAGGACCGAGACTCAGTGGGGGATTCATCTTCAGTGTAGGATACTATTGTACAGATAGTGTCGAGATCGGGTGACTATATTTAACAAATGGAAAAACTCTAACAACTGGAAAACTATATGTAAGTCCACTGAGGGCGTCCTGCAGGACCGCCAGTCCAATTAATATCCAGGTTCCACCCCGTGTTCGTCGTAGCCGCAGTGCTTCGGCAGAGCCATGGGTGAAGATCTGACTACACCTCCAGGAGACCGGCCACACCCAAACGCAGTTAGAGCTAATAATAATAATAATAAATGTATCGTGGATGATCCTATGATTTGACATTTCTCACTCATCACCCCGTCCTTATTAACTAATTTAAAATCATGTGCAGGTCAGATGAGGCTACGATACATACGTCTGACTGTATCACATTCTTTCAGTCATCCGGGATGAATACATGGATTCCCAAACAAAGCATGGAGTGTGTTAAAAAGTGATTTTGTGCCATAATTGCAAGGAATTGTATAATAGAGAATAAATTATTTCAGCCTGTCAGCTTGGCACCCCAGTGTGTGAGATGCCCTTGATCTGGGCTCATAATAATATGAAGGAGAAAGTCCATGTAATTGTCTATTTTAAACCCATTATGCCACTAAATAGCATGAACAAGACGCGGCCGGCGTAGTAATGAAAATTATTTGTCTCTACTCGCAATCTACAGATGTCACCTTGGACACGTCACCTTCCACGTCACCCGTAATAGCCGTTCTTCCACAGAACAAAATACGCGTTCGAATAGGGAAACGAAGTCGGATGTGGATTAACGGGGTCATGATTTACAATGTCGCCGACCTTTGGGTCAAGCCCAGGTTTCATATATCACCACAGTAAAAAACAGAAATCTCAATAGATTTTCTGTTTGGATGAGGAAATCAGGACGTTTTGCAGCACTGCCTCTGACAGGACGGGGGAAGGCAGAGGTAAATCAAATTGCTTTGGTTCAAGGTCTCCAAGCTGCGAACTCATCCTCTTGGATTGTATTTCTGTCTTCTATTTTCATGCCCTGAGTTCTTCCGGCTTGATATTTCCCTGTTTATGACATGCTCTCCAGAGAACAGACAGCATCGAATACAAATGTGCTGTAGAGGGTTCTATCCAAATAATTATATTTTTTATAATGAATGTAAAAGGAAATTTATAGTTTAAAATGTATAGCGAGTCTTGAAAACATTTGCAAAAATAGATTTTTACCCTGGGCGGCACGGTGGCTTAGTGGTTGGCATGTTCTCCTCTCAGCGCTGGAGATTCTTGGTTCGAATACCAATCTGGGTGGAGTTTCCATGTCCTCCCCATGTCCACATGGGTTTCCTCAGGTTCTCCGGTTTTCAATCCAAAAACATGGAACATGGTGAATTGAATTCTCCAAATTGCCCCATATCGAGTGTGTCAGTGTGAGTTCGTGTGTTGCCCAGTGATAAATTGGTGCCCTGTCCTGGGTGTATCTGCCCAGCCCCCTGAAACGTTCTCCCTGGATGGGCATGAGGAACCCCCTGCGACCCTAGTAGAGGATAAAGTGGAAGATAATGGATGGATGGATTTTTACCCTAAACATTTTTTTTTAGTCTAGAATACATCATAGTTGTTCCCACTGTACTTTGGTTCCACTGCTTTTGGTGTAAACAAGGAATTTATTTTCCATCACAGGGTAAACAATGACGGTACAATGATTTGAGTATTCTGATTCACCAAATTGAATCTGTAAAATGGGAAGTCCCAATCATAATGTGCTTCATGGTGGTTAATCGACTGCGGTCTGAATTGTGCCGAGCGTGGTGCGCTCTGGCTGAATGTGGCGCTGTGCTGCACAGTTTTAAAGTGGTGACGGTTAACTGTGCCCTCTAGAGAGTGATGAACTGGCTTAAGGGCAAACTTGAACTCTGCATGCATGTTTTCCAATCAGACAGGTGATGAATATGATAATGATGCCAGCGCGGAGGTGAGGGGGAAATGAAAAAGCAAACGCTTCAGCTCGTGAGCGAGTGAGCAGGGGGAGGAAAACGGCTTTGGGGCAGGCTGAATAAATCAAAACAGACGAAAACTCCGGGGATATCGAAGAGAGAAGTAAACTCCAGAGCTGATATTAACAGCTCATTTAGACGAATACCTCCTGCTGAGATTTAAAGACACCCAGTGAAGATCAGCGTCAGTGTGTGTTTACCACGCGCCTCATATTTCATTCAGTTTAATGTGAGTTAAATGGCCATGCGAGTACATTAATGACAAAACATTAAAAAAAGTATGTGTGTTTTTACTCAAGAAGACTTTATGTACACTGTCCTGTAATGGAAGAGGACAGAGCTGATTTGGCTCAACGTCTCGCGGACAATGTCAACAAAATAATGGACTCGAAAGACGACTGGGAACCAGGACCTCTGTTCCAACACCGGAAAATAAATGGGCAAGAAATGCCAAACATATAAATCCTAAACAGTAAGTCCTCCCTAAAGAGTGAACACAGTTAAAGCTGCTGCCATAAAAGTTATTCACTCTATTTACAGAATAAACATACGATTCAAATATTATACATATATTATTATATTGCGTCCTCGCTTTTGCCACACCTCATAAATGTTGAATATTTACACAGAGGGACCATCGATATTAATGCATCACACACACACACACACACACACACACACATGGTCCCAGCAGGTAAATACTGGCACCATGCCATGTATACAGTCCGCTTGAAGCCTGGCAGAAGGTATTTATTGATACCTTGAGCTGAAATGCATGCTAATATATCAACCCGAGCCCAGCCATCCATCATTCAGGTACCCAATGCTGTAGAGTGCTGGGTGGGAAGGGGGGGGGGGTTGAGAGTGGATGGGGCTGTGAAAATGAAACCAAGAGATTGAGAGGCAGAAAAAAGAAAAAGCAGTTGTTCATTTCGTATTAAGCACTCAGTACAGCAGGGTGGCTTCAGTTTTTACCTTCTGAGCCACAGGGTCAGCCATTAAGCTTTAAACCTAGAGTTAAAGGTGCATCATTGTTAAACAATTATACAAATAACTGCAGGAAAAAAAATGTTCAGCTAAAAATAATGTTTCATTCTTATGAATAAATGTATGAACTGTTTGTACAGGTATTTTTTTTATAGAGATTTGTTATAGATGAATACGTATTGAATGCACGTGTCACCAAACTGCCATTACACGAACTGAGGCTTAAAATATTAACCTGCGTTCGGGTTTAAAGGCCAAAGAAAATATTTAACATAATGCAAACCTTTGGGGAACAACGAATGATGAAAAAATGATGGCGCCAAATTTAAGGAAACTGTGGGAATGCAGGGCGGCACGGATCGAGGCCATTTGAATTCTCCAAATTGCCCCATATCGAGTGTGTCTGTGAGTGAGTGTGTGCCCAGCGATAGATTGGCGCCCTGTCCTGAGTGTATCTGCCCAGCACCCGAAACGTTCTACCCTGTATGGGCATGGGGAACCCCCCCCCTGCCCACGCGATCCTAGTAGAGGATAAAGGGGAAGATAATGGATGGATGGATATGTTTAGTTTAGACACTATTCTTGAGAAGATTATTGACTATGTTTGTTTAGTTTAGATCTTTCCATGTTCTCCCCGTGTCCGCGTGGGTTTCCTCCGGGTTCTCCGGTTTCCTCCCACAGTCCAAAAACATGGATCATGTCAATTGAGTTCTCCAAATTGCCCCATATAGAGTGTGTCTGTGAGGGAGTGTGTGCCCAGCGATAGATTGGCGCCCTGTCCTGAGTGTATCTGCCCAGCGCCCGAAACGTTCTCCCCTGGATGGGCATGGGGAACCCCCCCACGACCCTAATAGAGGATAAAGTGGGAGATAATGGATGGATGGATGGATGGATGGATGGATGGATGTGGGAATGCACACTGAGGCATCAGCCAGCGTCCCTGTTTAGTTCTAGTTTCCTGCAAAGAAGCCATCCGTGTTCTAACAAAGCAAACTCTCCCACATCCACCCACACAATGCACTTTCTCTGGCCCACTCCGTCACTCATGCACACCTTGTTAGGCTTAAATAAATGTCACTTAAGTAGAAATGTGAGTTTGTTGCAGCCTTGACAACGCTGCTAACTCTGTGGTGGCTCATGGTCGGCGCAGTGACCTCCACTCCCTCACCCAGAGAACCGTGAGAGAACTCCATATGACACGTCTAATTATTCATATCAGAGCACTAAAAAATAACAGAGCAGAGACAGAACCATTACGTCCGGAGGTGCCGGTTAGCCCCCCGTTATTTCATTTGACTTTTATTTTTGTAATTGCTGCTCGTTATATGAATTTCAAGGGTGGGTGGGACCTCCGCTGCTATTTCACGCCAGACATTTAAAGGTAAATTAGCCATGAGAATATTGACACAAAGGAATGAAATTGGTTCGAGGGCTGATATTAATTCCAAGCTAATCCGTTTGCCACATGGTGTCCGTTATGCGTGGAGGGGATTCAGAATTCAGAAAGGCTGTAATGTCATTCAGAAGTTCCATCATGTTCAGGTTGGCATGTTCTCCTCTCAACGCTAGGGATTCCCGGTTCGAATCCCAATCTGGGTGGAGTTTCCATGCTCTCCCTGTGTCTGCGTGGGTTCAAAAACATGAATCAAGGTCAATTGAGTGTGTGTGCCCAGTGATAGATCAGCGCCCTTTCCTGGGAGTATCTGCCCAGCGCCTGAAACGTTCTCCCCTGGAAGGGCATGGAGACCCCCCCCCCCCCCTCCCCCCCGCGACCCTAGTAGAGGATAAAGTGGAAGATAATGGATGGATCGACACATTAGTAGAATTTAGTGGTATTTAAAAGACGTGTTCATATGACTGCTCATTTGTAATCTCTGGCATGTGGGTTGGGTAGAGTTTGGCATGTTCTCCTTCTGTTTGAGTGAAGACGTTATGGGATGTGAATGTGTTTCCAAATGTTTGCAACCATCTGCCAAGAATGAGAGGATAATTAAAGACTACTTCACTGATGACTGGATTAATTTGTGGTATTTTCACAAGATGATGGAATAATTTGGTAAAGTTTACATTAAAGGTTCGTCAGTGACACAAAATATTTAAATGTGTTTCTACACCAAGCGAATGAAAAACATGGGAGAACGAACCACTGGCTGCTCAGTCTACAGCTAAACATTTTCTAAAAAGACTTTTAAGGAAAGTGGAAGGGAAAGAAGAAAGTGAGCAGAAAAGAGAAATAGCGAGGGAGCCTGATCAGATTTGGAAAAGATCTGAGTGAAAATGAAAGATAAATGAATAAACACTGCGTGATCTTGCATTCTGTTTCTTCCTACCTCCCACCCCGCCTCTGAAGCAGGGAGAGGGAGCTCGCACCCCTGCATTAGCACTGCAATGTCAATGAGGACTATACATCTTTGTCTTTATTAAAGGATATTCTCAGCTGTTTAAAGGCCCAGTCACAGCATTTCTTCTCGGTACAAAGCTGAGTTAATCCGAGGAACATAAAGGAAAAGGCTTAAAATAGCTGAAAGCGGAAGCAGTGATTCTACCACTCTGGGCTGTGTGTCTTTTTTAAGGGTTCGACCTTGCGGACAGATGGGACAGAGTGTGAATGTGCATGTCAAAACTGACTCCGGGAGATTTAGCATCACCTAAAATGAGAGAGAGAGAGAGAGAGAGAGAGGAAGTGTGAGGGGGATAGTTCATAGTCACGCCAGCCGATGCACAGTGTTTTGGGAATTAGCCACACGGCGGTGTGCGTGTGGGTCGGGCGAGCATGAGTGGAGACTGGGCAGTGAAGAGGGCTTGCTGGTTAAAAATAGCTGGCCTTCCCTTCTGGCTTCAGAGCCTCCACTAATACTAATACCCTGTAAATACACAGCGCTCAGACTGCAAACACAGAGACTGCAGGCTTCAACCAAACTGATGTTTTTTTTTTTTTCCATGTCCTATTTTAAGTTCTTTTTTTTCACTATATGACATGTACATCCATCTATGCGTCATACACCGAAAATACATTTAATTATCCATCCATCCATTATCTTCCACTTTATCCTCTATTAGGGTCTCGGTGGGGTTCTCCATGCCCATCCAGGGGAGAACGTTTCGGGTGCTCTCGGGCGCTGGGCAGATACACCCAGGACAGGGCAATTTGGAGAACCAATCTATCGCTGGGCACACACTCACCGGAGGAAACCCACGGACACGGGGACACATGGAAACTCTACATGGGGGCAATTTGGAGAACTCAATTGACCTTGATCCATTCATTTTTTGGACTGTGGGATGAAACTGGAGAACCCGGAGGAAACCCACGCGGACACGGGGAGAACATGCAATTTGGAAACTCTCCACCCAGATGGGGATTCGAACCGGGAATCCCTAGTGCAGGGAGAACCACAGATGGGGATTCGAAAGCCTCTTCGTGCCGCCCTTACGTTTAATTATTCATTCATTCATTATCTCCCGCTTTATCCTCTATTAGGGTCGCGGTGGGGTTCCCCATGCCCATCCAGGGGAGAACGTCTCAGGCACTGGGCAGATACACCCAGGACAGGGCGCCAATCCATCGCTGGGCACACACTCACTCTCACACACACACACTCTATATGGGGCAATTTTTGAGAATTCAATTGACTTGATCCATGTTTTTGGACTGTGGGAGGAAACCGGAGAACCCGGAGGAAACCCACGCGGACACGGGGAGAACATGGAAACTCCACCCAGATGGGGATTCGAACCGGGAATCCCTAGCGCTGAGAGGCGAACATGCCAACCACGAAGCCTCCGTGCCGCCCTTATGTTAATTAGTGCTTCGTAATGAATGTTTTCTCTGAATGTTTTGAATGACATTCATGTTCCCTCTCCTCTCCTGCCCACTTCTCACCACCAGGCCACTGCTAGCATTCTGCAGGAAGCCATTAAATATGAAGAAGCAGGACTCCTATTTTGTGTGTGAATTGTGTGAAACATTAAATATTGAATGAGACCTCTGGACATTCTGTGGGGAAAGGTCCAGCACAAATGGCAGCCCTTCTGTAGTGTTCGCACGGCTTTATTTCCAGCATTAACTACAGACATGAGAGAGAGAGAGGGATGAGACGGCAGCCACACAGGTGTGGCACAATGCAGAGAAACCGAAAGTCTTGGCGGTGCCTCAGTGAGGTTAACACCCAGCGGACTGTGCGCTTATTATATTCTGTCTTGCTGCCTCCAGCCTTTTTGGTACAGACGTATAACCCAGCAGGTCAGGTTCTGCTCCACTGAGCGAAAGGTCATGATTTGAAATTATAGACCTGCCTCTTCTGAGGCACTAACCCCATCATGGCTTGCTATTGAAGTATATTATATTACGTTCTGTCTGCAGAACAGTGTTGGTAAATCTAATGTAGTTCATTAAGGTCACGCTCAGGCGGAGGGCTTCACGTCGCAGTACGTATCTGTTATTCCAGACATTATGTTCTTAATGGGGGCGGCACGGTGGCTTAGTGGTCGGCACGTTCTCCTCTCAGCACTAGGGATTCCCGGTTCGGAATCCCCATCTGGGTGGAGTGTCCATGTCCTCCCCGTGTTCGTGTGGGTTTCCTCCGGGTTCTCCGGTTTCCTCCCACAGTCCAAAAACATGGATCAAGTCAATTGAATTCTCCAAATTGCCCCATATAGAGTGTGTCTGTGTGAGTGAGTGTGTGTGTGCCCAGCGATGGATTGGCGTCCTGTCCTGGGTGTATCTGCCCAGCGCCTGAGACGTTCTCCCCTGGATGGGCATGGGGAACCCCACCACGACCCTAATAGAGGATAAAGCGGGAGTTATTGAATGAATGGATTAGGGGTGAGCTGCAATATTCGCTGATTCGACGATTCGATTCGGAGAACCGTAGTCGACTATGAACCTCATAGTCGAATGCACCATTTTGACCACACGGGGGCGCCCATGGCTGCTGCTAAGCATTAGTTTTTACATGAAATGTCTTTGTTTTCGTTATATATATAGCCTTTTGTCAAATAAAATCATCCTAATTTCTAGAAAAAAAAAAAGAAAAACAAAAAAAAAAGGTTTTCTTTTGTTAGAAAAACAAGTAAAATAAAAAATATATATATATTTAAAAAAAACTACGCCCTTAGCGCCATCTTGTGGTGAAATTTTAACTGATTCGACTATCAGTCGACTATAGGGAAAATCTGACGAATCAGATTCGACTATGAAAATCTTTAGATGAATACAGCCCTAGAATGGATGTTCTTAATGGGGGCGGCACGGTGGCTTAGTGGTTTAGCACGTTCGCCTCTCAGCACTAGGGATTCCCGGTTCAAATCCCAATCTGGGTGGAGTGTCCATGTCCTCCCCGTGTTCGTGTGGGTTTCCTCCGGGTTCTCCGGTTTCCTCCCACAGTCCAAAAACATGGATCAAGTCAATTGAATTCTCCAAATTGCCCCATATAGAGTGTGTCTGTGTGAGTGAGTGTGTGTGTGCCCAGCGATGGATTGGCGTCCTGTCCTGGGTGTATCTGCCCAGCGCCTGAGACGTTCTCCCCTGGATGGGCATGGGGAACCCCACCACGACCCTAATAGAGGATAAAGCGGGAGTTATTGAATGAATGGATTAGGGGTGAGCTGCAATATTCGCTGATTCGACGATTCGATTCGGAGAACCGTAGTCGACTATGAACCTCATAGTCGAATGCACCATTTTGACCACACGGGGGCGCCCATGGCTGCTGCTAAGCATTAGTTTTTACATGAAATGTCTTTGTTTTCGTTATATATATAGCCTTTTGTCAAATAAAATCATCCTAATTTCTAGAAAAAAAAAAAGAAAAACAAAAAAAAAGGTTTTCTTTTGTTAGAAAAACAAGTAAAATAAAAAATATATATATATTTAAAAAAAACTACGCCCTTAGCGCCATCTTGTGGTGAAATTTTAACTGATTCGACTATCAGTCGACTATAGGGAAAATCTGACGAATCAGATTCGACTATGAAAATCTTTAGATGAATACAGCCCTAGAATGGATGTTCTTAATGGGGGCGGCACGGTGGCTTAGTGGTTTAGCACGTTCGCCTCTCAGCACTAGGGATTCCCGGTTCAAATCCCAATCTGGGTGGAGTGTCCATGTCCTCCCCGTGTCCGTGTGGGTTTCCTCTGGGTTCTCCGGTTTCCTCCCACAGTCCAAAAACATGGATCAAGTCAATTGAATTCTCCAAATTGCCCCATATAGAGTGTGTATGTCTGTGTGAGTGTGTGTGCCCAGCGATAGATTGGAGCCCTGTCCTGGGTCTATCTACCCAGCGCGCAAAACGTTCTCCCCTGGATGGGCATGGGGAACCCCATCGCAACCCTAATATAGGATAAAGCGGAAGATAATGAATGAATGAATGTACTTAATGAATAGTTTCCAGTTGACCAAACTAAAGCTTCACTGTTTTTAAAAAGTCTTAAGTATAAAGTCTTATTTTTAAATGAAACACTTTATAAGCCCATCAAACGGTTCCCTAGTAATTTGGTGTCTTTGGTATTTAGAGGTATTAAGTGGTTTCCTGGTGTCTTTTTCGTCAGAGTGCTGTCGTTTTCGTGTGTGAGCATGTGTGTGGCGCGACTGAAAAACCAGAGGCGGAAATTAGAGCTGCTATAGGAGAGGTGCTGACATCTGTTCCCAGCTGTGGCATCATGAAAGTAATTGCCCTCAAACTGTGACATCACTCCTCATAGTATGCTTTTACAATTTACCTTAAGTGGTAAACGTTTCCTATATAAACTTCATCGTTATAACTGTGTGAAGGTTGTTCAGACACTGAAGCCATCGTCAGCGCTACTGAGAAAAAAAAGAGAGAAAAGAAAAAGCAAAGGAGGAGACGAAAAGCAATCCAGACCTACATCCTTTCAAAAACCGCACATCTGCTCGTACTGCACTTCACCGCAACAAGACGAGGCCGCGTGGCTCTGATGGATGAATCGAGCCGTGTGTACCCCGCGTGACTTCGTTAAGACGCCACTCAGATCCTATTTGTTTTTTTTCTCCACCGACTGCGATTCCTTTTGCTACAGCAGTCAGCTCATGTGCTGAATGAATGTGACTCGAACGCGAAATGAAAAGAGCAGAGCGGAGGTGAAATGTAACTGCCTTGACGTCTAGTTAAAAAGATATGGATGTTATAAGTAATAAATTACACTTGACTTCTTGTCCTTGCATGAATAAAACATCAGCATGTGAAACTTCTCACGTGGAATCGAAGCCTTATTTTGTTACTCTATAAGATGTTAGTTGGCTGACGCGCAATAATCCCTGAGATTTCTCCAACGCTAAGCATCGAAATAATAAAGAAATCATAAAGAACATCAGGAAAATATGAACGAAGAGCCAGAAATAACCAGTCAGGTAATTAATGGCCACTTAAACATTCATTCATTCATTATCTTCCACTAGGGAACCGTTTGATGGGCTTATAAAGTGTTTCATTTAAAAATAAGACTTTATACTTAAGACTTTTAAAAACAGTGAAGCTT
The DNA here is from genome assembly GCA_019802505.1 of Corydoras sp. C115. Taxonomy (NCBI): domain Eukaryota; kingdom Metazoa; phylum Chordata; class Actinopteri; order Siluriformes; family Callichthyidae; genus Corydoras; species Corydoras sp. C115. The sequence goes on from JAFMOC010000233.1 coordinate 442,294, forward strand.
TAGTTTGGTCAACTGGAAACTATTCATTAAGTACATTCATTCATTCATTCTCTTCCACTTTATCGTCTATTAGGGTCGCGGTGGGGTTCCCCATGCCCATCCAGTGGAGAACGTTTCGGGCGCTGGGCAGATACACCCAGGACAGGGCGCCTATCTATCGCTGGACACACACTCACTCACACAGAGACACTCTATATGGGGCAATTTTGAGAACTCAATTGACTTGATCCGGCGGCACGGTGGCTTAGTGGTTAGCACGTTCTCCTCTCAGCACTAGGGATTCCCGGTTCGAATCCCCATCTGGGTGGAGTTTCCATGTTCTCCCCGTGTCCGCGTGGGTTTCGTCCGGGTTCTCCGGTTTCCTCCCACAGTCCAAAAACATGGATCAAGTCAATTGAATTCTCTAAATTGCCCCATATAGAGTGTGTTTGAGTGAGTGAGTGTGTACCCAGTGATGGATTGGCGCCCCGTCCTGGGTGTATCTGCCCAGCGCCCGAGACGTTCTCCCCTGGATGGGCATGGGGAACCCCACGGCGACCCTAATAGAGGATAAAGCAGGAGATAATGAATGAATGAATTGACTTGATCCATGATTTTGGACTGTGGGAGGAAACCGGAGAACCCGGCGGAAACCCACGCGGACACGGGGAGAACATGGAAACTCCACCCAGATTGGGATTCGAACCGGGAATCCCTAGCGCTGAGAGGAGAACGTGCTAAACCACTAAACCACCGTGCCGCCTCCACTTAAACACTCATCGTCTGTTTTCTTGGTTCCACTGATTGGTTCAGACTGCAGTTTTTTTTGTTAGTGTGTGTTTGCAGTATTCTGGGGTTTTTAATGCAATCCCAGCATTCTTAGGTCATCAGCACAGCACTCTGATAGCCCTCCCTTTACTTCACTGTTACTGCAGTGCTCAGAATCATGGGCTTTGACTTCCAAGCAGGGCATTTGAGGGTCTTTAGGTGTGAACTTTGCATGTTCTCCCCATATCAGTTTTGACTTCCTCTGGACGCTCTGTTGAAGTCCTATTAGTATGTGGAATTTAATTAGACTGTAAAAATGATTTCACATCCATCACGGCTGCCATTCACTGTGTTTAAATAGTCATGATTGACTTTCTCCAGTTCTTAACTCTGGTCCTAAACTCAAGTCCTGTCCTCATAAAAATGTCTTACCTGCAGCATGCAATATTTATATGCCCAATCAATTATTCAAGACTGCTTACAGCCTTGAACCTATAACCCTGGACATGTCTAATAAAAAGGAAGTGTAGGACGTGCAGGTTTACTGTGTTACAGTGGAATACAGTCAGAGTTTAAATCTCTGATCAAATTTGTAGAAATGGAAACATAAAATGTATTTATCTCATTAATTTATGAGATAAATACATTTACAGAGTGGCACGGTGGCTTAGTGTTTAGCATGTTCTCCTCTCAGCTCTAGGGATTCCCGGCTCGAATCCCAATCTGGGTGGAGATTCCATGTTCTTCCCTTGTCCACCTGGGTTTCCTCGGGGTTCTCCGAAATGTCCAAAAACATGGATCAAGGTCAATTGAATTCTCCAAATTGCCCCATATAGAGTGTGTCTGTGTGAGTGAGTGTGTGCCCAGCAATAAATTGGCGCCCTGTCCTGGATGGGCATGGGGAACCCCCCCCCACTCATGACCCTAATAGAGGATAAAGCGGAAGATAATGGATGGATGGAAATACATTTACAGTTATGTGGACATTAAGGGTTAAAATGTAATGCACTTATTACTTTAATAGACATTGAAGAAGAAAAATGCACGAACGTAAAGGGAAAATGATTAAGAGAGAGTGAGAGAGAGAGAGAGAGAGAGAGAGAGACTGGCCACCAGCCTGGAACTGTCAACCACCTCAGTGTCAACCACAACCCAAAACTTTCCAGCCGATGTGTCGTGTCGTGTAGCCAACATCCCGTGGGCACTGATGGAGGATTACAGGATGAATAACACAAACTGCACAACAACAGATACACCTCTGTCTCTGCTTCATCAAGTCTGATATTTAGTCCGATTACTAACTAGAAACACTAAGTTACAATTAAACCGTTTCAGGCACTTAGTCATCTACACGTTCCATTCTTCAGAGCTGACGGGAGAGGTCTTAGTCTTTAAATGGGACAGTTCACTGCATGATTTTTTTCCATGTCACTGCTATTCCAAGCTCGCTCCTCTGAAGAGGGGAGGAATAACCTACATACTAACCGATCAGGCCTCGGTTCCCATCGTCTTTTCCGTCCCCCTGTTCCCTGCCCAGTGTGGGCCAAAAAAGCAGCCTTTCCCAACACATCTGCTGAGCACAGATAAAAGAGAAGTACATCCTACTAAATTAATCCTCCTCTCCCCTCCCTCTGTTTCTCCTTGCTCCTCAGACTCACCTCAATCACAAGAAAGAAAGATTAGGTTCCTCATAATGATCCCTGTAACAATCCCCTTTTCCTCCAGCACCTCATACTTTCTTACTGATTTAAAATGAACACACGTTGCAATCACCTAACAAATATATATATATATATATATATATATATAATTCTATAAAATACTTTTGTCCCTGGTTTAAAGATTTATAGAAAACTTTAATATTAAGTTAAAAATCACAAAGTGCTTTACACCCAGAATCAAATCATCCATCCAGCCATTATCTTCCGCTTTATCCTTTATTAGGGTCGCGGGGGGGGGGTTCCCCATGCCCATCCAGGGGAGAACGTTTCGGGCGCTGGGCAAATACACCCAGGACAGGGCACCAATCCATCACTGGACACACACACTCACTCACACAGACACTCTATATGGGGCAATTTGGAGAATTCAATTGTCCTTGATCCATGTTTTTGGACTGTGGGAGGAAACCGGAGAACCCGGAGGAAACCATGCGGACACGGGGAGAACATGGAAACACCACCCAGATTGGGATTCGAACCGGGAATCCCCAGTGCTGAGAGGAGAACATGCTAAACCACTAAGCCACCGTGCCGTCCCAGGATCAAATCAAATATAGAGAAATAATTAAACATGTTAATGAACAATAACGATAAAAAACAATAATAAACAATAAAAAAATTAAAAAAAAACAATAAAAACAGAAAATGGAATAAAACATTTAAAAAGACAATAGAATGTTAAACTTAAAACTAATAATTGGAATAACTGTATGTCTTCAACTTTGTAAACACTTTGAGGAAAGCTTTTTACTTTCTATTGCTGGAAACTTTTGTTTAATAATTAAATTATTAGTATTATATTAGTATTAGTAGGGATTCCCGGTTCAAATCCCCATCTGGGTGGAGTTTCCATGTTCTCCCCGTGTCCGTGTGGGTTTCCTCCGGGTTCTCCGGTTTCCTCCCACAGTCCACAAACATGGATCAAGTTAATTGAATTCTCTAAATTGCCCCATATAGAGTGTGTCTGTGTGAGTGAGTGTGTATCCAGCGATGGATTGGCGCCCTGTCCTGGGTCTATCTGCCCAGTGCCCGAGACGTTCTCCCCTGGATGGGCATGGGGAACCCCACCGCAACCCTAATAGAGGATAAAGCGGGAGATAATGAATGAATGAAAATAAGCCACCAAACAGGGCGGCACGGTGGCTTAGTGGTTTAGCACGTTCGCCTCTCAGCGCTAGGGATTCCCGGTTCAAGTCCCCATCTGGGTGGAGTTTCCACGTTCTCCCGTGTCTGCGTGGGTTTCCTCCGGGTTCTCCGGTTTCCTCCCACAGTCCAAAAACATGGATCAAGTCAATTGAATTCTCCAAATTGCCCCATATAGAGTGTGTCTGTGAGTGAGTGTGTGCCCAGCAATGGATTGGCGCCCTGTCCTGGGTGTATCTGCCCAGCGCCCGAGACGTTCTCCCCTGGATGGGCATGGGGAACCCCACCGCGACCCCACTAGAGGATAAAGCGGGAGATAATGAATGAATGAATGAAAATAAGCCACCAAACAATTTAAAAAATCTATTTCTCTTTACACAACAAAGTAGAGTTCATTTTGGATCTTTGGTGAATCAGGGGGTACATTTTGAACTACTTTGTTCATGTTCTGTCCCAAAATAGACTTGTCCTGATTATTTCCTCTGGTGGAAAACATCATATCCCAACAAATGTCACACATACTGGGGAATAAACCTGAGTCAGATCCTTCTATCTTTATCAATTCGTTCTCATTACACTCTTACTTACCTCTCCCAGTGGGTTACGCTCGAGTCCGCGCTGTAGCGCCGCTTGCCAGGTAGACTTGGCCCCATTTCATTTCCTGTTGTGTCAGCCCCTATATATAGGTGGCCATTTGGGCGGGGCCATGAGAAGACATCAATATGAACACATGGACAAACAAATGTTGGTCCTGACTCACTGCATGCAACAGAATTAGAAAATTATTTGTGTGCGTGTGTGTGTGTGTGTGTGTGTGTGTGTGTGTGTGTGTGGAGGAGCAGAGGATGGTAAACTGACTTTATTATGGAGGAACATGGTGTCGCTCCTCATGTCTTTGACTCGTTAATGGAGAAATATGATTGTTGAATTGCTCTAAGGGAGTCACCGAAAGTGAAAACAAAGCCCTGTGAGAGGTTTCTTTTCAATAATGCATTGATGTCGTCTTTGGTGTTTAAAGTCATAATTACTCATTCAGTTTAGCAGCCGTCTGCGTCCCCACTTCGCCTCGACCGCAGCAGTGTTATCTGTGTGTCATAACTAACATCCGAGGAAATGCTTCTAAATTCCCTGCATATGCAATTAGCACCTCGCCTTGAATGTGTCGTTCTGTATGCTTTTAACTGAAGGTCCTCCTCCATGACTAAAGTTTTATTATTTTTATTTTTAGAACTTTAAAAGGCCCGCACAGAACCATCTTTGGGACGAACTCGAATGAGCGTCATGTCCTCTCATTCCCACAGACACGCTCCAGAATATTAAAGAATGCAAAGGTGGGCGGGAGGGTGGGGCAAATTAGAATGGGATGTTAAAAGACCCTCTGAGTATATTAACAAAGACTGATAACTTTTTATTCTTTTATATTTGAGTGAACAAAGCAGATAAGCACAAGCTGGATTTTTTTTTTATTATTATTTTTTTGTCTCTAAGGAACATAACAAGCTCTGAAAGTCTCTACTGGAAGTGGTGGGTTCTTAGTGAGCGCTGCAAATGTAATTTGTTTTATCGAATAGTCATTAAAAAAAGTCAAATGACTTATCAGAAAATATGTTTATGGAGTTCATTAAAAGCCGAGGATGATGGGAAGTGCAAACACAAGCGAAATTAGGTGCTTCTGGGGAGATAATTGCGATAATAAAATGTGCCTTCATAACTCTGAAGAGGCAGAAACGCGAGCCAGCGTGGTTACGAACCGCGGCGTCTGAAACAAACAGAGGGAACACGTTCAGACTTTGCTCTGTCCAGCCGGAGCTGGACGCTTTTCTGCATTTCGTCACCTTCCCACCTTCCCTGAATGTCTATCTGCACTTTACCACCTGACTTCATCCTATCCCAGTACTTTTGTCCATAGAGTTACATCTTGCTTTGGAAGTGTAGTCAGCTCTTTATCCATGGTTCTGCTGAAGCACTGCGGCGACGACAATTTCTGAATGGAAGCAGGATTCTAATTGGACCGGCGGTCCTGCAGGATGCCCTCAATGGACTTATAAGGGAGTGGTAGCTCAGTGGTCAGGGTGTTGGGCTGTCAATCTGAAGGTTGGGGGTTCAAATCCCAGGTCCACTGAAGTTACCAATGTGGGTCCTTGAGCAAGGCCCTTAACCCTCATTGCTCCAGGGATGCTGTGATTAACCCTGTGCTCACCTTGTAAGTCGCTTTGGATAAAAGCGTCTGCTAAATGACCCAATTAATTAATTAAAATTAATTAATTAATTAATATAGTCTTCAATTGTTAAATACGGGTCACATGATCACCACACAATCTGTACATGGCTATCCGACACTGTTGATGCCGACCGGCTGCTCAAGGTGGAGGAGTCCCCCACTGAGCCTCGGTCCTCACAAAGTTTCTTCCTTAAAATAACAACACAACAGGGAGTTTTTCCTTGCCACTGTCTCTTGGTCTTGCTCTTTGGGGGTTTAAAGGCTTATAACTCTGTAAAGCTGCTTTGTGACGATGTACTGTTGTAAAAAAGCGCGACATAAATAAATGACTTGAACTTGAACATCACAACACAACTTGAACTTATGACATCACAGAACTACACATGTAAACACAGCATAGAATTATTACATTACACGTGTGTTTGTTATAAATATTATTTCCAAATGCAAATTTTCTATCTTTTTAATTTTAACTAAAATAAATAATATCTTAAAATAAATTAAAGTCAAATGCATGTATACTTTGCATAAAGTTACATATACGATTTTAGTTAAAGGGACATGTTATGTCGACTTTTTAAGCTCAGGAAGTCGAAGTTAACTTATCAAAGGGCCGTATTTAGTTTCTTTTTGGAGCTGAAATGGTTTCTCTTTCAGTGGAAGCAGCGATTTCACGGACCTATTTGATGAAAGCAGTCAGCCATCATTCCGCTGTCTCTTTCAGCCTTTCGCTCCTTCTGATCATCTCCAGACACAGGAGATTTCCTGCACCCCCCCCCCACCCCACCCCACCTGATTTTAAGGAGGCTATTAAACACTACCAACTTCAGTCGACTCTTTCAGATCCCTCTACCTGCCTGTGCATAGTACGTGTGATTTCCAAGCAACAATCAGGGCTCATTGATTTTTTTCTTCTCCTTTTAATCTGAAGGACAACGTGTCAGTTGGAGAGAATGGGTGGGGGTGGGAGGGGTGGGGGGGGCGCTGGTTGGGTGTGCATTCTGCACCAGAAAACAAGGTTTTTGATCAGCGAAGCAAATCCACATGACGTGCATGAACACTTAAGGCATTTAGGTTGAATATGATGACATGATATATGATGACATAAATACCATCAACTATAATAAGAGTTGCAATGTGGCATAGGGGGCCACATCCACCCCCCCCCCCCCCCCCAACCACGAGTGTCCTACACAAGATGAGACATCCACCCCCTGAGAAAACCTAACCCCTGCTCACAAATGATTTATCACATTCATTCATACATTCATGGGTGGGGGGGGGTTCCCCATGCCCTTCCAGGGAAGAACATTTCGGGCGTTGGGCAGATACACCCAGGACAGGGCGCCAATCCATCGCTGGGCACACACTCACTCACACAGACACACTCTATATGGGGCAATTTGGAGAACTCAATTGACTTGATCCATGTTTTTGGACTGTGGGAGGAAACCGGAGAACCCGGAGGAAACCCACACGGACACGGGGAGAACATGGAACTCCACCCAGATGGGGATCCGAACCGGGAATCCCTAGTGCTGAGAGGAGAACATGCCACTAAGCCACCGTGCCGCCTGATTTATCACAATTGCCAAAAATGGCCATGATTCTTCAAAGACTTCTAAACATTCAGATAAATATGAAAGATAATTCTGGACTGCTGGTTGGTAACCATGGAGCGATGTAGTGATCTGCAGACAGAGGCGCAGGATCATTAAACACTGGAGCATCACAGAGGTCCGCTGGGTCTGTATTAAGCCTGAACATATTTTTTACAAATGACTACATTTAAATTATAATAGAAAAGCATGGGGAAAAAAATAGTAAATGTGATTATTCGTGCAATTACGGCCCCGTTATCATCAATAACAATTACAAAACTCCAGTAGGAGCTTGTTTGTCAAATGCATTGAGTTAAAAATGCCTTTTGTTTTTGCTGTGTAGTCATTCCGTCCTCATATCTGTCATATTTACCGTCGCACCAGCCGCATTAATTAGCAACGCTACTGGAATTACTGAAAAGCTTAAGGAGGTGAATTTGTTCGGCGTGCAAAACTAATTTCTTTGCCAGCAAACCGCATACCTGCGGTGTGCAGTTAATACAATGTAAGGTGTACCCTCGGGCAAAGTCACGTGAAACAGATGAGAGAACATATTAAATAAGTCCAATAGTTTAACATTAAAAAACAAAGCAGTGTAATATGTTTATTTTATTATTAAATCTGGAGCCGTCACGTCGAACGCATGTGTCGCCAGCACATCTGTCACAGCTGCATGTTAGGTTATCAGGAGAAACATTAGTCTGCAAGAAGATGCAGTACAAGTGGCACTCATATTAAACCTAGGAACCAGTTACGTCCATCTCCAGGTCTCTCAGTCCTAATTTAACTGATTCGGGGAGATTTTCGGTGAGTTTAAGAGCCCTCAACAGTGGAGGAGAGCAACAGGGTGACCTCGGCTTGATGGCAGTGTTTCAATTAGCTCCTTATTAGAACAACAGAGTCGTTTCATCTGCCTTTGAGGGACAGAGCACAGAGAATAACCTCTGGTCCATTAAGTCACATGAGGAAAAATAAAATCATATTAAACCTACGGTTACATTTTAAAAAGTAAGGAAATCAATGGCATGCATTATTATACTGTAGATCTACACTATTGCTTTATCTTGATGATGTTAAAACCAGTAAGTAGCTCAGCTGTTGCCACGCGGATTGTCTTTATCATCCACTTATTCTTCATCACTGCACGCAGAACACTGCCTACAGAACACTGGTGTCTGAATAACACACCACCACGCCCAAGTTAATGACACAGCAGTGCTGAGAATGATCCACCACTCAAATTAAACCTGCCTTTGGTTGTTCTAATCATTGCAGAAGACGGTAAAGCAGACTAATATGGCAGGTAAAGAAAGAGATGAACACTCTGTAATCTAATAAGTGCATCTAAATGTACTGTGGAACTAATTAAAAGGACACTGGAACAAGGGTGTGAACCTAACGAAGGGGCCGGTACACACGTGTGTGTGTGTGTGTGTGTGTGTGTGTGTGTGTGTGTGTGTGTATATATATTCATTCATTATCTCCCGCTTTATCCTCTATTAGGGTCGCGGTGGGGTTCCCCATGCCCATCCAGGGGAGAACGTCTAGGGTGCTGGGCAGATAGACCCAGGACAGGGTGCCAATCCATCGCTGGGCAATATATATATATATATATATATATATATATATATATATATATATATATATATATATATATATATATATACACACATTAGGATCAGACTTGCACAGGCATTGCACTGAGCAGCTGTTTGATGAGAGATTCATGACTGAACCGTGAGCTTTTATATGATCTTTCAAACGTGTTAAAGCATATCGATTTCCACATTAAACCACAGACCAGTATTTATAGCTTAAAATTTTAAATCCTTTCCCCCCTTTAAACCTATTAATGCTTGAAGCTTGTAATATAATGTCTGCGTCATGATGCATTTTTATGGACCTCAAACACCTTAAACTGCATTTTTAAACGTTATTGCTGCTGAACAAGAATTCATGTCAAGAAGAAGAATCCGGTTAATGTTTACAGGTTTAATAACGCTATTCAGAGAGCCGGGGCATTTCCCCTGTCCTCCGTATGTCAATGTGACTTGCAAATAATATTTAAATAAAGGGCGAATGTGCACACACATGATTTTATATCAACAAAGGAAAGAAAACACTGCATATGACTTTCAGTGCTATTATTCACCTGCTTCATATATGTTCCTCATATGTTATATTCTTATTTATTTCTCAGCTTTGACCCCTAAACTCATTAATAGTGACTTGCTAATATCGTCCTCCATTGTTTAATGTATGTAGCGAACATTTCTGGCACATGGCATCCCGTATATACTTGGCTCGCTGCTTGTTGATCGATCTGTAAGATATTACATGTTTAAGGTCACCCTCACTCTCACCATCCTCTCATCAGCGAGCACAACAAAAACAAAGGAAGCAATCGGACACAACCTCCATCAGTCAGCGGACTCGACTCCCGCTGCTCCATCAATAGAAAATGACTCAGTAGGGAAAGTAGATTTATTTACAGGTTTGCTAAAACAACATAATCATTTGAAAGTGAAATCGAGTGAGACAAAAGGTTAATTGTAGCGCCGCAGCAGGGCCACGTCAACGCTTCGTTCTCCTCAGACAGAAAAATCCAGTGAGAAAAAGCATTTTAATATTTGGTTTTGTAGTTTCCATGCAGAATGCTGATGTATTTTAAAAAGCACAAACTCAAAACACTTACCATTGATTCATCCGTGCTTCGACGTCTGGTGCATTGTGCTGATTCGACAATTATTTGACCTTAGAATATTTATAGAACCTGTTACGGTAACAGGGCGGCACGGTGGCTTAGTGGTTAGCACGTTCTCCTCTCAGCACTAGGGATTTCCGGTTCGAATCCCCATCTGGGTGGAGTTTCCATGTTCTCCCCGTGTCTGCGTAGGTTTCCTCCGGAATCTCCGGTTTCCTCCCACAGTCCAAAAACATGGATCAAGTCAATTGAGCTCTCCAAATTGCCCCATATAGAGTGTGTCTGTGTGAGTGAGTGTGTGTCCAGTGATGAATTGGCTCCCCGTCCTGGGTCTTTCTGCCCAGCGCCCGAGACGTTCTCCCCTGGATGGGCATGTGGAACCCCACCGCAACCCTAGTATAGGATAAAGCGGGAGATAATGAATGAATGAATGTTACGGTAACATATGTTTGCTTCCAGACCACAGGGGGGGTATTTATTATACTGTGATTTGTAAAATCTTTTATTGTTATATTCGTTCTGCAATTATTTCTAATACACCTTTGAGAATGAAACAGAATGACACACCTGAGGTCAATGATTAAGAGGCGTGGCCTGATACATTTGTCCATATAGTGTAAAATAGTGTAGACACTGTATATTGTACGCTATATGGACAAATGTATTAGGACAGTATTATTCATTGGGGGGTGGGATTTTTTTTATATTCTCCTGAGGTATTTATACTGTCCCGGTTCGAATACCAATCTGGATGGAGTTTGCATGTTCTCCCCATGTGGGTCAACTGAATTCTCCAAATGTGTGTGCCCAGTGATAGATTGGCGTCCTGTCCTGGGACTGAGACGTTCTCCCCTGGATGGGCATGGGGAACCCCTGCGACCCTAATGGAAGATAAATCAGAAGATAATGGATGGATGGATGGTATTTATATTGTTAATCAAGTCTCGCTGACTTGTGACATTGTGTTTAAGACTCTTCGGCAGATACAAGCAGCAATCTCAAGATGGAAAAAAAAAAGGAAAACTCAGTGGGATGAACTGCACTTAAGTTTACATTATATGATGGATAGGACTCATTTTATGCCGTCTGGATCATTTAAACCTCTTCCACACAGCCACTTCTACACAAAGCCGAAAACCAGTCGATGGCTAAAAATACCTGACATTTAGCCTGGCACGGAGGAGACAGGAGACAGAAAACTCTCTCTCCCTCGCCTCTCTGTGGTCGTTTATTTCTGACTGGCTCAGTGCTGGGATGTTAATTGCACCTCTTGCTAAGGTCATGGAGATCAGCAAAAACAAAGACTGGGAGAGAGAAAAGGATCAAGAGGGAGGAGGAGAAAGTAAAGAGTGAGAGTCTGACCCTGTGGCTGACTCAAGTCTCAAGTATTGTATCACAATAATGGGCTCATATGCAGGAAGAGGAAACCGACACAGAGAATATAAATCACCAATGGTTTAGATCACCAATGGCAAACAGTCTTGGGAATTTGTCAGTAAAAAATAATGGGAAATGTATTATTCAAGATATTTGGAAATATCTTGAATAATGTTATATAATGTGTATATATATATATATATATATATATATATATATATATATATATATATATATATATATATATATATATATATATATATTCATTCATTATCTTCTGCTTTATCCTATATTAGGGTGGGGGGGGGGAGTGTTTCGGGAGAGTGTTCCCATGCCCATCCAGGGGAGAACGTTTCGGGCGCTGGGCAGATAAACCCAGGACAGGGCACCAATCTATCGCTGGGCACACTCACTCACACAGACACGCACACAAACACACTCTATATGGGGCAATTTGGAGAACTCAATTGACACGTTCAATAGCCACACATATATATATAAATAATATATATATATATATATATATATATATATATATATATATATATATATATATATATATATATATATATATATATATATACTGTATATATATATATCACCTGTTTGACCTGTCACCATCTGGCCGACGGTACAGGTCATACAAAACTAGAACAAATAGGCTAAGGGATAGCTTTTACCCAAGAGCCATCACTATGCTGAATAATAGGAAATAATAAACTAGCAACCAAATAGTTACAGTTCGCTTAAGAGCAAAATAAATGTGTGTAATATTTATCAAGTGCAATATGTTCCAGTGAAAATTGTGCAATACGGTTCTAATCGAATCATTCAGGTATTCATGCAAAACATGCACTCAGGTGAAACATATATGTGCAATATAGTTTTTAATCATGTATGCATAACATCATGTATGCCTAACGTCCATTACTCTGACACCGTTCATGTATATAAACAGGTGCAAATTGTTAGAAACCAAGACATTACATGCAACTTATAAATGCAAATTTATTTTAAATATTCCACTTACACACATTCATCCATACACATTTTTGTATTTCAAATTGTATATTTATTCAGGTCGCAGGGGGGGTTCCCCATGCCCATCCAGAGGAGAACATTTCAGGCGGTGGGCAGATACACCCAGGACAGTGTGCTAATCTATCACTGGGCACACACTTACTCACTCACACACTCTGTATGGGGCAATTTGGTAACCACAAAGCCACATAAGCCTGTGTATATATTATGCCTTATATTTTATTTTATCTTTATTTTTTATTTAACTCATACATAGTATTATATTGGTTTTTATTTTGTTAAAATTTTTATTTTGTTTTTTGTTTTATTTTGTTTTATTTTGTTTTTATTATGTTCTTACGAGCACCTTTGAAGTTGCACCCAAGTTTCATTGTAATGAAAATTATAATGACAATAAAGACGATTCTGATTCTGAATTCTGAGTCAGAAAATTCTGACTGATTTTAATTCAAAACTTTCACAGCAGTGTTTTAAAATAATATTTATATATGCTATAGAGACACACAAAGAGGTCGTCATGGTTCCTCCAAAATAAAAAAAACACAGCTTACACTATTTTTTTACACACATTTTTTCACGAGTCACACTGCAGGATAAATGTTTTGAGTGATGTTTAGAATGTGTGGACGTAGTCCCCTTATTCAATTAAGTACATAAAAGTGTGTAAGACGCTCATCGACCGGACAGGAAGTCACTATTTACAAAAGACATCCTGCTCTCAGTGGAGCATTTAACATCAAGCCCTTTCTGCTTATTCTACCTTTAATCACTGAACATTGAGCCAGACGTCACTTCAGCTCTGGAGAATCTCCTCAAACAGGACAATATTCCTGCGGAAGCTGCTCACAGGAACCTGAAAGTGTAAACACAAGCACCGGACACCAAAAAAAAACACTTCAATGATCCCAGTGTTTAGGATCGGTGGCCACTTGCCAAAATAAGAGGGCATGTCGTTGTCCCCTTCTGCCCTCACTGCATCAGAACGGTACCCTCAGTCATATCGGTCACCATGGCTGTGAGTCAGGTGGCTATGATAACTCTCATCTCCACCACCTGCAGGTCGGGTTAAGAGAACCCATTCAGCCGGCAGTCTAATATCAGCGCGTGAGGGCATGAAACCAGAGCAAAGACAAAATTTGGAGAGAAGGGGTGTACAGAAATTTAAAATCATTCATTCAATCGTTATCTTTTGCTTAATTCAGGGCACCAATCCATCGCTGGGCAGATACTCACTCACCCACTCACTGCTGTATATAGGGGCAATTTTGAGCATCCATTTGGGACTTTGGGAGAGTTTTCCAGGGGGGGGGGGGGTGTCCAGTGATGGACTGCGTTCATGTCTGAGATCTATTGCTCAGTAAGTGCTGGGATAGGCTTCAGCAAACCTCATTAGTATATGAATAAATGGAAAGGATTGAGGTTACAAAAAAACGGATTGTTCCAGTTTTTAGCACAAAGCACAAAATCCGCCCCGTCCTTGGCAACACACCCAGCCACCTCTAACTGCCCCAGTTACCAACACCTCCAACTCATATTTCAACTCATCAAGGACTAAAAAAAACACCTCACTGCTGTATAGATTCACCGTGCAGCAGGACACTGCGTATACACACTGTAAACTGTAGATGATCTGAGCGGCTTTATAATAAATGAGCCCCAGTCATGACATTGCAATCATCCACAGCGTTGTGTTTAATGTAAACAGCACTTCACATTAACATATAGAACATGCATTAATCAGTGCCTCACAACACTTAACATATTGCAGAGCTGTGTTCTGAGATTTATTAAGGTTTATTTAATAGCTACCTCGGATTCCCTGGTATCTCTTTATTCAGTTTAATACATTAATGGTGCATTAAAGTTTTAGGCTCTAATCCAAAACGTCCCAGACTTTGAGATCTCGGTTCAGTTTTCATCTCTGATTATGTTCTAAAGTTTGACATGTTTTTACTCGTATTCTTTAAGTCTGCTCCAAGGTCTCCAGATTTTATTTTATTTTTTTTTACTTTTTTACTTCAAGTCTAATAAATCTCTTTAATTCATATAAACACTCAAAGCTTTAATGATCAGAAACAATCCGTTAAGTCAAACAAAGTCACGGCTGAATTTTAAACACGTTAAGTTCTTTATTTCCCTGTGAATTTTTTGTTGTAAGTCAGTGATGAGACTCCGTCTCGTCTGCCGGTACTCTCAGCAGCTTTATTTCATCATCTGCACACTTTATGCTTTCTTAGTTTTATATGCAAATGCAAAGACGATGCACCATTTTCATTTCATTCTTTCCTTTTTGTATTTATTTAAAAAAAAAAAAGAACATACATTTGAAGAAGTTATATTTGGAGTAATGATAAATTATACGTATCATTAACAGGGCTTCACTTACCCCGGGGGCAGCAGGGCTGCAAAGTGGATAGTGCCCGTCTCACAATGAGAGGGTTAGAGGGTTTGAGTGCTCAGTGGGGCAAATGCATTGCAATAGGAGAAATATTACATACGGTACGTTTACCAAATGTTCAAACTCTACTAACTATAAGTTCATTTCTGCTGAACAAGCAGTTAATCTGTTTGTTATTAATAAAAAAAAAAGAAAAAAAAAAAAGATGCAGGAAATGAACTTTCAGAACAATGTTAATACGATGCCATGGGACTCATTAGATTTGCCCTAAATTCATAAAATGTTAAAGTTAAGAATGTTCTTGTGTTTTTGCATTCGTATGAATATCATCTGTGTGGAGTGTGTGTGTGTGTGTGTGTGTGTGTGTGTGTGTGTGTGTGTCCTTCCCATGCTGTGAAGACTTGCAAATTGGAGATACTAAATTGCACCATGTCTGTATCGCTCATTAGTGTTTGTGTCAGGAAATAATCCCTCTTGCGGTCCAAATAATAAACTCCTTCATAATTAAACAGTCACTTCTGCCAGCTCACTGGTTTTCTTGCCTTAATCCATTACACATTCAAAGTGAATTTGTTAGTTTAAGCGCTGTGTCTTTGCTCAATAACATGACCTTAGGAGACATTTTCTAGCCAATTACCCTCCTCAGGTCTGTTTTGTGTTTGCTTTCTGCCGGTCCTCTGTGAGACGACTGCTGGGAGATGGTGGTAAGATCGCTAAAAGCTGCCTCACATCTCTTAGCATAGGTGAGAAAAGAAAAATATTAAAACCCAAGCCACATCTAAACCTGTCCAAACCGACAAGAACTGCAGGCTTAAACTTGTCAGAAGTTCTGCAAGTCATCCGAATGTCTGATGGGAGGCGATATGAAAGGCATCCGTTCCCGTCTTTGACTCTTCTCCCAGATTGCTCGTGTTTGGGGAGAGCATCGAGACGGTGATTAATACAGTATGTCTGCCACCATGGCCTGAGCACCGTCCTGTGGGAAAAGCGCCCGGAACAGTCCTTCTCTTTCTTTTTCTTTACAGCATCACCTAACAATGGAGTTGGAGTGGGAAAAAAAAAAAATCTGGTAACTGACAACCTGTCTTTCTGTATTCGTGTGTCCTTGAATTATTTACTGGCCTGCGGTTTCCCTGGAGCAGAGCCACTGACATGTTTGGCTTTTTGAATGCTTCATCTACCCTGATCTGACTTTACTCAAGAAGAAATGCTGGAACATCCCTCAATATCTGTCAGCCTGCAACTTTTTTTATTTTACCTAAATTGTTAATGACATCAATTTTGTCAGACAACACAGACTTTAAACTGTAAAGTTATTAAAGTTAAGATTTCTGAGAACTCTTCTTACAAATAATTCTCATTTTCAACATCAAAATATCAAGTTTTCATCATCTACACCAGTTGTTTTAAAACACCAGCAGCACTGTGGCATCTGATCCACTCACACAACACTGATACACCATACACACCCACATCCCCACCACATCAGCGCCACTGCTGTGCTCCATTATCCAGCAATGACACTGCACCATGGTGGTACTGTTTGGGTTCTGACCATTAGAACGCAGAGTAAACTACATCACATTATATTGTTTATTTGTGCAATATATATATATATATATATATATATATATATATATATATATATATATATATATATATATATATATGCAATAATCTGATGTCTAAATAGCTTAGGGTTTATTTCCATATTTATTTTACTTTCCATATTTAATTTATTTTCCATATTTATTCATTTAACAGGCACTGCCACTGCTTATTTTATTTGCGTTGAATAAAAAATGAGTCCCTTGAAATTTGAATATATTGCATTCGATTTTCGAGTGTATCGATTTTCATCTTTTATCTACATAGTTCACACATATAGAAAGTGGAACTGACAATAGGTGAAAAAGCAAATATATGTGACTGCTCTCTTTGGGACCTCCATACGGACTCAGAGAGAACATTCAAAATTTCACAGAGTAAAGGCCTTATCCACTCTGATTATAATGAACCAAGGGACCTTGTTGCATTGCTGCACTGTACTGCCCGATGATTCCCGAGCCCAAAAAAGTAAGAATCTAAATGTGCTGAAAGTGTATTGATTTATGACTCTGCTCTGATGGTGGCAGCAGAGGCATCAGCAATCCTTTTCCATAACATCAATCATGCCTAAGACTAGTAATGCAATAAAAAGGCTAATGGCCACTACAGAGCAGCACATCTCCATGCTGTAGTGAGGGATTTGCTGGAGATTGGTGGATGTGTGTAACCTCTGCACGTCTGTTGACCGCTGGATACATATTGATCAGGTTTAAGGGGGAGGGCGAACGGGGACCTGCTGGTGTGGCAGGTGTCCTTGGCTCCTATGTTCTTTTTTCGGCCGTTGACATAGCAGCACCCCAGAGAGAGCAGCAAACTTTGATGGACATGGCAGTCGATGCCGGCAGAGCTGAGGCCAGCAGGGATGAACTGCAGAGACACAGGTTGTCCTGTCCTTCTGCCAAGCCATGTAGACGAGTGTTGCGAGGAGTGTAAGCAAACCTGTGCGGAGGTAATTATGATGCATGCCAGCGCTCTCTGTATTATTAGGATATATGGCCGTGATGCTACTCAGTCTTGCGTGAAATTGAAGAACTTCCTGGCGTTCTTTTTTTTTTGTTGTTGTTGTTTGTTTTCTCTTTCAGTTTGCCTTTAGAAGTTCAAAATCAAGGTGTTATTTTTATAAAAAAAGTGCTGTTTTGATGGGTTTGAGGCTTATCGACGTGTGACTGCCCTTTCGACAAATCAATTCACCCCTTAGACATCCAGTTCCCGCTCACTGAGTCATAGACAAATGGTGTTCAGTTGGATGGGAAAGCTTCCTTACATACAAATGCAAAAGCTTTTTACAGAAGATAATCTCAGTTGGGGGACGTGACAATCAAAGGACACAAAGGCAATAGCTTTTGCACTCTTACACCTGAGAGGAATTAAGATTTTATAAGAAAAAAAAAAGCTGACCAATGTGTGACCATTTTATTATACACCAATGTGAAGAACATAAATAACGCTGCATGAGGCAATGCAAATTAAACCTTTCCTAATCCTAATTCATTCATTTGCAGATTTGAGTGCTTCAATGTTGTTATTTTGCCAAATGAAATTATGGTATTCACCACTTCACATTCATGATACTGCAACCTGGTCCATCCATCCATCTTCATCTTTATCCTCTACTAGTATCGTGGGGGGGGTTCCCCATGCCCATCCAGGGGAGAACGTTTCGGGCACTGGGCAGATACACCCAGGACAGGGCGCCAATCTATCCTTTTGCACACACTCACTTTATATGGGGCAATTTGGAGAATTCAATTCAAGAATAAGTTTTTGGACTGTGGAAACCCACGCGAACATGGAAACTCCACCCAGATTGGGATTCGAACCGGGAATCCCTAAAGCTGAGCGGTGAACGTGCTAACCACTAAGCTATCGTGCCGCCCTGCAACCAGGTCATTACTCACAAATATATTAATACGTATTATATTTATACAAGTTATCTTAAACTTTATTGGATGACGCTCGGCCTAATCTCTGGAAGCGGTAGCTTTATTCTGCATTTACTTTTTTGGGACAGAGCCACAGGGTGGTACAACATCTTGACGCTCAGACGGTAATTGAAATGGTACATGGCCCTGAAGGGTGCAGGGTGTCTGTGGGCTGAGCAGCAGCACGTGGTAAATTTAAACTGTCTGTTATTTTCAGAATTTCTGCCTCATATTTTGGTGAACTGTTTACGATGCTTTTTCATTCTTTCATTTTATTCCGCTTTATCCTCTATTAGGGTCGTGGGGGGGGGGGGGGTTCCCCATGCCCATCCAGGGGAGAACGTTTCGGGCGCTGGGGAGAAACATCCAGGACAGAACGCCAATCTATCTTTGGACACACACTCACTCACACAGACACATTCTATATGGGGCAAGGTAGCTCAGTGGTTAGGGCGTTGGGTTATCAATCTGAAGGTTGGGGGTTCAAATCCCAGTTCCACTGAAGTTACCAGTGTGGGTCCTTGAGCAAGACCCTTAACCCTCATTGCTCCAGGGATGTTGTGATTAACCCTGTGCTCACCTTGTAAGTCGCTTTGGATAAAAGCGTCTGCTAAATGACCAAATGTAAATGTATATGGGGCAATTTGGAGAATTCAATTGACTTGACCCATGTTTTTTGGACTGTGCGAGGAAACCGGAGAACCCGGAGGAAACCCATGCTGGCATGGGAAGAACATGGAAACTCCATCCAGATTGGGAATCGAACCAGGAATCCCTAGAGCGGAGTGGAGAACATGCTAAACCACTAAGCCACCGTGCCACCTCTTTACTATGCTTTTGATTTAAATATTTTAAACAGGTTAAGTAGCTTTTCTAGGACTCCGGCGGTGAGAAATTGGTGGAGCCGGGCTAAAAGTGCTGACCCTCTGATATTAGTTAACTTTAACCACTGTTCCTTCAGCGTTATTCCCTAAAATATATCTTAAACTTGTGATTAGAAAACCAAATCCTTTATATTCCCTCATTCTTGCACATAAGTGAAGTAAATGACCAGATGGCCCTCAGGACACGAGGCTTTCAGTCGGCCTTTTTCTTCATGTTCCCTCCAGCTCTGAGTGTCCTTACTTTCCTAAGTGCTCATTTATAGTCCTTTGTCCTTAGAAGCTCTGAGATGCCACCGATTCTTCGACCCCCGGCAGCACAGAGGTAAGCATCTGATGGCTTTCTTTGCCATTCTGGGGTCCTCTGGTCGATTTAATCACGCTTCAGATGCTGCTGAAGCGTGCTGATGGCAGAGTGGCACCTTTACCTCCTGAGAAAGACTCTTCACATATCGCATTCCCATTAGACTTCCTGTTCCCCCCCCTTTTCCTTTGTCTGTTTTGTCGAATAACATCAGCGCACCGTTGTAGAGATGCTGTTTCAGAGTACCAGTTTGACCAGCGCTCGACAAGATGTTTTGTTATCCCCTGTCAGAATGCTCCTTTGTGACCTGCCCTATTTTCCAGTTCCATTAGGCCCAATACCTCCTGGATATAAAGAATGATTGTTTCTGCCTCACTTTCGTTTTAAACTTTACCCTTACTGGAGATTTTGCAGACGGGAAATTGTGCTAGCTCTTTTGAAGTTACGGGGTGGGTATGAATAAAGACCGGAGAGAGGATTTCACAGGTTCAGAAATGAGATTTATTTTCACCTTATTTAAAAATAGATTCAAATAGAATCTGCTGTGGTCCGGTGTTCCTGCAGCTCGAGGTAGAGTTCTCTCATGGCGGCATGTGATGTTTCATGTTATAAATGGCACACATGTTCATCAGGTGGAGCCATGTTGGGTGTGTTAATTATCTCTAATCAAAGTCCATCGCTGATGGCTCCACCTTCTCCCCCAGCAACACTGCGCTTTCACTGCAGAATCTTACATTGTGCAAGAAGAAATATAACATATCTTTATGTGGTAAGACTTCTACATATATTAAATCACCACCGCTACATTAGTATCACTGCAGTCCTGCATCATCCACCACCTAAATAACACCTGATCTCTTGTGGTGCTGTACATCAGAGAGAGAGAGAGACAGGATAATGTCTGCACTGTTACGGTTTACCCAAGGAAACCGTGAGGAGTAGGTGGATCCGCTACTTATAACGACAAGGTCGGGGCGGGGATTAGGTGTTAACAGAGTTTATTCAGCCATACACAGGTAAACGTAACATTGACAGGTGAACACACAAGCGGCTGCGGAGCTGGGGCCTGACGTCACGGCGTCCTACGTCAGCGGGGCCGTGTTCCAATCCGCAGCGTCGAACAGGGTGGAGTGTGGCTGAATACCAGGTGAACACAGGCGGGACGTAGAACTGGAACTGAGGCACAAACACAGGACCAACAGCAGACGAGGTGTAACAGGACGAGACGAGAACAGGACGAGGTGCAACACAAGAACAGGGCGTGGTGACCAGGACGAGGCGAGACCAGGACGAAGTGAGAACTGGCAGACTAGGAACCGGGCGAGACTAAGAACAGATCGAGACTAAGAACAGATCGAGACTAGGGGTGTGGGCCAGAGTGGACGAGGCGTGACAAGGTTAGGTGCACAAACCAAGACCATCTAGCCTGGAGTGACGGGAGTGAGCTGCTTAAATCAGGAACAGTGATTAGGAACCCAGGTGTGCATAATTACAGGGGCGTGAACACTGAGACCAACCCACACCATGTGACCAAAACAAACCGTGACCATGTGACAATAACAAAGCATGACAAAAAGCTAAACACAACACGTGACCCAAACAAATCCTGACAATACGCAAAACAGGACCATAACATGACTAAGAACTACACACAACAGGTGACACTGACAAGGCATACATGACACTAAACACAACACGCGAACATAACTAAGCATAACTAAGAATACACACAACATGACACTGACAAGGCATACATACTTGCAGACTAAATGAGGGGCGGGGCTACCCCTGGAAGCACCGCCCCTCCGTGACCGACCATAACATGCACTAGATACTCCATTGGTTATACTGATAACATATTAACTCTCTGAGGCGGCACGGTGGCTTAGTGGTTTAGCATGTTCTCCTTTTAGCACTAGAGATTCCCGGTTCGAAT
This sequence comes from Corydoras sp. C115, assembly GCA_019802505.1. Lineage (NCBI taxonomy): Eukaryota > Metazoa > Chordata > Actinopteri > Siluriformes > Callichthyidae > Corydoras > Corydoras sp. C115. The sequence continues at coordinate 463,898 of JAFMOC010000233.1, forward strand.
CCCAATATGGGTGGAGTTTCCATGTTTCCTCCAGGTTCTCCGATTTCCTCCCACAGTCCAAAAACATGGATCAAGGTCAATTGAATTCTCCAAGTTGCCCCATATAGAGTGTGTCTGTGTGAGTGAGTGTGTGCCCAGCGATAGATTAACGCCCTGTCCTGGGTGTATCTGCCCAGCCCCCGAAACGTTCTCTACTGGATGGGCATGGGCACCCCCCCCCCCCCCCCCGTGACCCTAGTAAAGGATAAAGCAGAAGATAATGGATAGACATTAACTCTCTCTCTCTCTGTCTCTCTGAGACGGAATAACAGATTTAATTGACAAAAAACAAGCGTGGAGTAAGAAAGACAAAAATGAGAAAAGACACTGAAAGGGACGAGCAAAGAAAACATGACGTGGTGGAGGGGTAATGGGGAAGATGGGATATGAAAGCAGCTCGCGCTCTTGCCGTTTACTGTGTTCGTGCTGGATATGTGATGTGACAGCTGAACAGGGCTGGAAGGCCAGGGCTGAATTCACAGACACTAGCCTTGGGGTCATGCACGGGGTCACGAGTGGAGATGGAGAGAGGATAAAGGTGGACTGGATGGAGAGATCCCCAACTACATCTCCCTGTGCTGTTTCAGAGCGGGAAAATTCAGAATAAAGAGAACGCTGAGATATGAGAGAAGCAGCGGGATAGATGACCATGGAAACATGACTCCATTACTGAGCCTGGGATACTCCACACTACTCCTGTCAGCTTCTGCTGCCTTATCAGATTCCAGCATCATTAAACTGGCATCCACTCTGTTAGAGTTAGTACACTGCAAAGACAGCAAAGACCGGATGTCTGTGAAGTTGGCGATTAATTTCCTTAATTGTCTGCTTGAGATATGGGAAGCAGCGGCGGCATGCATCAGGCCACGCTAATAAAATAATGGCACTGCCTGCCACTGAAGCATGAAAAATAATTTTGCACATGGACAGAAAGTCCACAGTTATAATGAACAATGGCCAACATTTAGAGATAGATCTGTTAAGTGTCAAGACGAATTATAGTCGTACGCACCTCTCTCGCGCTTTCCTGCACAAGCTTGTGAATTCTCTTTTAGTAAGAACTTGAGAACAGAGCCATGATAAGTTCCTTAGGTGACCGGGAGAACCAACACGTCCATAACTTACCGGAGCAAGTAGATTTGTTTTTATGATGTTACTGTGGAACTTGACTGCAGTCATTTACTCCCCCCCCCCCCCCCCCCGTCTTTATGTCAGGATCCAGACAGGCTGCCAGACCAAGTCACCGTAGGACATTTTCACTCTCTCACTAACTTTACAACCGAAGACAATTTAAAGTAGTCAATTCCACTCTCATCACAGTCTGGGATTTGGAAGCATCGTGAACATCAGTGCAGTACAATGTCTCAAACCTCACGAAGACCCATCTGTCCAGAAGAACATGAGCGAGGTTAGAAAAGAAAGTTGCATTCTAAATTAACTCATGTGGGTCGGTGGTTACCACATTCCAGGTTCAGGTTTGAATCCCAATCTGCGTGGAGTTTCCATGTTCTCCTCATGTCTGCAAGGGTTTCCATTGGGTTCTCTGGTTTCCTGCCACAGAGTGAGTGTGGGCCCAGCAATAAATTGGCGCCATGTTCTGGGTGCATCCTCCCAGCACCTGAAACATTGCTACAGTATATGTGCTTGGGGAGTCACCCCGACCCCCCATCTCCACAACCCCGGTATAGGATTAATCGGACGGTAATTGCTGGATGGATGTTTTGGATGTAATTGAGATCAGGTCCCTGTGTGGGTCAGTGTGGTTCTTTTAAACCACACTGTTACCCCACCCAATTATCTCTTTATGAACATTACATAGTCACTATGGAACTGGAACGAGTCTTCCCCAAACTGTTCCTTGAAAGCAAGCCATTGAAACAGCGCCATCCATCGGTGGAACGGAGTCATGAGTTCTGACTAAGAAACTAAATGACATCATTAATCTGAATGACTTCTTTATTAAATGAAAATGAGTCATAGAATCTGACAGAAGTAGTTAGAGATGATTTACTTGCAGGGCAGGAGAGGGAGTTTGGGCTGTGGGGGGGGGGGGGGGGGGGGTGTGGGAGGAGGGTGGACTCTCTTAGTTCTCTGCATCATCTTCACACTGGGAGGGTGGATTACTACACAAACACTACAGCGAAAGACTCATCGCCTGGAAAATGCCTCCTGCTGTGTATCTCTGCTTTTTATCAGATTCTGTTGGTAGTAAGAAGAAAAACTGTAGACTGCATTGTTTAAATCCAGAATCGGGATTCGGAGGTCGGGAACTCAAAGGGAATAGTGTTTGAGCTCTGTTAGACTACACAGTTCTAAAGACATACTGTATATGAGAAGAACGAGCAACTGTGAGGTTTGTAGTGTTCACAGAGAATAAGCTTTAAAGTGATGTATGCCATCCTACAGATCAAACAAACATTGTCATGGCATTTACATACATACATATACATAAACGTCTCCAGATGGTTTATTAGAAATAAAATGATGATTTGAGTTATTAAGTCAACAGACAGCGATGCGACTGAAATTTGATTATTTTGACGTTTTTTTTTTTTTTTTCTTTACTGTGGATCCAATGAATGAGTCACAGCGTGTGATATTAACTCAGAGGAAAACGTCCCATTAACATTTACCCAAGTAGTAAAATCACATAATATAAACAAGTACACCACTGGGCTCGATGGAAAATCATCTCTAATTAGACTTGGAGGTAATTTGAATGCAGAGCCAAAACACCAGACAGGCAAAAAGTCGGAGCAGAGATATTCAGCATAATCACTACAGCTGTTTAGTGCAAATATATTCACACAATGCAGATAAACAGCAGCGTCTCACCCCACACTCATTACTCACACGTTCCAATAAAACAATACATATAAAAGATTTTATTTTTCCAATTTTTATTTAAATTCCATTCCATTCTCAATATCTTTAAAGGGTCCTAATTTCAAAGACGGGGGTTCATGGGACGTGAAGCAGCAGACGATGGGGACAACGAAGCTAAACACAGAGCGAAGGCAAAGAAACATGTGGTTCTTAGGAAAAAAAAATAATTTTAATAATTAAAAACTATTTCAGGCGGCACGGTGGCTTAGTGGTTGGCACGTTCTCCTCTCAGCGCTAGGGATTCCCGGTTCAAATCCCCATCTGGGTGGAGTTTCCATGTTCTCCCCGTGTCCGTGTGGGTTTCCTCCGGGTTCTCCAGTTTCCTCCCACAGTCCAAAAACATTGATCAAGTCAATTGAATTCTCAAAATTGCCCCATATAGTGTGTTTGTGTGAGTGAGTGTGTGCCCAGCGATGGATTGGCGCCCTGTCCTGGGTCTATCTGCCCAGCGCCAGAGAAGTTCTCCCCTGGATGGGCATGGGGAACCCCACCGCGACCCTAATAGAGGATGAAGCGGAAGATAATGAATGAATGAATAAAAACTATTTAGAGTGACAGCGTAGTGGAATCCTGATCTGGCTGGATTTTCCATGTCCTCCCCGTCTCCAATTTCCTCCCCCAGTCTTAAAACATGAATTCAAAGTAAACTGGCTGCTCTTAATTGCCCCTATATAGTGTGTATGTGTGTGGGGCGTGTAAGTGAGTGTGTGCACAGCGATGGGTAGGCGCCCTGTCAGGGGTGTATCTGCTCAGTGCCCAAATTCTCCCCTGGACGGACAGGCAAGCCTAATATGGGATGAAGCAGAAAATAATGGATGGATGGACAAAACTATTAATTTACTGAACAAGATATATTACAAATTGAGAAAACCAAGGATTTGAATGGGGTGCACAAACTTTTGCATTTGTGTAATTTGAAATGCCAAAATATTCAATCTTATCTCAAATCTTTTATCCAGATCTCCTTTCCCCTTCTGCTCACACACAGCATGGGACGTCAAGTCAGATGCAGTGTCAGTAAAAATAAAATATATACAGTTTTTTTTTATTATGATTTATTATTTTTTATTTAGAGTATAGACCAAGGTCACATGACATGGTTTCTAATGTATGAGAGGGGATGAATTATGCTTGACTAAGTGATGCGAATGTGTGAGGGTGTTTATTACATACAGACTCTACTGTATAGTCATGAATGAATGAACGCATGTGGGCAATTAACTATAAATCATGCATGCTGCAGTGAGGAGCGTGACAGCCGTCTAACGGCATCACACACACTGCACACGGTTTAGAGGTGAGAGACACGTTACATATTTAAATACAATCCTACTAGAAATCAGTGCAGTCTCAGTGTTCATCTGTGAAGGTACAGTGTTTTAGTTGTTTAGTGAGGTGTGTGTTACATTCTTGTATAGAGATTCATGATTTTGAAAAAAAAAAAAGATTAGTCACATTTTAAAAAATAGATTCAAGAGAGTTTCAAAGCTTTTTTGTCTTATACACAGTAAAGAAACATGTTTCCCTGAAATTGCCATGAAATTCTTACTTCGCCGTGCGCCCTGGATGAGTAAGAAAAAGTAAATATAATATTCATTCATTCATCCATTATCTTCCGCTTTATCCTCTATTAGGGCCGCGGGGGGGGGGGGGTTCCAATGCCCATCCAGTAGAGAACGTTTCGGGCGCTGAGCAGATACACCCAGGACAGGGCGCCAACCTATCGCTGGGCACATACTCACTCACACCAACACACTCTATATGGGGCAATTTGGAGAAATCAATTGACTTGATCCATGTTTTTGGATTGTGGGAGGAAACCGGAGAACCCGGAGGAAACCCACGCCGACACGGGGAGAACATGGAAACTCCACCCAGATGGGGATTCGAACCGGGAATCCCTAGTGCTGAGAGGAGAACATGCTAAACCAGTGAAATACAGTCAGTGTTTAAATCTCTGAGCAAATTTGTAGAAATGGAAACCAGATTCTAATTATTTATTCTATTTAATTTATTAAATAAATATAAATTTACAGGGCGGCACTGTGGCTTAGTAGTTGGCATGTTCTCCTCTCAGCCGCTAGGGGATTCCCGGTTCGAATCCCACATTTCTGGGTTGACAGTTTCCATGTTCTCTCCCCGTGTCCGCGTGGGTTTCCTCCGGGTTCTCCGGTTTCTTCCCACAGTCCAAAAACATGATCAAGTCACGTGTGAGTTCTCCAAATTGCCGCATTATATAGAGTGTGTGTGTGTGAGTGAGTGTGTGTGTCCCAGCGATGGATTTGGCACAGTCCTGTTCCTGGGTGTATCTGCCCAGTGCCCGAAACGTTCTCCCCTGGATGGACATGGGGAACCCCACCGCGACCCTAATAGAGGATAAAGCGGAGGATAATGAATGAATAAATATAAAAATCACACATACTCTATGTACATAATCTTGTGAGGAAGAAGAATTATTGACATTGTGCAAAGTTACATTATATTGCAGGAGTCCGGTGGGGGGTGGGGGGTGGGGGGTGTAGAGTTTGTGCAAAATAAAATGATGAACACATCTTTATCTGAACATTCAGCAAGTTTGTGATGCCAGGATTTTTTTTTTTTTTTTGCACAATAAATAACATTTGTCTTTTTTTACCCAGCACATCCTGCCCAACTCTCCCCCCACTGGAGCCCCCCCCCCCCCCCCCCCCAACACATGAAGTATTATTTCTGTAGTATTCCATCAGGCTTCAGACAAATAAGTGTGGACGTACCATCAATAAGCGGTTGAGTGATTGATTAAATATGAGAGCTGAGAGCACAGCGTGCGCCATGATGTGTGCGTGATGATACACAAACTATTTTGGTCCAGTTTCTGTTTTTTTTTAGGTTTCCACCTTGGAGCGAGTCAGTCTAGTCTCACGCTGAGGAGCGTGTCATGTTAGTCTGCTAAATTAGAGTCAACAGCTGCAATGCGATGTTCCGTCTCTCGCTTTATCCTATATTAGGATCGCGGTGGGGTTCCCCATGCAGATGGGGATTCGAACCGGGAATCTCTAGTGCTGAGAGGGATACGTGGCTAACCACTAAACCACCATGCCGCCCCGTTAACGTATATGTTCATATATAAGGTATGTTCATATTATTCATTCAGTCATTATCTTTTTTTTCCGCTTTACCTAATATTAGGGTCGCGGTGGGGTTCCCCATGCCCATCCAGGGGGAGAACGTCTCGGGCGCTTGAGATAGACCAGGACAGGGTCGCCAATCTATCACTGGGGCACACCACTCACTCACACAGACACACTCTATATGGGGCAATTTTGAGAATTCAGTTTACTTGGTCCATGTTTTTGGACTGTGGGAGGAAACCGGAGAACCCGGAGGAAACCCACACAGACACAGGGAGAACATGGAAACTCCACCCAGATGGGGATTCGAACCGGGAATCCCGAGCGCTGAGAGGCGAATGTGCTAAACCACTAAACCACCATGCCGCCCGTTAACGTATATGTTCATATATAATATAAGGTATGTTCATATTATATCATCTTTATATTATGTATATCCATTTATACATTTCATCTCTTTATGCACCAGTCACTGTTATTAATGCACTTTATGTAAATAATGTATATATTTCACTTCTGGTTAGATGCCAACTACATTTCATTGGCCCTGTACCCGTACCCTGCGCAATGACAATGCAGTTGAATCTATTCGTTCATTCATTCATTCATTATCTTCCGCTTTATCCTATATTAGGGTTGCGGGGGGGGGGGGGTGGGTTCCCCATGCCCATCCAGGGGAGAACGTTTCGGGGCACTGGGCAGATACACCCAGGACAGGACGCCAATCTATCACTGGACACACACTCACTCACACACACACTCTATATGGGCCAATTTGGAGAACTCAATTGACTTGATCCATGTTTATTGGACTGTGGGAGGAAACCGAAGAACCCGGAGGAAACCCACGCAGACACGGGGAGAACATGGAAATTCCACCCAGATGAGGATTCGAACCGGGAATCCCTAGTGCTGAGAGGAGAACATGCTAAACCACTAAGCCACCGTGCCGCCGCCCCAGTTGAATCTAATCTAATGTAAAATACTTAAATGTATGTTCATTCGAACCGTGTGCTGCTGTGCTCTGGGTCTCAAGTTGAAAACACAAAGACAAAAGGTTTGGAAAATCGCAAAATAAACTTTAATCTTAATCTCTCAGAAAAGTTACAAAGCTTTATTTTTTTGTGATGCCTCATTTAATGCTTTATCTCTGATTAAGAAAGTCTTGGATTTGTTTATAAATAATATAAACAGCAGTGAAAGGTTACAGGTAGTCATGTCGTTATTATTTAATCCTAATTTAGTAAAACAGTGTCAGATTTATTTTCTGCTTAGTCCTTTTTTTAATTCAATCGATTTTAGAAGAACGTCAAACACTTGGGAACTTCATGATTTGGCACACAGAATTTCTGAAACGTTAGATAAGCAGATAATTGGACATTGTTGTGTATAAACTACCCCTGAGAACATGTGCACTGAAGCGGATTTTATAAATAGGGTTTTTTTTCCCACAGAAATGCTGACGGAGACTTTTATCTGCAGCACGTGCTCAATGTTTATGGGGGTTTCTAATCTTAGCCAGGTTTGTTTACACCTGACCTCTCTCTCTTACGCTTCCTGTAAAGATGAAATTATTTTCGGAGTATACAGTGACGGAGAAGCAAGACGGGGAGAAAAGGAGGCTTCCGATATATTTCATTATATTTGACACATTTTGTTCTATTTTTTGCCACTCGACAAAAATCAGAACGGAAGTGATTTAACTGGCTCAGGCTGATGTGCCTCCCTCAGCTGCCCAAGGTCACACAGGCACCACCGGCTGCTTCTTCAATGGCAGCCCAGCGCTAGTGTTCTGCACGAGCCATAGAACATGAAGAGGGCATCTGCCCTTCAGTGATTTATAAATATGCTTGACTACCCACTATCTACCCTGCCTTATAACCCCCCCCCCCCACACACACACACCACCAGCTTTTACTAGTATCTATATTCAGATACTAGATAATTGAGTGAAAAGTAAGTTTTTAATAATAATAATAATAATAATAATAATTCTGTTGGTCGGCACGGTGGCTTAGTGGTTAGCACGTTCGCCTCTCAGAGTTTCCATGTTCTCCCCGTGTCCGTGTGGGTTTCCTCCGGGTTTTCCGGTTTCCTCCCACAGTCCAAAAACATGGATCAAGTCAATTGAGTCCAAATTGCCCCATATAGAGTGTGTTTGTGTGTGTGAGTGTGTGCCCAGCAATAGATTGGCGTCCTGTCCTGGGTGTATCTGCCCAGCGCCCGAAACGTTCTCCCCTGGATGGGCATGGGGAACCCACCTGCGACCCTAATATAGGATAAAGTGGCAAATAATGGATGGATGGATAATAATAATAATAATAATTCATTCATTCAATCATCATCTTCCACTTTATCCTCTATTAGGGTCGCAGGGGGGTTCCACATGCCCATCAAGGGGAGAGCGTTTCGGGCGCTGGGCAGATACACCCAGGACAGGGCGCCAATCTATCGCTGGGCAATAATAATAATAATAATAATAATAATAATAATAATAATAATAATAATAATAATAATTCTGTTGAATTATATATACATTTTTAATAATTGCTCTTAGATATAAAATTAAAGCTGTAATTTAATGTTTATGTTTTTTGTGACATCATTGTGACATCATCTGTGCTGTATAGTGCAACACACATTATACTTAAACTCACCTAAATTACACTAATCACCTTAACGGGCACAAATGAGCTCATAATGGCCTTTAATTTATTGCTAATTGATTGATCTGATACCTCACCTCTTAATCATCCCTTAATAATCAATCATTTTGTTCATGATTCACTTAACTGAGGATAATGTCTGAAAACATAGAGGTGATGTATTTTTCTCAAAATATCTTTAATACATGGACCAATATCCAAGCTTTGTTCTAACAGATCAGATTATTTATTCTAAACGAAATATAATTTGTAATTAATCTTGAAAGACGATGGTAAGTGATATGGACAGATCAGTGGCCGTGTGTGTCCTGCTCGAAATCGATCAATACTAAGTGCACAACATAAGCCTTAAGTATTCCTGACATAAATCTAGGTGATGATTTGGTGAAATGCATGTTCATCTCATGAGATTAAATTTGCTAATGGACGCCGGACGCAGTCATACACCGTCACGGTTTCTGCAATGGCACGCCGGCATTAGCATGCTGATCACTACAGAGAGGAATCGATGGGACGCCTGGAGCTCAGACGTCTTCCTGGCTTCCTGAGTCAAACGGCAGCAAACTCTGCATCACCTCTGGTGTTTCGAATCCTCCTCATTCCTCCATCTTTCTGCCTAATAATTCACTTCATGCTTAAATTTACATAAACATGTGAATAGGACATTCAGCGGCACGGTGGCTTAGTGGTTTAGCACGTTCTCCTCTCAGCATAGGGATTCCCGGTTCGAATCCCCATCTGGGTGGAGTTTCCATGTTCTCCCCGTGTCTGCGTGGGTTTCCTCCGGGTTCTCCGGTTTCCTCCCACAGTCCAAAAACATGGATCAAGGTCAATTGAATTCTCCAAATTGCCTCATATAGAGTGTGTCTCTTTGAGTGAGTGAGTGAGTGTCCAGTGATAGATTCGCGTCCTGTCCTGGGTGTATCAGCCCAGTGCCCGAAACGTTCTCCCTTGGCCTGGGGAACCCCCCCCCCCCCCCGCGACCTAAAGTGAAAGATAAAGAATGAATGTCCTATTCATTTATCTGCAGCTTTTGAAGGTCACACAGGTCATCATAACTCTAAATGAACATTTATTACATCATTCTGTCTCTAAATTAAACTTGACCATAACAATTAAACATCAGCCTATCCCAGTTCTCACTGGGAAAAAAGGGGAGAAACACCCTGAACAGGTTGCCAGTCCCTTGAAGGATGAACTCAGTTATTTATTTCACTTGATGTCCATGTCTTTGTATTTCAGGAGGAAACTCGAGATGAAGAGAACATGCAAACTCATCACAGAAAGGACGCTGGTCCCTCACCCAGGTTTCAAACCCAGGGTTTACTTGTTGTGAGTTAAAAGTTTGACCGACGTGACGCCCACATTGAACACATAAGGTTTGATTTGGGTGTGAGGTGAGATGGTGATGCTTTTTCATTTCTCTTGGATGAAATCTTCCATTAATTTGAAAAAGACAGCTGTTTATTAATGAAGTCTCGCACCGCGGTTTCACCACGGTCATTGGCAAAGAGTGTGCCGTTATTGTTTAATGGCTGATGTTGTTGTAAGGTGATAATGGTTGTTATGACAGACAGTGTGTGTGTGTGTGTGTGGTGTGTGTGTGTGTGTGGTTGAACATACTGTGTGTTGCAAGCATGATGCAAGTGTTTTCTGGCACCACTCCAAACACATTGGCAATAATATCGCGATGGCTTCTGGTCAGAAAGAAATTTCATCATCCTCCCAACTAACGAGCTTATTAATCAACATGTCGGGAGTCGGTTCTTTCCTTCCCATGAGTTTAAACACACTATTTTTAAAGCCACACTATGCAGAACACCACCACCACCACACTGCAGCTCATAGTATTCGATACTACAGAATGCAACATTTCATTTTTTATAACATCATTCAGAGACCTGAAGGCGATTTTAACATTCGGTTTGTTTTAGGGTCATAATGATAATACAGTCGGTGCTTGTTGTACTCGTAGTGCTGTCTGTCTCAGGGCCAAAAAGCAGTGTGAATGTGGGAATCGGAGATTGGGGGCCATTGTGTAAAAACATGTATAGTTTGATCCCAACACTAAACAATAATTAGTTTGCATGAAGCCTCGGGCAGAGCTGGGAGTGAACGAGGCAGCCTTCCTGACTGGTTACTCAGCTCACTGCAGTCCAGTGCCCCCGAGGTATAAACTTGCTCCAAGCTCCAAACAGCAAGGATTCTCTTAAAATAGATGGTGCAAAAGCACCGCAGGGTTTTCAGCTCCTGTGCATATTAACATGTTCATCATCCAGTTTGGCTCGAGACTTCGTTATTAGAGCGGTATGTCCTTATAAACAAAACCGTGAGAATAATTCAGCTTTAACAACAAATATTACAGGGAGTGTGTTTACCAGCTTCAAAGTTATGGTTGTTAAAAAAAATAAAAATTGGGCTGGTGGCTGGGGAAGGGAGAGACCTGAGCAGGATGTTAAGTGGGGATTGAAAAAGAAGCCACTGAGTATCAGTTACATATTAAGGGGGATGATGATGATGATGATGATGATGATGATGATGATGATGATGATGATATTCTACGTTACAAATAACTTTACAAAAAATACAATACAAAATACAAAAAACTGCACATGTTTAGTACTTTTAGACATAATATACATTATTTGCACTGTTTTCTTATTTTGACTCATTGTTTTGTATTAATAGGTTCATTCATTCATTCATTATCTTCAGCTTTATCCTCTATTAGGGTCGCGGTGGGGTTCCCCATGCCCATCCAGGGGAGAACGTCTCGGGCGCTGGGCAGATAGACCCAGGACAGGGCGCCAAACCATCGCTGGGCACACACTCACTCACACATACACACTCTATATGGGGCAGTTTTGAGAATTCAATTGACTTGATCCATGTTTTTGGACTGTGGGAGGAAACCGGAGAACCCGGAGGAAACCCACGCAGACACGGGGAGAACATGGAAACTCCACCCAGATGGGGATTCGAACCGGGAATCCCTAGCGCTGAGAGGAGAACGTGCTAAACCACTAAACCACCGTGCCGCCGTATTAATAGATAAAAGACATAAAAGGGTAAAATAAAGACATAACCATAACTATTCTTTACAGTAAGCATCACTAAACTCTCTAAGCAGGACCATGCACTATTGCAAGCTTTATTATTATTATTATTATTATTATTATTATTATTATTATTATTATTATTATTATTATTATTATTATTATTATGCAGTGTAATATCCATTTGTTAAACATAATTCAAGGACAATTAACTTTGACATTTCCATTGAGGTGCTGAGTGCAGAAGTCTTACAGCAGGACCAATGAGACTTTAATATTTAATAAAGAAGCCAATCAACAAACAAACATGAAGCAGAATCAGAATAAAGAAGAGTTCATTATTTCATTTCTCTGACTTTTGTTTGTGTGACCTTTGCAGAATGAACCACATCACATTCCCCTCTAATGCAGTGCCCTTCATCTCTGAGCTGTTACAGATGCGACAAACTGAAGAACTATAGAAGATCAACACTGCCACCGCCTGGTCGAATGTGGAGCTGCAAACTGTAATTTGGTTAGTTTTTTTTGCCCATCCTATAACCATCAATACCCTCAACTTAACAAAGTATTGAGTCAGAACTTATATTAAGATTATTTTAAAATAATTTGTGCGCAATAATTTACGTTAAATGATTAGTTGTTTGTGCACAAATCATGTAAGTGTTATTAAAAAATAGAATAATAAATAAAAACACTGAAAATCAGATAAAAGCATTAGCGAACATAAATGATTGTTCTTCATACATAACCAGGTGCCTGATTTTCTTTACCTGGTGCAATGGGGCTGAAATATTCATTCATTCATTATCTTCCGCTTTATCCTCTATCAGGGTCGCGGGGGGGGGGGGTGTTCCCCATGCCCATCCAGGGGTGAACGTTTCGGGTGCTGGGCAGATACACCCAGGACAGGACGCCAATCTATCACTTAGCACACACTGACACACACACACTCTATATGGGGCAATTTGGAGAATTCAATTGACTTGATCCATGTTTTTGTATTACAATACTTTTTGTATACTTTAGTGTCGCTGAAGGATTATTCTTGACCGATTGTTGTCAAACACGTCAAATTTACAAATTGTATTCTATATTCTGTATAATTAATCCACTTACTATATATCTGTGTGTGTGTATATATATATATATATTAGTGGTTAGCACGTTCTCCTCTCAGCACTAGGGATTCCTGGTTCGAATCCCCATCTGGGTGGAGTTTCCATGTTCTCCCCGTGTCTGCGTGTGTTTCCTCCGGGTTCTCCGGTTTCCTCCCACAGTCCAAAAACATGGATCAAGTCAATTGAATTCTCAAAATTGCCCCATATAGAGTGTGTCTGTGTGAGTGAGTGTGTGCCCAGCGATGGATTGGCGCCCTGTCCTGGGTCTATCTGCCCAGCGCCCGAGACGTTCTCCCCTGGATGGGCATGGGGAACCGCACCGCGACCCTAATAGAGGATAAAGCGGGAGATAATGAATGAATGAATTATATATATATATATTCATTCATTCATTATATATATATATATTATATATATATATATATATATATATATATATATATATATATATATATATATATATATATATATATATATATATATGGCAGCACGGTGGCTTAGTGGTTTAGCATGTTCTCCTCTCAGCGTTAGGGATTCCCGGTTCGAATCCCCATCTGGGTGGAGTTTCCATGTTCTCCCCGTGTCCGCGTGGGTTTCCTCCGGGTTCTCCGGTTTCCTCCCACAGTCCAAAAACATGGATCAAGTCAATTGAATTCTCTAAATTGCCCCATATAGAGTGTGTTTGTGTGAGTGAGTGTGTGCCCAGCGATGGATTGCCCCCCTGTCCTGGGTGTATCTGCCCAGCGCCTGAGATGTTCTCCCCTGAATGGGCATGGGGAACCCCACCGCGACCCTAATAGAGGATAAAGCAGGAGATAATGAATGAATGAATGAATATATATATTTATATATACACTGTACGCTTTATATATTTAACACGGCGCTTCTCTCCAGGCCGGCAGGTGGCGACGTCGCTCTCACGTCCTCACCGCTCTATAAAACCTACAAGAAGGAATGTGAGCTTCGTTATCGACGGAATCGGGGGGCAGAGCGGGTCGCGTTTCGTGTTTAAAGTGAGAGTTTAAAATGGGAATAGCTGATGAAGCAGACCGAACGCTTTTCGTTGGTAATTTGGATCCGCAGGTGACAGAAGAGCTTTTGTTTGAGCTGTTTTTACAGGCAAGTTAAAAGAACGACGCCAGCTAGCGTCTGTGTTAGCGGCTGCGTCCCAAATTGCACACGAACACTTTGTTGGGCTCGAATGCTGCCGCTGGTGGAGCCTCACAGCTAGTGTGCTCCGTGTACACTTCACTGCGGTTTAGGACGCATCCGGCGAGCAGCGACGTTCTGAGAGTAAACAGAAGGCTGAACTCCGGCTGTGGTCTTTATTCTAACAAAATACACCTGAAATCTAAAACATTATTATATTTTATTATAATGTGTGTGAGAGCGCACGCTCGGAATTATACTGAAGTTAATCTTTAAAGCACAATGCCTCGTCTTTGTTGGCATTCCGCGCTGCATCCCGAATGCCGCTCATCGTGAGAATGAAGTGCACTAAAGGGATCGAGGGCGGATTGAACTGTAGGGTCCGAGTGAAGTGAACTCGACACGATTTGGAATCTTTCGAATCGACACAATCGAATCTTTCGAATGCAAACGCGTTTAAATACAAATTCGAACGTCTGAGGTTTAAAGCTCGAGCAGCAAACAATAGATTTTATTTACAAATCATTATTTTTTTTAAATTATTTAAATATTTTCTCGCCCTGCTGCTAGTTAAAAATGTAAAATAAGATGAAAATAATCCTTTATTGGTTCCACAGTCAGGGAAATTCACAGTTCTCAGCAGCAGAAGTGACAGTAACTGGGAAAGTTCTAGATATAACGTATCATTCATTCATTATCTCCCGCTTTATCCTCTATTAGGGTCACGGTAGGGTTCCCCATGCCCATCCAGGGGAGAACATCTCGGGTATCTGCCAGATACACCCAGGCAGGACGCCAACCATCGCTGGGCACACACTCATCACACGGGACACACTCTATATGTTCTCGCCCTGCTGCTATGGCAATTTGGAGTTAAAAACTCAATGACTTTATCCATCAGGGAAATTTTTTGGACTGTGGAGGAAACTGGAGAATCCGGATGGGGAAACCCACGCAGCACTGGGGAGAACATGGCTAAAACTCCACCCAGATGGGGATTTGAACCGGGAATCCCTAGTACTGAGAGGCGAACGTGCCGCCGATCTAACGTATCGATTACAATAAGTACTTTAAAAAGAAAAAAATGTAATAGAAATAGAGATCAGTGTACAGAATAAAAATAAAATAAATATACTCAGTTATCTACATGACTTATAATACAGAGGGGAGATGATATGATTCAAAATGTATTAAGCTTACTAGATATTATTTATATATATAAATAAATAATAAAATCAGAGAGAGGAGATAACACAACCCATATATATATATATATATTTTTTTTATTATTTATTATTAATTACAAGTATTGTAATTATATAATTGGTGCTAATCAAGTACTTATATTGGTTTGTACTTGGTTACACAGTGGCAATGATGCACATTTTATTAATTTGGTTTTTATTTATATATATATGAAAGAGAGAGGGATTGTGTTAAATTCAAGGTGCCACTTATTAACCTCTGTTTATAGTTTTTTTTTTGTTATATATAACAGGTTGTTTGCTCTTTTGCCAGTTGCGTCACTCCTCTGAGGAGTTCTTGAACAGATCGCAATATAATTCCACTTAAAAAAGAAAAAGAAAAACGTATTTAAAACGTTTCTGTTATTAAGGAAATGTTTGTTTAATTAAAAAAAACCACTTGTGTGACTGAACAGATGAGCCAAACCGCAGCGAAGATGGCCTTTCATTTTCTGCGCTGTCTATTGCAAGTCATTTGCACACACTAAGACATGATTTCCATATTGTTTCTGTGGGTCCTTTGCGCATCTTTCCAATTGGCCTGTAATCCTCACTCATGTCCAACACGCCCAGTAACGACTTCTGCAATCTATTAGACTGCTTAAGCAAATGACTTTGGTCTTAAACACTTCACTCTATAGAATCCCAGTCAATCTATTATTATTATTATTATTATGGATTGTTTTAGTTAAACACGCTGTCGTTAATCGTTATTTCAGATAAACATAAAATTAACTTTCATAACGTTAAAGCTACAGCCTTCCTGAACTTTCAGTAAAGCTGGAAAGCGAACAGGCCAGAAGCTGTGGGTCAGTATTACTGAAGCATGAAGTCAGGTGTAAACAAAATGCCTGCTTTCTCAACCATTGTCTTCTCTATTGCCCATCGCCATGGCCTATTTGTCTAGTAAATGTACTTTCCGTCTGACTCGCCTTACCCCCTGAAAGCTGCTCGTTGAACATGCGCCGTCACTCTGCCATTCCCGTCCTAATGCAACCCTTTTGGGTGTTTGACCCCTGGACTTTTCACTTCACTCAGATCTCAAAATGTTCAATGGATTTTATCATAAAGGTTTCAATGAAAAGGATGGCGTAAACTTTGAGACCATCTTTTAAATATTTTATTTGAGCAGCGCACACATCTGACACTTCACAGACTGAATCAGGACAAGTTTATTAGCTCTGCTATCAGCTGTTAACATTCCTAACCTTATTTTACCCCCTGTAATGGGGTCACTGTTGTTCATGTGCCATATACGGTCGTTCCTATGACTTGAAGTATAACTACCTGACCGCTCTGGTGGCGTGTGCGCCGAGTGATGTCATTGTGTTCGTGTTCTAGTGGAAAAAAGAATCACCGCATGCGTTTATATCAGCACTCTGACGCCTGAAGACGGGAGCCGTAAGCGCTCGGGTCATCGTCCATCATTCACATGTCATAAAAGAGACGTGCAGCTGACAACTGCGACGGGAGGAAGTGAAGCCCTGCTGCTCGTGGCTTCATCTGTGTGATGTTTTATTAGTGCCGTATTTATACTTGAACTGCATGTCCACAACTGAAGAAATTTCCTCATAAAAATGTCCCCTGATTTCAATATCAGCTTATACGCATTATTAAGTCTCATTTGAGGGAATGCATCAGGACTGTTTATCAGATTGACTTCTCTTTTTTCAGGCTGGGCCTTTAATTAAAGTGAAAATCCCGAAGGACAACGATGGAAACTCCAAGATGTTTGCTTTTGTCAACTTTAAACATGAAATCTCAGTTCCTTACTGCATGAACCTGCTGAGTGGGATACGGCTTTACGGAAGGCAGCTCAACATAAAGTACAAAACAGGTGGGGAACGTCACGCCTCCGTTTTCGGATGAGCGTGAGACTGAAGGTGAAGCTTTTGGTTTTTTTTATTTTATTTATTTATTTATTTTTATCTGACAGGAAGCAGTCATATTAACCAAGAGGGCAGAAGTCCAGCGAACTCCCAGAACCCCAGTCCAGCGAACACGCCGACCCATCGTGGTGCCAGGTATCAATCACGCGTCGTCATAAACGTCACGGTGTCAGCGATTCGACTTAAAAACGAGTGCTTCCTTTTTTTGTAATTCGAAAAAAAAATTTCCCTTTTTTGTAAGAGGTTAATTGTGGCTTTGTGGATTAGTATGTTCTCCTCTCAGCGCAAGGGATCCAAGTTCGAATCCCACTCTGGGTGGAGTTTGCATATTCTCCCTGTGTCCATGTGGTTTCCTTTCGGTTTTCGCTCACACTCCAAAAACATATATTCAAGGTATAATGAACGCTCTAATTTGCCCCATACAGATTGTATGGGGCAGTTTGAATCCCACTCTGGGTGGAGTTTGCATATTCTCCCTGTGTCCATGTGGCTTTCCCTTCGGTTTTCACTCACACTCCAAAAAACATATTCAAGGTATAATGAACGCTCTAAATTGCCCCATACAGATTGTATGGGGCAGTTTGAATCCCACTCTGGGTGGAGTTTGCATATTCTCCCTGTGTCCATGTGGGTTTCCCTTGGGTTTTCGCTCACACTCCAAAAACATATATTCAAGGTATAATGGAAGCTCTAAATTGCCCCATACAGATTGTATGGGGCAGTTTGAATCCCATTGGGTGGAGTTTGCATATTGCCCCATACAGATTGTGTGAGTGAGTGTGTGCTCAGCGATCGATTGGTGCCCTGTCCTGGGTGGATGGCCACTCCACACCCCTGCAACCCTAGTAGAGAATTAAGCGAAAGCTAATGAATGAATGAATGTATTAAGAGATTAAAGTCCTGGATTTTGGACTTTATATTTAATTGCATCAGCCTCATAATTAAATACGGAGAACTAATTAACCTGCGTTTTCCTTTCTGGCTCAGCGGCCGGTCCATCGGTTTGAGTTATTGTTAAATAAACACAGCAGTAATTCAGAGATGAAGTTAAATGAGGATAATTAGATGACAGTCATAAAATCACAAGCCTTCCTGACCCCCCCCCCCCCCACACACACACACACACACACACACACCCACACGCTCACACTCTCCATCACTCCTTGCTTATCCAGTTACCGCGGCTCTGGTAATGGCCGCTCCTGCTCGCGGCCCTGTGGGATTTGCAATGCTATATTAGCGCGGGGCGAGCGCTTAAGTATGTTCACAAATTATAGTGGCTCCAGCTCCTCCATCAGACATTAGTCAAGGACACATGCATGAAATGACACGAAAGTCCTTGAGTAACATTAGACTACAACTATTTTACATCAAGGCGGCTCGTGTGGCTTAAACGCGCTGCAGAGATTAGCTAGCTAAGTCTACACGCCTAATGCAGCACTTTGTTACGGGCGTTTCTGGATATAGCACAAACATGGAAATATCAGCTCCCCATTGCTAGGTGATGTATTTTAAGGTTTGTCTTTTAAAATGTTTATGGTAATATCGTATAAACCTCCGTTCCCACGAGACGACGACGACGACTCGAGCCACGTCTGAACGCAGAACTCAAGATTCCAACGTTGGAACTTTATACGGTTTGTCATCATCTGTGCTGTAAGAATAACAGCAGTGTTTGCTGTAACATGTAGTTAACCGAAGAGCAAAAAGTGTGTGTGTGTGTGTGTGTGTGTGTGTGTGTGTGTGTGTACAGTCTTCATTCAAGTTCAAGAGTTCAGGAGGCTTTATTGTCTTTTCTGCTGCCTACACACAAGTACATATTCAAACCAAACGGCGTTCCTCCAGAACCCTGCTGCAAAGCCAGTGTTCTGATGATTTGGTTCTTTATTATTGACGCTGCTTTGGTTCTTTATTATTCTCATTTCAGGAGGCTCTAACAGATTCAATTAAACCGAAGTGAATCGAACTTTAAACCTCGTCTGAATTACAGGTCTTGCGCGGTGGTGAAACGTTCAGCTCGATCCTGAGTTAAAGCAACATAACCCACATTTAAACTGCGCAAGCCACAACTCGTCAACACAAATTAAAACCGCGCCGTGCAGGAGGCGCTGCGAACTGCCGATCACACCGACTACACAAGCAGCGAATCAAAATAATGTAATCAGAAGTGAAGCATCAGGTTTCCTCTGTCATCACTGTCGCAGGCAGGCTCGCCGTAGTTTCAATCATAAACCTCCACCTCGCAGCGTTCAGCCTTATGTTTTTATACACGGTATTCAACTCATTTGTATAATCACTTACATGTTTTTTTTTATTTTTTTTTTTTTATTATTATTATTATTTTTTATTTATCTAGGGGCGTTCGCCTCTCAGCGCTAGGGATTCCCGGTTCGAATCCCCATCTGAGTGGAGTTTCCATGTTCTCCCCATGTCCGCGTGGCTTTCCTCCGGGTTCTCCGGTTTCCTCCCCCAGTCCAAAAACATGGATCAAGTCAATTGAATTCTCAAAATTGCCCCATATAGAGTGTGTATGTGTGTGTGAGTGAGTGTGTGCCCAGTGATAGATTGGCACCCTGTCCTGGGTGTATCTGCCCAGCACCCGAGACGTTCTCCCCTGGATGGGCATGGGGAACCCCACTGCGACCCTAATATAGGATAAAGCGGAAGATAATGAATGAATATATTTTTTTATTTTTTTTATATAATTGCAGCTTTTTATTAATTTTGTAATTTGCAACTTGGACATTTAAATAATCATTTGGCTCTAAAAGTGAAATTAGTTTATGTAAAAAAAACTGTTCAAACAGAGGCCTTTTGCCTCGGACTGCATTTACACCTCATGCAAAAAAAAAGGTCCAAGAACAAAAACAGCAACATTAAGGCTTATTTTGTTAAGTTAGAACTAAAACAAATGTACGCACAGGAGCTTCAGTACCATCATCTAATGACCATTTCAACGACAGCATGAAAATTGCCTTGTAATGTTTTTTTAGTGTTTAATTTAATACTATAATAATTTCTTATCTTGTGTTCTACATACAGTGGATTCAGAACGTGTGTTTCATTGCTCTCCTCTCTAATGACCCTTAATCCACATGCTTATACAGTTTTTTTTTTTCAGTGTAAATGAAGCTTATATCTTTATTTCTCTGTTTTGCAGATATGACCGGACTCCAGAACAGATGGCCTCTCCTTCATACTCGCCTCCTCAGAACATGCAGCGATCCTTCACCTCACCTGACAGCCTTCAGAGGCAAGCGCTGGTGAGGACTCCTGATTTGTTTTTATCCCGGCATGTAAAATCCCGCCAGGGTGAGAAGTTCACGGCCGATTGAAGTGAGACGTCGCTATTAAAGGTGTTTCCAATCAGAATAAATGCTTTTAAGAGTATAAGACTAAGAAATTAATCATGAGGTATGTCAGGCAAATTCCAGCGCCGCATTCAAAACCTTTATTTGCTTTACACAAATTCCAGCCATTAGTTGGTGCCTTTTATGTCGCAGCTCTTCCCCAAGCATTTACCCCCAACACTTGGGGTGGGGGGGGGATCTGAAAGAATTTCAAGAAAGAAATCTGTCTTACGAAGCTGCTTCTCCGTGTCTTCATGGTTCATTGCCATGACAGTAGAGAACAAGTTTACCAAATATATAATTAGTCTACGGTATGAGTAAATGTATTTAAAGGTTTATACACTACATCTTACAGGAGTTTGTCTTTTTGAAGATGTTATAAGTTGTATGGTTCTTGCGTTGTGCATTTAAAGTAAATAGAAACATGGAAACGGTTTAATTTTAATTCTCAGATTATTATGGAACTGAAGAAAACACATGACTTATGATTAATAGGTGTGTTCAAGTACTTTTTGTTCATATCGTGTAGGTTTGTCTTATAATTATAATAATGATAATGCTGTGCTTCGTCACACAAACGTACAAAATATTATTTTAGATTTTTTTTTTGTTTGCTTTTAATGTTTGATTAGTATTGTAACCTTTGTTTTAAACATTTGTGATCATAGTGTTATTTATTTTTTATTTAATTATTTTTTAATTGCAAGAGATCCTCTGTATGGCTTCAATTACACAATCTCTTAATTAACATAATGAAATAACTGCATTAGATTTCTTAATTGTTGCAGGTAATTCAGGTTTAAAAAAATTATAACCGAATGAATATTTCACAATGTGTTTTATTATTATTTTTTAATCAACCTTCTGCTACCTTAATGTGAAAACTTTTTTTTTTAACGTTCCCTCCATGGAGCTCTTACTCCATCATCCAGCAGCATTAGTTTGAATTTCAGCAGCAGCTGGAAGCTTATTGCCCAACATGTGATGACATTAAAGTGAATCCCTGCTGTCATGTTCTAAAAACCCTGACGATTTCACTTCCACGTTATCAGACAGCGGTTGTGGTGGTCTTTGTGTGAACGCTTCTGTGGTTTGTGACGTAATGTTTGAAGTATCTATTGAAGGACGGATACAGATGGTGGTGAAATCTTTACCTCGGAACGTGTCGACATTTATTTGATTTGGTCACATAAAGCAAAAGCACCCGCATGAGTGCAGGGAGTGTCTGCAATCGTGAGGGTTTTATTTTTTACTACCAAACCAAACCAACTTGACTAACAAAGATGTTCAAAGCCATGCTGGTAAGGTTGTGCTGGGTTTTAAAGGCTGACACCCAAATACACGCTCTTATAAACACTTTGTATTTTTCCTTTTTCCTCCACACCTGCATTTAAACCACCTTTATTACTGCCTTTGAAACAATAATAAACAGGTAAATTGGAAAAATTGGTGCTATTTGCATCAGGTGTTTTGAATCCAGGGAAGCGTTTGTGAGGTCACACACTTGGGTTGGATGAGACTTGAATTGCAATCGGTGTTCTAATTCATCTTTAAATGTGTTTTGATGGGGTTGAAGGCACAGCTTTGAGTGAACCTTTCAGGTTCTTTCATACCAAAGATGCATAGGCATGTTGGAACAGCAAAGGGCCTTCCCCAAACTGTTCCCTCCAAGTTTAAAACATATAGTTCTCCCAAATTCACAGCCAGGTATTTTTTTTTTAACTTCACTTCACTTTTACTTACTTCACTGATTACAGGGACTGATGGATAAATAGACAGCATTGTTATCATTTATAATTTAAATCTGAGCTTTTATTAAATCTCATATCTACAGATGAACAACATGTGGCAGATGCAAATGCAGCAGATGAGCAACTCGTTTCAGTTCGGCATGCAGAATCAGTTCAGGGGGGCGACGGCGAGCCCCTGGCAACAAGACAGCCCTGGGCAGCGGGCCCACCGGTCCTCCTCACAGCATGACGGTGAAGGTCAGTATAACCGGGACCAGTGGCACAGCAGTGAGCGGCATCACCGCGACAACCAGCGAGGTGAGTTCCATCAGCACGACGACCGCGCGGCGGCGGCGGCCGAACCCGGGATTATCCACCCGAGAGACGCAGGGACTCGCGAGACGGACGCTGGAGACGATACTGAACCGACACCAGAGCTTCTTTCTTTTTCTTTTTTTTTTTTTTATCCGTGCATTTTATTTTTAGCTTGTTTGGAGGGCGGTGTTGCTCTCTCGTAACATGAGTGGTTAAAAAAAAAAAAAAAAAAGTATTTTTAACCAAAAAGTTTAAACAATTAGTGAAAAAAAGAACAAAAGGACTGATGTATTCTGAGATTTTGCAAATGAGCAACCACTTCACAAATGAGTTTGCTTTTTACCATTTTTAAGAATTAGTTCAAGCTAAAGGAACCAATCTCAGGGGACCACGCCCATTGTGTCTGTCCTTAATTGTTTTATTAGAAGTCTTTAGAAATTTTAATTATCAGAAGCACTCGTGTTTGATTTTGTCCCGGGTCTATAATCATGGTTTCATGGGTTTAATTCCTCCGATGATGCCATGCAGTGGTTCAGACTTTATTATGGCATTGGATCACGTGACCTCGGCGGCACTGATGTCTTCTTGTCCTGAACAGGTTACAGAAAATACTGAGTTTGTGTTGTTCACCAGCAGGGCTTCATTTTTACAGCAACTAAAAAAGATTTAATGTCTCTTTCTCAGGAGTTTTTAATGAGCAGATGTAGATTTAATTGGTGTTTTCTACATTTTGATGTTTTCCTACCATGTATTTGGTAAATCTGTTTATAATCATGCTGTGCTCTAATGTAAATACAGCATTATTTAAAAAAAAATTTTACTTTTTGTTCTGGTTTTTATTTTATGTGTATAGTAGTCTATAGAACTTTTCCGTTTAATGCTTATACACTCAGAAGAGAAGGTACATCATTCCTTGGAAGTGTGACGGCATGTCACCGAGGTTCTTATAATATTTGGGAACCAAAATGTAATTTTTTGGCTTCACAGGATAGAATTCACAGTTAATATTCAGTACTACTGGATAATATATCTAGAGTTCCTTTCTGTTCACACCTTCAGTTTTAATCGTGTAGGTAGTGATTCTGTTCTCTTAGTTTAGTATTTAGTTATATAAATGACAAAATATAAAGATTGTCATGTTCTTAATAACAAACCAATGTTTAGAATTCTAGAACAAATTAAACAAATTATATTAAATTTCAGGGGAATGTTTCCCTTCAATTTCCTTAAATGTTTCCCTTTGATTTCCTTAAAGTCTTGTGTGCTCTCTGTCGCACTGCTCGAATGAAAATCATTTTAAATGGGCAGCTGAACTTAACATAAATAGCAGGTGTGCCAGAATAACAGCTGAGCGTCATCACATTGATAATAAAATAGTTTTAGTTTCATTGATGTAACTTCAGCTTTTAAAGCAAATAGCCCAGAAAGTGAAAATAAACTTTAATTATGGTCATCCATGTCGTTCTTGTGAGGGGAACCTGAAGGATGTGGAACAGTGTTCTGACTGAGGGATGTCGGTCCACCACGTTTTTTACCGTTGATGTGCACGCTCGCTGAACGCAGAATCGCTCTGAACTCATAATGTTCCTGCAGATGTGAAAGCATCACTTCCACAAAAACACAACCTTAAACACACTTTCAGAATCTTTATATGAGACCTGCATCCCTTAAAACGTAAGTGTGTTAGACCATGTTTTGTCTTTTTATAAATGATGAAAGTCTAATATGGATGCTTCATAAATTGTCAAGTGTGCAAGATTTTAAATTCAGCGAAAGTAAATAGTTTCTGTTGGTTGGGTTCTGTTATCATACAGCCCTGGAGCAATGCAGTTTAAGGGCCTCGCTTAAGGGCCCATACTGGCAACTTTCTACAGAACAAACAGTGTGTCTGAATATTTATCTACTGCCACAGATTCATATGACGTATCTGGTCATGAATTATGAACATTTTTATGCTTATGGCTTTGTGGGAACAGTTTTTAATCAGTGATTCTGTGGTGGAAGAACTGGTCCACACAGAGCCTCAACCACTTTAAACAAAACCTTTGAACCGAGACTGTTGGTTGGGTCTTTTCCTCCAGCATCGGTGTCTGACCAAAATAAATGTATGATTTAAATAGATATTGGGTGTAGTTGTGAGCAGATCATGGTATTTGTTTTGCATTGACTTCAGTGTTATAATGACGAGTTAATTTTTTGTTTATGGTCTAGCAGTCATGTTCTATTAGACTGTTAAACATGAAAACCTGTGTAGCTGTGCCTCGGCCCATCAGAAGGGTGGAGAATTCTCATGACGGAATGAAACATCCATCCATTCACACCTCTGTATTAACTAGACAAGTTTTTGTTTTTCCTCAGCACATCAAAAGAAACTCTGTCGCCTTCCAGAATTAGTGTTAATTATTAGTGCTATTGTTGCAGTGAAGGGTACACGGTGATCTTCTGTCCCGCCGCTGTGCCGCTCTCAGGAAAAAAAAAAATCCTGTTATATCTGAGCTGAAGTCCTGATCTATCCTTCCGAAAGTGCTTATGGCCCTCAACCACTGGCTGCCATTGTGCATTTAATTGGTTTATCTCAGCAAAGCTTCACACTCCAAAAACGGAGGCGCATTTGCCCCCTGGACCGAGGCTTTCTTTGTACTGCTGCCCTCTAACAGGGATTCGGTTGCACCCTGGATTCTGGATGCTATTTCATGACCATCGGTGAGTCCAGCTCTCAGGTGCTGTATGCTTACGGTCTCAGAATGTGGACTGCCATTTTTTTTTTTAATTGTTTAAGCTGTGTGGCGGCACAAGCCTGTGTATGCCTGCTGCCCACTTTGCCCCCCCCCCCAACCACCCCTCCTGACTCCAGTGTGTCCTGTATCCTAAAACTGTCCAGCTTGGGTTTATCTTCTTCTGGTTTAAACAAGGTTCTGTTTTGCATTTCCACAGCATTGCAGGAACTGTGACCATTATGTAAAATAACATTTGATGCAAAGTGCACAATGGTTACATCATTTGGACACAGAGAGCTCAGTCCAGGTTAAAGCCTCACTTTATTGGTTTGCTTAGCTGCGAAAAAAAAGAAAAAGCAACAGTCTCTCGCAAACCAACTTGTCAGTGTGATTATCTGCTGATGAATTGGCCTTAACGTTAAAAAAAACATGTTTAAAACACATTAAGTGCCCATGTATCACGATTTTAATTTTGTATTTTATGTTATGTCTATACTGCAGCTATAGTTTTATTATTGTGATGCTGATTTGGATAAGAAATCAATTATTCTGCCTTAAACAAGCTTTAATCATCTGGTGAAACAATAAGATGTAAACGACAGCATTAAACAGAACGACTCAGTTCCACATTTAATATATTATTTAAAATAATAATGAAATAAAATAATATATGTTCAAATAACAGACTGTACATCAGCATCGGCTTCCAACACACGTTTTATATATGGTATTTCTGGTATTTATAATAATGTAATATGATTTTATTTTTCTTTATTTTTTTAATATAAGACAGTTTTACAGTTTATGGTTTTGTCTGACAAAGTAAATGCCACGATATGGACAAAAGTATCGGGACACCTACAGATGACATCCCCTTTAATGATGGTTCCCCGTTTGTATCTCGAACAGCTTCGACTCTGATGTGTTTAAAGGTTTTGGAATGTGTTTACATAAATGTTTTTTATTTAATTGATAATTTATTCAGAACTTGTTTGGTCAGAATCAGAAAACGTAGAAGTCTAATGTTTTTCATCTAATGTTTTTCCTATTCTGCAATTTTTTTATTTCAGTGGAAGTTTTTAAGTTTCGTTTATTTTTCATTATTATTTTTATTGTAGTTATTCTTTTTAAATTTGACTTTAAATGTAAAAATCTTGATTATTGAACAACGTTACGATCTGACGGGCCGGATTTCGGGTCTCTGCGCAGTTGCCCCCGCACAGTTAAACTTTAATTCTTACTCCCAGCTCGAATATTTCGATCTCTCGGTCGGAATTCTTCACGTTGGTGAAAGAGCTCTGTGCGCTTTTACGCGTTTCTTTTTTACGCGTCTTTAAACCGATGATCTGAAAGGAGAGATGAGTTTGTGCAAATTAAAAATCCTGCGTCAACTGCGAGCCTCTTTACGGTCAGTCGCGGATCGAACCCGCAGAACGCAGCTGGAGTCGGAATCCCGGCTTCAGAGGAACCGAACCCAAAGGTATGGTTCCGGCGCACGCACGGCGTACTCCGGGGGAAAAAAAAAAAAAAAAGGCTTTCCTGTGAAAACACCTGCGGGTCTCAGATCTCAGATCAGACTCCTCAGATCAGACTCAGAGTGAAGAAAGAGCGCCATCACTTTAGATTAATGTGTGTTTGAGAAGTTTGGCATGCGTTCATTTCTGCAAGCAATATATACGCTTCTGGAGCAGTTCTATATAAACAGAGTTTAAAAAATTTTTATATATATATATATATATATATATATATATATATATATGTGCGTATGTTTATATTACTCTATTTTTTAATAGATTTATTTATAACCTTTTAGTTATTTTTTTATTTTATTTCAAATACATTTTAATTTATGTACCTTCACTGAGCCCCCAAAACATTCAATACCATTGTATAAAATAAATTAGTAGAAAGCGTAATAAGTAACTTGAAATATTTTTTTTTTTAAAAATCAATAAAACAACTACGAATTAAACTATCCACATTTTTTAAATGTATTCAGTATGAACCTTAAAGCGGTCGCGGGGTTTGACTCTACATTTCGACTGTGAAACTTAAGGTCTTTAGTTCTTAGTCTTCAGTTCTTTTGTGAAACTAAATTTAATTCTGATGTTTCATTCTGAAAGGACGATCCTTTCAAAGTCGCTCGTAAAATAACATTCCGTTTTCTTTTTCTTTTTTTTTTTTTTTTTTTTTTTTTTCTTCAGTATAATTTATGAATCCATGTTTTAAGCCAAAGCCGCATTTTTGCCTTCGGGCTACAGACCCACTCACTAAACATTTCAGGGAATTTGTATTTGCAGTTTAAAATTTGTATTCGCCCCTTGCAATTTGCATGTAAAAGGAAACAAGTGAAGAAAATGACAATGATGAATGTAACAGGACCACCGGCTCGTTTAAGTGAAGGGCTTTTGGATTTATTCCTTCTAGTGCGTTGTTAGTTTTATTTAGCTGCATGTTTTTATAACTTCGGGCTGACTTTAGTAAAAACACCAACAACAACAACAGATTTTTCCTAATATTATTACGTTTAAATTAATTTGCAGTTTTGCTTTTATTATTATTATTATTATTATTATTATTATTATTAGTGATGGTAGTAGCATAATAGCAATAACGATCGTGTTATTGTTTTTATTATAATGTTATTTATTTATGTACAGCTTCTTTCTGCGTCATGTTTAAGTTTCTAGCTATAATAACAATACTAATTAGACTAATAATGATTGTCTGCGATTGTCATATTTAATGATCAACTGTGGACATTTTTAATCGACGGATTATTTTTTTTTTTTTTTTTGCGTGTGAGTGTGAGTGTGTGTGCGTGTGTGTGCGCGCGTGTAGGTGTCTGCGCGTGTGTTGATGGACACGGAGTGTGTGTGTCCGCAGCCCGGCAGCAGTGGATGGGGAGGTGGTTTATATAGCTGCTCTAAGCAGACAGGCTCAAAGCGTTAATGAGCTCTCAGTAGGCAGGCAGACGCTAAAGAGAGGAGACGTTCCACACACTGACGCGCACCCACGCACCCACGCACACGCACGCACACAGAGACCCACACTGCAGCCAGAGAGCGCGCAGCACGCAGGAGCTGTGCAGAGAGCTGTGCGCGTCATGCCGCAGTAGAGTCCGTCATATCTGCGTTGACTGCTGACTGCAAACTGCTGACTGCAGACCTGCAGACCTGCTCCTCCGTGTTCTTCGTGTGTGACAGCGAGGCGCCATGCAGTGCCAAGCCGAGTTCCGACGCGCGCACCCCGCGCAGCTCAAAGAGGCCAGGCGGCGCTACAAGACCTTCATGATCGACGAAATCCTGGCAAAGGAGACGTGTGATTACCTGGAGAAGCTGTCTCTGTACTCAGCCTGCCCGTCGCTGCTGGTCCGACCCAAAGCCCTTCACTGCTCCGGTAAGCAGCTCCTTTAAACATCCTTAAAACTCGCACTCCAACTTTTGAGTTCTTTCATAATAAACTGCCTGTTGGATAGATATTAGTGCAAACTATTTTACTGTTAAACATCCTCCACCTCACCCCCTCTCATAGTTGACACCTGTTGATACTGTATCGGGGGGGGGGGGTCACATAACGGGGGCTTATTACACCAAACACCTAAGATAAATGAGGGAGTAAATAAAGATGGTGATCGTGACCTGTGCGTTGCACTGTTGATATTAGATATGATCTATATATTTATAAATAGCCTACTAGAACAGGGTTACTCTACGGAGCAGTTATTCAAATGTTTTTATAGTTTAAATGAGTTTATAAATGAGATTTTTGGTTTATTCGAAATTAAGTTGAAAACCTGGTGGGGCACTGATGGATGGCTTTGGCCCGCAGTGTCAGTGAGGCCTTCCAGGAGCAACACTAACATCCCGCATGAACTTAACCAGCCGCGTTCCTCCAAACAGAACCTCACTCCGGTTCCTCTGTGGTTTTAATGCACTGTGGAGATGCAACTATAAAACTGTAAGCGTATTCAATTTCCCCCTGAAAGCAGTGCGTGTATTTTTAGTAGCCCAACGAAAACACAGAACCCCCAACATTTATAATTCAAACACCCCGCAGTAATTCCAGATTTGCGTGTTATTTCTCACGGTGGAGCTTTAATTGCATTCATGTGTAAATAATTAATCACCTATTAAATAAGCAGAGTGCGTCATTATTAAATCGGCTTCATTTTATTATTTAGGTCTAATATATTCCCCAGTTTAAATTGTTATAATGACGCTTTAGTTGCTGAATTAAATGTTACTTATTAACAATAATAATTTTAGTAACCTCGCGACAGTATTATATTTTATTCAGTCGTGTTAATTTTCGTGGACGGCGCTCTTTAATCCTGCAGGAGGTTCAGCTCCAAGTTTTCATAAAGACCTTCAGTAATTTATACAATTTAATTTAAAATCAGCGTGTTATTTAAATAAGACGGCGTGTGCGCGCGTGAATCAGTTAATTACAGATTAATTACAGAAAATCTGAGGGCTGAAGCTGATTGAAGGAAAGTCACCAAGAAACCGAATCCTTCAATAAACTGTCAGTTTAACAAGAAAAACACTTTAAAATGATCCCGATTCTGTTTTACATTAAAGTTCATCACGGAGTTTCTTTAAAACCTCGCCATGTTGCAGGATCAGCACCTCTGTAACTCAGCAGCAAGTCCGAGTTCTGTAAATCTCTAAAACGATTACCAATAATGATTTAATACGTGTGTGTGTGAGTATATTTTAATTACACACAATTAGAATATTAAAAAAAAAAAAAAACAAATGTGAACATCGTGCTACCGGGTGCTCAGACCCGTGGAAATGATGGAGCGGATGCAGCGTGATTATTTTGTTTATTATGATGCAGGTCTTGTTGAAATTAAAAGACAATTACAGCTTATTAAATTCAACCACAGAACACGAGTTTGCAGCCTGTTGCGCTGATGCTTCAAAAAACTACTATTTTTTTTTTTTTTTTTTTTTTAAACCTGGTTGGACTTTTGATTTATGGTTTTCTGATTTTTCTTCAATCGAAACAAGAGCAGCAGTTTCCTTTATGTCATATAAACTCATAATTTTGTTTTAATGAAGTAATGTCTAAAAGATTCCATCTAAACACGCCTTTCCTGAATCATAATTTCTTCTCCTCACAATTAGCTCATAATGATTTAGCAGGTATAATGACTGCGCTGTTGCCCTCAGGCCTGAACATTCAGAGAAAATGCCTCTTTTGTTGTCTCATGTTTGGATTAAATGTGCAGTATACACTGCAACAGTTTGAGCACAGTCATCTTTAATCACTATTAATGAGAGTTTGCAGAATGTTTTGGAGGTTTGATAAATGAACCCTGCATTTTACACCTGCCTTATACCACAAACACTATTCGTCTGATTCATTATTCGTGTTTAGTGAATTCAGCAAATAAAACCATCATCAGTCATTTTAGTTTTTAAAGACATTCAATTTACTGTTTAATAGTGAGGAATGTGCAGGTTATAATAATCCCCTAATTTACAGCATTTAGCAGAAACCTTTATTTAGAGTCTTGCAAAAGTCACGATGCTGTACAGTCTGTGAAATGTAGGCCTCGAGGGCCTCATTTAAGGACCCTAACTTGGCAAAGCCAGGAGTTAAAGCTCCAATCTTCGTTTGCTAGTCTATTACCTTAACCACTAAGCCACCACTTCCCCCAGTAATTAATTCTGAACGCTGTTACGGCTTGTCTCTTTTAGCCCCATGAGAAACCCACTGCATAAATGATATCTGCAGAACTGAAGTGCCTGTAGCTACTATAAACCCGACATTAAAAAGAGCTCACTTTGCAGGGACTGCTCAGTTTTTGTGTAAATACTGAAACCAGAGACGTCGCATTTGAATAGGAGGTGATGACGAAATAATGTAACGAATCCTTCAGACCAATTCTGATTTGCTTTAAGGTCAGGAGGAGGTTATTCACATTGACTTACACTTACAAATCTTTTGTGTGAAGTTTGGGGTTAACTCTAGGTGAAATGGGAGTGTGTGGTTTTGGCCGCTTGAGGATGAAAGGACAGTCCACATGTCAGAACCGTGTCCTGCTAGAAACGGCCTGGTGTAGGGTGCTTTATAGGCCAGACCTTTAGCATCTTGTATTTTTGTATATTTGATCGACAGCCTTGTTATAATCCTATTTTACCTAAAGGGGTCGTTGTAACACATGCCAACCCGAATGCCAACAGTAAATTAGAGACAGACAGGCTTGTGACATGATGAGCTTTAGTGCTGAGTTGCATGGAATCATTTTTAGTTTCCAGTGAGATTATAGTTTCCTCAGAAGGCAGAGTGATTTCACAGTGCGCTCGCACCCCCACCCAGCCCCTCGCTCTTCATGGCTTTTCTGAGTAACGCAGCTTGCTTCCAAACATTTAAAGATTTCAAGATATCTCCTATCTCCTAACTCACCATCAAAATATATATAATTATACTTTTGTGAATGTGCTTTCGGGAGTTCAAGCGAGTGAGAGTTAAGTCACTGCAGTCACCTGGTTGATAATCTGTCACAGATACACAGAAATTGACCCAGATCCTCGTGAACCAACATCGGTGTCTGACCTCACAAATGCTCTTCTGGATTAATGGAGACAATTTTCCACAGACACACTTTGCAATTTTTTTATTAATATTTTTTCTGCACAGCAGAGTGGAATCTGCTATAGCTGAAGTGCATGACACCAGACTTCGAAGATTTTTTCAAAATGATGTGATGTAACAAAATTCATTTTAAAACTCTTTTTTTAAATTGTAATATTTTATAATATAATATACTTTATACTATAATTTAAAATAATAGATACACAAAGTGATTTCTTCACGAATGACATCGCACACTACATTCTACTTTGTGTGAAACAAAAGTTCTGCACCTCTGCGTTATAAATGCTGACTATTAGGTTTTTTTTATGTCATCCTTTTATTCTTCAGTATATAAATAACACTAAATTATAAGAAATTTTCTATGACATGAACTTGAACTCTGACCTCAGACTTTTTTTTCATTTGAGTTTCTTTGGTTTTGTTTTATTAAAATACTATTGAAAGAAAAAAAGGTTTATTAAAAAATAAAAACCTTATAAATCTGGTAGAATTGGGTTTTAGCATTTAGAGCTGAATATGTGCTGCAGAAGATTAAAAACATGGACATGAATGAGTGAGTGTATTTGAAATTCCCCTGCAGCTTAATGACTGAAGGTCTCGTATCATGTTTCTGTCATTCTCATTATTAATGGACATGTATGATGAATTCGTTTAAACGTCGTTCCTCTGTCCTTTAATTGAATTTTATGGGTTGCGTCATGTTTTAGAAGATAAACTATCAAACCTATGTGACATTTAATTCATCATTTTTAAGTTATTAAATCTTTCAGTAGTCCTCTCTCTTAGTAGTCAGTGAATAATTACAGTAATGATGATCTTATATTGTGACTGATAACGCAGTAAAGAAACATTTTTCTTATCTATCAGATGACATTCAGAGCCAACTGTTTTAGAAAGGAAAAGAGAGATAGGAATCAGCACCGGCGTGTCATCTCCCATGACAGGTTGCTGAAAAATGATCATATATCTGAGCGTCCTTGGGGAAAATTCCTGGAGATGGGTTTGCTGCAGTCTTATAGAGAAACAGCATTAAAAAAATAACATTTTTAATATTGATCTAGAAAAATCCAAGAAAAAAGTGTGTATATATATATAAAACAACGGTTGCACTCAATGAGCTTCGGTCTGTCACTTGAATAATTCACAGATGCTCGAGTATTGCACATCCACAATGTGACTCAACTGTAAAGTGATAAAAAAACAATATAAGTGAGCCTGAACCTGTTCGCTGAACAAAGCTGTGTGTTTTCAGCACATGGCTTCAGTGGGTTCGGGTTTTTTTTATTTTTTTTATTCAAATGTAAAGTTATTGTAATTGTAATATTTCACTGATCAGTTGTTGTCCTCACCGTCAGTGTAGTTTCAATCTGCAAACGTGAAGTTAATTTCCAAGAACTTGGCAGAGGAAGATGCAAACGAGCTGTGTTATGCAAAACTCCTGAAGGTCCCATCAGCATAACTTAAAGTACACGGCTGCTGAGGTCCTTTGGCCTAATTTATTTGAACAAGCAAATAAACTCATCATTTGCTTTAAGCAACTTTAAATGCTTTTATTTATTTTAATGATTTAGGACTTTTGCATTAAGATGATTTTGTCCTCTGTTTTACATCGACCTCTTACTGTTTACACTTTTCCAGAGTGAATCTTGTTGATCTGTTTGTAAAATTTAGATTTTTTTCCCTCAGGGCACCTGTACAGGCTGCAAGAAAAACCACAGGCTTGTGTTTCAAAATAAATACTTATAACGTACTTAGCAGAAATTTGATATGGATGACGGATAATTACCAAACTACATGTTTTGTTGATGCTGAGCAGTGATGATATATATATATATATATATATATATATATATATATATATATATATATATATATATATATATATATATATATTGTGTGTGTGTGGTTATTGTCTTTAGTGGTATATCTGTAAACAGTTGTGTCATGGGAAGCATTTGATAGAGCAAATAGAAAATGCTCCACACACCTTTTTCGGTACAGGTTCAGCCTTCATGTGGTTGGTTTGATCACCGATGAGTGAAAACACTATTGGAGCTGTCAGCACCTTGTCGAGCGAAAACAGTGCGTACTGCATTACTGAATGTTCAAATGCACGCCGAGTGCCAAGTGAGATCACGCCTGTGGAATCTTATCGCTCAAGAAGCCATAGCAAATTTGGACAAGACTGAAAGTCAGCAATCAGGGGTGTAATGTTTGCCACCAGGTTTCCTAGCTGTCAGTAAAACAACATGGGTTTCACATTTCTCGAGCCATTTCGGTCAACGCTGAAACCCAGATCGCAGGCCACGGCGTCCGTGCTTACACAGAAAAGTGCGGCAGGCCGGGATGACTTGGTGCGATTGGGGTTGTGAAGCTTCGACGTTGCACTGATTCACCGGCTGATGAGTGTCGGTGGGTCACGGTGGACCGTCTGATGTTTATCACAACATGTTTTTTTTAGAATGTCAGGCCGAGTGGATCTGGTCAGAGAGAACGAGCAGCTGGCAGGGTTCCTGTCTGAACCTGCCGTAAAGAGGTGGAACATTAACAGTAAACCTTTTTAAGATGAAGTCATTCTCCTGTGTGTGTGTGTGTGTGTGTGTGTGTGTGTGTGTGTGTTGTTTTCAGTATGAGCAGATAAGTTTATTTCAGATTACTAAATAGTACATTATAGTACAATAGTACATTATTATAACATAAAACATATAAAACTTATGGCATCAATCAAAATGTGATTAATAATTGAGAAACCGCATATTATTTACTCTTTCATTTTCTGCTGCTGCTTGTTAAAGGAATAATCTGGGAGATTATTTATTTACACAGTCTCCCCACAAAATAATTTTTGAAATATTTGGGGCCTGGCCTATTTTTTTTATTTTTGCCCAATTGTGTACTGTAAACAGAAAATCGAGGTCTCTAAAAGCCTTGATCGTTACTGTTTTTTTTAATTTATTTTTATATATATTTTTTTTATAAACGTTAATTCACAGTTTTAAAAGAAAATCTGACAAAATTAAGCTTTACAAATGTCTGTGTCTGTGAACGTCACACTGATAAACGTCTAAATCACAGATAACATTCCCGTCTTATTACATTTGTTCTTGTATTAGTGTTATGATGTGCTGTAAGGAGGTGTATCAGAATCTCTGGAGCCTGTGAGCATTTTGTGATCGTCAGTTGGCTGTTATATTCGTGTTTACACACAAGGTCCACGTGAAATCATAACTCGCATTAAGATTCGGGATCTAAGATTGATGCGACATCCCTCGTCCCTCTTTTGTGGTATTAATAAATCTATGAATGTAAACCGAAACCTCCAAACTCTCTGTCGGTAACCCGATGGGGTCAGGCAAGTTCTGCTTTGCATTTTGGCGCCCGGCGTTTAATTGCTGTCTGAGAAAGAGAGAGACACCGAGCAGGAGTCGAGGAGATTTAAGAGAACCATTATCTTTCAAAAGTTCAAGGGTGTCGTGTAAAACACGGCTTACATCATCGTATTAGTTCTGCAGTTCAGTAACCCACATGAGCCATGTCAAACCTCTTAACGTTTTTCCTCCACCATTACGGCGAGATGGGACAGGCTATTAACAAGGATTTAGTTCGCTTGGACATAATGACCGCTTAATCTGGCCGTGCAAGGGCCAAGCATGTGACAATGTTACAATTAGGCCGGCCGAATGGAGCCTCGGGTTCGATTTAGGACCCGTTTTCTGGATGAAGATTACACACGGCGCTGGACTAATGCGTCACGTCGCTGCAAAAGCACCATTAAGAGCCATTTTCGAAACGCCGCTCTCGACGTGGAAAATCATTTCCATCGTGTGATTTAACTCACCTGCATTAACCCTTACGTTCCTGACCTTAAACTGTGAAGAAGCTTTTATACGGGGTGAAGGATTGTAAAGATTTTTCAAGAACATATTGTTGTTTGACCAAAACCATCAGATTCTGAATGATAAACTCCTTCTACAAATAAAATAATAATAATTAGAGATATGTGGAAATTGTTCTACTTTGTTCCACATCACTGAGTTTTGCTTTCAATTGCATTTGGGCTCTTATGGGTTAAATTTTTAATAAATATTTTTTGTTTCTTGCTTCTGTGGCAGTTAACTAAATATGTTTGGTGTGTGAACACAGCAAGACATAGTACAAAATTATTAATAATAAAATAATTACCAACTTTAGGTGCAGCCCTTCTTATAAAACATTACGATGTTAAATGTTATATAAACTGGTCATGTTCACATTTCCCTTCACAGCCCAGTCTTCACTCAGCGTGTACCCGCTGCTGTCCGTCATCACTCGCCAACCCTCCAGTGGCCTGGCACATGCACCACAGGCCTCACCCTCTAGTCGAGTCACCCAGTTGCCCCTGGTGTCGCCGCAGCACGCACTGCCATGCGAGCCGGTACCCAGCGAGACGCCCGTCAGCATCAGCAGCGAGTCAGAAACGGAGCACAGCGGCTCGCGGCTGAAGAAGCAGCGGCGCAGTCGCACCATATTCACTGAGGTGCAGCTCATGGGTCTGGAGAAGAAGTTCCAGAAGCAGAAGTATCTCTCCACTCCTGACAGGTGAGTCTGTCCTCGCCACTTTGAGTTCCAGAATGTGAGGACAACATGTTAATTTGTTCTAGAATCTAAGAGAACATATTTACAGTATTTTGTAATTACTGCATCGCAGACATTTTATTTCAAACCTTCAATCACTGTCACTTCCACTGAACCGAAGGTTGCATACTTTATTTTATTCCTCTTGATATATTTGATAAATGTTCGTAGCTGAGAAGACTAATCCGGTGTGTAGGCACAGCTACTAATGCTAAACAAATTAAATTTAATCCACCAACCAGTAGTTTAACCAGCGAAACACAAATAAAATAAAATTACACATAATCTCAGCCAGACGATCATCAGGACATCTCCTCTGTGTGAGGGTGTGGTGGAGGATGGCACACATTGTTATGTTCTGAGAACAGAACATATTTTACCCTCTGTCTTAATTTATATTCTCTGTTTGTACAATTGGCTCCCTTAAGCACAATAATTACTACATCTCAAGCATCAGTCACATCAAGTTACTTATGAAAAAAAAAACACTTATTAAAAGAAGTCCTGCGAGAGTAAGATGATTTATTTTCTTTCTTCTGTATTTCAAACTAGAAATGCAAACCGAAGCAGATGCTGATGACTGAATGGCGTCGATTATCACCGTGACATTATGATTTACGCTTTTGGGGGATGTCTCGCGCGAGGTCACGCGGCGTGCGCCAAACCTTCTAAACACGAAAAACATTTTTAACCTTGTGCTTTCGATCAGCGCGACGAAAAAAAAAAAAAAAAAAAAAAAAAAAAAAAAAAAAAAAAAACCCCGCAAAAGAAACACTACCCCCATTCAAGAGAAAAGGGAGACGTGCCAACAATAGCAAACAGAAATGTATTACACTGATTTGATGCCAATCATTTAATACACACACAGGTGAATATAAAACACTTTGGAGCTTTGTACAATGGTATGAGGTAATTCGCGTGTCTTAGGTCGCCTCTCGTGGGTCATTCGTTCTCAGCCTTAACACATTTTCCATTTTATTTTGGACCGCGCACATGGCCCTACTGGCCGCACCGTCGTTATGGCCCTGGCCGTATTTAGAAACCCGCCGACGCATCCAGGAAGGTACCTGTGAGGATTTAGAATAACTTGGAATGTGCCAGGATAAAAATGAGTCCCTTTTATTTGAGATGATAGTAAATCAGGAGGACAAAAATCCCCATATAGTAACACAAGTAAAGATCAACATCGTTTTATTGCAAGTTCTGCAGATGGCAAGGCTTTGCCGGGCCTTGCAGCACACACACACACACACACACACACTCACGCACACTTTATATATTTCTATGCATACTCCATATTTCTATTAGTTGTAGTCTAACTCACATTCCATCTGAATCAGAAACACAATCTGGGTGAATTCCCCGCCTCAGACAGAGCCTCTGAGCGATGTGATCACTACTCTACAGGTCTGTTTGTTCACTCCAATACCCCCCGAACCCCCCCCACCCACCCCCACCACCCACCACCACCACCCCTGTGGGTTTTGGCCCGGCGGCTCGACAGTCACCACCGAACGTGTTTGAGCAGCCAGGCAATCAAAATCTTATAAAACTACTCAGAAACATGTCAAAATACAGATTCACTGGATTTATGTTCATTAGTCATCTTTTTAAAACGAGGCAGCAGTAATTAGTGCCATCATCCCCATCATCACCATCATCGCCCAAATTAGGAAAAGAACCGAAATATGTGTCCTAAAGAAGTCTGGTTGAAGCATATAGTGCACACCTACCTGAAATCCACGGATCAGAAATCTAATCTAGCTCACTTCAACAGTATTTGTATAGCGCTTTTCAAGTTATACATCATCACGTAGAGGCTTCCATGTCTAGACCTCTTAAGAAGAAGGACGGGCATAAACCCTAAGACCGTCGGTTCAAAGTGGAAATACCGAGCTATAAAATTAATATTATTACATATACAGATGTAGGATTAAGTGCAGAGTTCAGATAAGCCGGATCAGATGGCAGTTAACTTTCAGATTGAGTTCAAATGCAGCAATATATTAAAGAAGGGGAGCGGCAATAATTAAGAGCTTATTAATTGATGTAAGCTCTGTTATTCCAAAAAATAAATAAATAAATAAAACAAATTAAATAAGTAAAAATAGACTTAAAGTTTGATGTAGTACAATATTTGCAATAGTTGGGTTCACTAGACTGATCGGGGGGGGGGGGTCACCCTGTGAGAACCCTTATTGCGATAGACAGATGAATAAATGAATGAATTTCACAGTGTAAAACGCTGCCGACATTTGTGTCAGTGTTTTATGAGCCACTAATGCTGCGCCAAAAATTCACTTTGTTTTCCTTCTTGTGGTCGTGTATGAAAACAGCTGCTCGGCTCACGAGCTC
This sequence comes from Corydoras sp. C115, assembly GCA_019802505.1. Classification (NCBI taxonomy): domain Eukaryota; kingdom Metazoa; phylum Chordata; class Actinopteri; order Siluriformes; family Callichthyidae; genus Corydoras; species Corydoras sp. C115. The sequence continues at coordinate 502,748 of JAFMOC010000233.1, forward strand.
GTTAATTTCCATATATAAATATCACACACAAGCCGTGGGTCAGTGACGGAGCGGCCGGGCCGTCGCTCCACTTCCACTCCACCGTCTTTAATAATGCTATCTGGACTGTGATTGACTCAAGCTGGACATTTTAAATGAATTTCACTCATCGCTGTTTGTTTGCAGTCCCATTTCTTCGTTTCTTGTTCGTTCTCATATTTTTCTCGTGTCATTTGGTGAAAACGTCTTTTATAAAGGAGAAATGGAAATATTTTACAGAAACTAATCTGATTATCAAATTATATTCAGATCATGTGAAGTCCAAATTTTAAGAAAATCCTTGAAGATATTCTCATGATATATTTCATGGGCAAGAACACAAATCAAAAAGTGTTAATATCTTTCATTTTATTTTGCTATGAATGACTTAGAAGGTCTTGGTGTACAAAAATGGCTCCAATCTTTAAATCTCAATATTTAAATTAGGATTAGAGTGCAGTTAAACATTATTCTATTAACTAACTTTATTGCGAGCTTTATAATGCGTGCCTGATTACGTTTATAAAGCTCTTTCTAACGCGTACGGCCAACCGTTTCTGGCTGAGGGCAGTAGCCCGCTCATTTCGAACAGATCCCTGCGTTCAACATCAAATAACCCGGCGCGGCCTGAGAGCGGCTCTGCGGTAGAGGTGGATAATCCTCGCGGGCTGTTGGGAGCCACTTTGAAGGGAGACATGGCAGGAATCCCTGTCTGATCGTTTGATAGTCCGACCGTAGAGTTCAGGCCTAGCCATGGCTATCGCATTACCGCCAAACCAATCGCCGCATTAGTCATGGAAAGCTCGCTGAAGTGGCGAGAGGAAGCACAGCAGTCTTAAACGGAGCTCGGAGCTCAGATGGTTGGATTACTTATTTTCCTGTACAGATAAATGCTTAACCAATTTCCCTGACAGGCCTGCAGTTTCAGACAGGGACATGCATCCGCCTTTGATATGTCACACCAGTTTCACTGATTATAGAATTATTCGATGGACATCTGGATCGGCATGGATGACCACCCACTGGCTTTTATGTGTGGGGTGACAGGTGACTTGGGGATTTGCGTTTTTTCCGCTCGCTGCCAAGTTAGTATCTTGATGCAAAAGTGCAAATGGTAGAAAAAGCTCCATCCAAATTCGGTTCACATTCAGTCAAAAGGCTGGTGCGCCAGTAAATGTTAACCTGATACTAAACTCATACAAATACGATTAGGACTGATACAATTTAGCGTCTTCCTTCAGTTCCAGCGATCATTGTGTAACCATGCAGCTGTTTCACTCAGAGAACAATGGCATACCATATCTCTTTCACTTTACACACCAACATGAACCCTCTCTCTCTCTCTCGCTCTCTTCTCGCTCTTTGTCTAACTAGTTCCATCGAATTACTTACCGCTGGTGCGTCATGGTGGTGCTTTTGGTGTTTTGAGTCAGTCTTGACTGATGTTCATTACTATGTATGTGTTCATGTATTTGCAGATTGGACCTGGCCCAGTCTCTCGGACTCACTCAGCTCCAGGTTAAGACCTGGTACCAGAATAGACGAATGAAATGGAAGAAAGTGGTGGGTCCAACAATATGTCTTTATATGTGTTTTATAAGGCATTGGGATCTATCTATCTATACATCTATCTATCAAATATAATATATATATATATATCCTGTATGATGGCATGGTACCCACTGCTACCCACTCATCCTTGGCTCAGTGTGCAGTTCAGATGTCGATTCTTATTCATGTGTCGGGCAGATTTTTATTAATGCCCGGGCCGACTGCTGTGCTCGAGTCTTATTATGTTTCCACTGCACTTCGGAAGGTAAACTAACAGAATACCTATAACTCATTTTTCATTTTGGACTATTTTGTCATGCAAACCTTATCATTTGGGTAAAATGATTCATAAAGGTTTGAGGTTACGGCGAAAAGGACCACCATGCCGTCGCAGAGAACGCAAACCGTATCATTAAAAAGCCATTAGATGCTTTTTAACCTGCTCTCCTCTGCTTGCAGGCACAGTACATATATATAATGTTAAGGAAGCTAAACCCTCGAGGCAGCGTTGTTAAATATGTGTGAGAGACATAAGCAATGATTTAGGGGATGGCGCAGGTCTGCGTCAGTGCGGTCAAGTCTTTTTTGGACGACTGTAGTCTTTTTGTGGAGAGATTTATGGCCCGGTGTTACGCCTTAATCTCCGGAATAAGTTTCAACCTTGACCTTGAGTTTCGCTCGAACTAACAGTAGCCCGTGTTTTTCGTCTAGGTGCTCAAAGGAGGCCACGAGGCACCCACCAAGCCCAAAGGCAGGCCCAAGAAGAACTCCATCCCCACCACAGAAGAGATCGAGGCGGAGGAGCGGCGGCTGGCCGAGGAGGAGGACCGCCTGAGGGTCGAGTCCCATGCTTTGCCGTCGACGCCTGGGGACGTCTTCCAGTCACATCCCGAAGACTTGAGCACGAGCGGCCATATGGAGCTGATGCACTCCCCGTCTCTGAAGGTCTCGGATCAGGAAGCAGTGCTCCACCTGACGTCAGAGGCCACGGCGGAGAGCTAAGCCGTCCTTAGCCCGCGCAGACGAAACCACCATGCAGCCAAAGACTCGAGCGAAAGCACTTAGTGCCTTTAATTACTGTAGCTTTCAGAAAGGTGAAAAGACACTGAGCTAAAGAGACTGCAGTTATTCCCTCTGTAACGTTGCTTTACGTTTTCTGAGACTGTATTCAGTATTTTACGATCACCTGTGTGCAGCCAAGTGCACTTCAGCAGAACAGCATCACGGCACCATATACCCACCAAACGCACGAACAGTAAGTGTTTGTTTCGTTTTTCCTCCCCGAGCGATTTGCTCCCCGGAGTCCCAACGGCCGCCCGCTTTATTAGCTCTCTTCAAAATGCGTACAGCATTGTCATGTTCTCTGCCAAAGATCATACATCTGTTCGCAATGAAATGCCCTTGAAGGGAATAGTGCCTTTTCTTGTCCTCCAGTTAAGAGCTTTTCCCATTAAATGCCAAAGCAGCGAACAGGTGAACACTTGTACAAGATTTTATCTCTTTTCTTTCTCCCTGTTCGATGAATTATGGCGAGTTTGGCAACGGCGGGCCAAAGGCCCCTGTAACAGTCTGTGAGTACGGGCTTGCGAAAAACGCTTTTGTAATTGTTGCATTTGATACTTTTGTAAATGTGCCGACTTTGCAGTCCAGATATTTTATCCTATTTTTCCAGATGAACTGTGCGGTCCACTACCAAAGCTCACCGTAGCTACCCGTTCAGGTTTAGCACCAATCGGATGTGACGGTATTTGGGACGGCGACGCGTAGCTGACCGTTATGTCTGGTCTGCGCGTGAACCAAGACTTACAGCCAATAAAAAAAAAAAAAATAGGGCTTATTGACGGGACATTTTTGCCTTTATCAGCAACTTTGTGCGATCTCAGCTCTCACACTATGGTAGCTCAAATGAACAAGAATGTAATGTCGGTCACCTTCTGGTCATCTTTTGTGCATTAATAATGATCTTGCAGTATTACTTTGAGTTTTGGTTTACTTAATTGTCCTGAGGTTCTTTTATTTCTACCTTTATAAGCTGGTTGTAGGTGTCAGGTCGAGCTGGGGAAAGAAACCACGGTTCTCTCTACAGTAACGTACCTGCCTGCTGTCATCATCTTTTTTTTCTCTCTCTTCAGTGACCTGTCCTGTTGGATAAATAGACCACTGACGTCGTGCATCATTCTATAGTGCTCATTATGTCCATATAAGGTGCTTTGGGTCTAAAAAGGATTTTTCAGTGGCAAAAATAAATTCTTTTTTCCAAAAATCACATTCTGTGGAAGATAAATCTGTTCAGAATGTGATGGTTTCTTCCTCCCTGAATGACCAGGTGCTTTAGGACTCGTAATACTTATACTGCTACATGTAAGGTAATGCTACTGCAGTTTTATTACAGCTGCACCAAAATAAGGCGGTGCCACAGAGGCCGTATCACTTTGTGGTTCCACAAAAATATTAAAAGAGTAACGTAACTATACAATAACAAAGCTCCTTATAGGAATATTAGCAATACGGCCCTTAAACCACAATATAATTTCATAAATTCCAATTATGTCCAGGTTCGGAACATATTTATTCATTATTAACATCCCGCTTAGATCCAGAATGCCAAATATGGGTATGACTAAGTTGTCGACGACTACAAAATGATGGCACGACTGATCTTTGTGAATTAATAATTAATGAATGAATTAAGTCACTTGTTCCTCTTTGAGGTGTTTTCTTATTCTGCGTCAGCTGATGGTGGAAGTTAATCATTTCTAAAGGAATCATCGAGCCCAGTTTGTCTCGCAGCATCATAACGAAACGCAACACATTATACCAACCGTGTATAGTATTGTATTTCTGTTTTTTTTGTTTTTCCTCTCTGCATGTTGTGTAAGTAAAAAAAAAAGGGGCGGGGCATTGGGAGCAGGCTGACTTTATTGCCTTAAATAAAGCCTTTTAACCTGTCAGGGGTATAGACGAATTCATAAATCACTGCAGGGGCCGGTAAAACGAGGAAACTGAATAATGTGAACCTGTATGTGAGAGGCGGCAGCGACAGCCCGGGGCGGAGCACCGCGCACCCCCGCCCTGCTGACTGACAATCAAAAGTTGAAATCGTTGCAGCACGTTCCAGAAGGCATGCCAAAGGCTTCCAACTCCATGCCCATTTTTTTGCGGCATCGGTCATAAAGATGATGTTTATACGACCTTTTTTTTTTTTTTTGATGCATAAATTTCGCCCATCATCTCAATTTTGGTATCTTATCCTTGAGTATGTTTTGCATATCTATTGATTCAAATCCTCCGCGGCCATTTAGAAGACGTGTGGAGTCCCAGATGCAGTCTTTTGATTTGCAGTTTGCAGTAAATTGCATCTTCTCTGCGCAAAAACAAAACCCTTTGATTGCGAGCGACTCTCATTACGATGTCGGTTTGGGAACAAACGCAGGCCGCCAAAAAAAATCCGTTTTCCCAACAGGACCGCTGAATAGGATCGGTTCATTCACAAAACACTTGATCCGTCCTTCTTTGTGTTCTGGCAAGTCAGCACAAACCCCGGGCTCATTAATACGGCTCCGTCCGTCGCCACACGAAATGTTCCCTTATCGTTTGCTGCAGACGCAGGCAGAACCTGTTCGATTGACAAATAAACAGTGAGGATTAGCTGTGTTAAAACATGCTTTAATCTTTCCCATTGCTTCCTCCCTGCTATCTTTTTTTAAACCAAACCAGTCGCGCCGAGGCCATCCAACAGGTTTGGAGTGTGTAACGTATTTGTTTGGGCTGATGGCATTCATGGATGATTGCTAGAATAAATATGAGCTAACAGCGAGGCAGGTTCAGCGCGCTTCTACACCCTGCGCAAACACAATGAGCGTGCATTCAGCCAGCAGCTACAATTAATGGTTACACCTGCATAAGCTACAATTACGTGTGTACATGTGTGTGTATGTATGTGTTTTTTTTTTTGGGTATACGTTCTGCATTTCGATCATTGTGTCTTATACAGGCTAAAGAACCAATAAAATCATAACAATGTGAACTCGTGTGCATCTATATTTTTTGCATTGTGTGTGTGTGGGTGTGTGTGTGTGTGTGTGTGTGTGTTTCTGGAAAGGTAAACTAAAGGGTAAGTGCAGGCCTTAGGCTAGGCAAGATAGGTGAGGTCACTAAAAGGCACAAAGACAGGAACCGAGGTTAGAGAAACAAATGAACCCATGATGAAATGCAGACATGAAGAAACACACAGACCACTTGTCATTTAAATCATTTACAACCTGACCCCACCCCCCCCACCCCCCACCCCACCCACCCCACACACACAGACTGAAGTAGATAATAGTTACTTTCAGATTATTAATGCTTTGCATAATCACCTGGCTGCAGGAAGGTAAACTGATGATCCAATAAGTCTCTTTCATGATCAATAGAACGTTGAACTACTAACCCCACAATGCATCTGTCTTTAATTTTACTCCAGGTGTGCCATCCACTGCAGAGTGAATACAAAGCCAAATACAAGTGGTGAGTGCGCTTTTAAAGCTTTGTAAATAAGACATTAGAGAAGCTTTTCATTTAAACATCATATTTAACTTTACAATATAAATTGGATCTTGTCTTGGATGCAACGCACATGAAGCCATTCATCACCACTATTTATTTACACTTTAATGGACTTAGTAGTTCTACGGTGACATTCTGTAGTCCATGTGTCCCTTATGCTGTTCTCTGATAATCAGGACCATCACATTCTACACGTGTGTTCACATAAAAGAGAAATCAAGAGCCGAGCGGTGAATTCTAATGTTGACTTGTGACTTATATTTGCTGAACTTTACCTTCTGGATCCCTGAACCTGTTCTGTTTGCCAAATCAAAGCCTTTAATATAAAAGTAAATGACGGCTTTACGTATACCAAATGTTACAAATCTATGTAATATACCCCACTCCCCCGGGAAAAGACCTTTTCGTATCCGAAATGGTTCTGGTTTAATTGGAAGCACAATTATTCCAAGGTTGCTGGATTGTAATTATTCCTCTCCCGAGCCACTTCGACTGTTTAAAAGTTCGTTTTAGTGCTCCGAATGCCAAATGGCACATAAAACTGTCTTCTTTTGATCCAAAGACTGAGACAGTGTCCCAGTTGACAAGTCATATTGGTGTTGGCTGGGATTCGGTGGCTTACAATTGGAAACTATGCCGGGAGTAAATGTCCAACAACTGGAGGGTTGTGGCCTTAGCAACATATTTGTGCTCATAATAATAGAGCAGCCAGAGCTGAGTGTATTACGTTAAAAAAAGCAAGGAGCCACCACCACCACTGTGATTCATGGTTGATTAAAGCCTTTTTACTGTAAGACCATAGTCTATAAAAAGAGTTACTAATTATTCCTCATCGTCCTGCTTTCTGGTCACATGTCTGTTGTACAGATGACAGGACTTTTTTTTAAAAGGGATTTGTGGATTTGTTCTCTGGTGCAGATAGCGCAGCTTGCCAGCATCGCTGTTGCCGTTGTGATTTAAATGCTGTATGCGTATGATGTGCATGCGATCGTGATGAATCGCTCTTATATTAAACGCACTCTTCGTATTAAATCTTCCTGCAAGAGCTAATAGTAACTAAATTAGAGTTTACCATCGCCTGGTCTCTCTCTGTCGCTATGCATTTCAGCGGCTGACAGGTTAAGGTCCTGGAATCCAATGCAGAAGGTTGAAGTCTACAGTTGGGTTTTGCTGAAACCCCGAAATGCTCGAATTAAATCTGTCCAAGTTTCTCTGAATGAAAAAAAGTCTGCTAAGGAATACGAATGTCATGTTACGTAATGCAATTTAATCATCAAGGGTTATTAACAATTAAAATACTAGTTGGGTAACTTTAGAAGTTCGATTGCACAGGAGGCGTACACAGCACCCAACAGCACAGAGAAGTCATCACACAATCAAGGTGCGGGCCTTTTATTTTAATTCTGATTTAAAATAGGGCGGCACGGTGGCTTAGTGGTTGGCATGTTCTCCTCTCAGCGCTAGGGATTCCCGGTTCGAATCCCCATCTGGGTGGAGTTTCCATGTTCTCCCCATGTCTGCGTGGGTTTTCTCCGGGTTCTCCGGTTTCCTCCCACAGTCCAAAAACGTGGATCAAGTTAATTGAGTTCTCCAAATTGCCCCATACAGAGTGTGCGTGTCTGTGTGAGTGTGAGTGTGTTCCCAGCTATAGATTGGCGCCTTGTCCTGGGTGTATCTGCCCAGCGCCCGAAACGTTCTCCCCTGAATGGGCATGAGGAACCTCCCCCGCGACCCTAATATAGAATAAAGCGGAAGATAATGGATGGATGGATTTAAAATAAATGAAGAGGTGAGCTTCAGACTCTCCCGTGTTTACATCATGCTCAAATCTTCCCTCAGACAAACTCACATCGTCTGCTGTTCAGGATCTCTGTGATTGTCAGTAACCTGATGCTGGCGGTGTCACCTCACCGTTCTCAGTTACAAAAGGACTGTCATGGTAGGGTGGAGGAACAGGTATATCTCATAAGAGCGCTCCTTGCTTAGGTACCATCTGGTTCTAACACTCCATGCTGTGCTGCACATCAGGGGCGAGCGCTTGGCCGATGCTGTAATTGGCTTGAACAGAGTGAAATCTGTTACCTTTTCTGTGTTTTTCTAATACCAGAATTTATTTTAATGAATTCTACAAATCAAATCCAATTTGTCTCCTGTCCTTTGGTTGGCCAACTAGCTTCCAGTTTCAGATGTTGTTCTGTGGAGCCACGGAACGTTCAAACACATTGTGACAAGTTAAAGTACTAGGTTTGAAGAACCACAGCTATCCCATGACATTACTATTCATCAGAATGATTAACGCTTATTAGTTTTTGGGGTAACAGTCTTTTTAAGGGAAAGCTCTTAACACCATCATGTCTCCGTATTATTCCTATTTTTAGAGTTGAATTAGGAATCATACACCACCAACTCTCAACATATATATATATATATATATATGCGGCACGGTGGCTTAGTGGTTTAGCACGTTCGCCTCTCAGCACTAGGGATTCCAGGTTCGAATTCCCAATCTAGGTGGAGTTTCCATGTTCTCCCCGTGTCCGCGTGGGTTTCCTCCGGGTTCTCCGGTTTCCTCCCACAGTCCAAAAACATGGATCAAGTTAATTGAATTCTCAAAATTGCCCCATATAGAGTGTGTCTGTGTGAGTGAGTGTGTGCCCAGCGATGGATTGGCGCCCTGTCCTGGGTCTATCTGCCCAGCGCCCGGGGTTTTCTCCCCTGGATGGGCATGGGGAACCCCACCGCGACCCTAATAGAGGATAAAGCGGGAGATAATGAATGAATTAATAAATATATATATATATATATATATAATTTTTTTCATCTATTTGTTTTAAATGGTGTATTCACATGAATTTAATTCAAAACTGATTTTGAATTAAACTGATTCAAAAATTCACAAAAGGCAATGCACACACCTCCAGATTTTTAAGCAGGCAGTAGGAAGGCTACTCCGAGGACCCAGCACCAGGTACCAAAGAAGAGTTCCAGAAAGACCTAAATAAAAAAATTTGACAACTTTAGAAAATTAAATGTTAGATTTATTAATGGGGTTCGGCTGTTTGAAGGATTTCTAAATTTGGATTTCTGCCCTTTTGCCTGAATCTGCAAAACAAAAGCCGTGAGTGAAATGCAGCTGATTTAATGCACCGTGAAAATGCAAACCGCAAGATTTGGAGTTTAGTTTATGCACTTAGTGATGTCTCAGAGTTTAGTGCTACCTTAAAGTCTTTCCTGACATGACGCAGTGTTCGTGGGAATGTGTTTTCATTAGCATTCGCATGCATGGTCAATATGAAAAATGTTACAGGTTCCTTTGTGTTCTTTATTTCCACAGCGTTGGATATGACAATCATTTTTTCTACTCAATTAACTGTTTCGATGACCTTGCAGGCACGAGCATGTCTGACAGTAATGTTCATGTTTGTTCTTTTTGCTCATGGAAACTCCATCAGGTGCCCACAGTCCTGTACAGAAGATAAAGAAATGGTTTTAATATTAGGAAATAAAAATAGACACTCCCGAGATTCACATTCGAATGCAATTACACATTGCTGCAGTGAGATGTTGGGATAAAAAGAAAGAAACATGGAAATTCATTTACATAATCCTCCTGTAAAAAACTGTACTCTTATCATGATAAGATGGACATGTTTGATATAAAACTGTGTCCAGGGGTCGTACATTGTCCAGAATGTCTTTTTTTTTTTTTTTTTTCTTACACAGTCATTTAGTGAATTATTATTATTAATTTTATTTATTATTATTATTATTATTATTATTATTATTAGATGTGAATAATAATAAAATGCAGTTTTTACAAGTGTGAATAAGTTATAACCACTATGACCTGGGGATCCAGGTTCGAATCCCAAGCTGGGTGGAGTTTCCATGTTCTCTCTGTGTCTGTGTGGTTCTCCGGTTTCCTCCTACAGTTCAAAATCATGGACTCAAGGTAAATTAAATGTTCAATATTGCCTCATGTAGTGTGTGTTTGTGTGTGTGTCTGAAACGTTCTGCCCTGAGTGGTCATGGGAAACCCCCGTGAGCCTAGTGGGTTAGGGTAAGGTTAGGTTAGTAGAGGATTAAGCAGAAGATAATGAATAAATGGTTCGAATCCCAATCTGGGTGGAGTTTGAATGTTCTCCCCGTGTCCACGTGGGTTTCCTCCGGGTTCTCCAGTTTCCTCCCACAGTTCAAAAACATGGATCAAGTCAATTGAGTTCTCCAAATTGCCCCATATAGAGTATGTTTGTGTGTGTATGTGTGCCCAGTGATAGATTGGCGTCCTGTCCTGGGTGTATCTGCCCAGCGCCCGAAACGTTCTCCCCTGGATGGGCATGGGGACCCTTATATAGGATAAAGCGGAAGATAATGGATGGATGGATTTCGTATAGCCGACCATAGCAGAACATTGGCATTGTGGGTAATAGTTGTGTGATTAGGTAAGATGGGGTGTAGAAACAGCCTTCAGGTGAAACAGTCGAAACCGAAGAGGCTGTAATTTTCTTTCAAGTTCAGTGAAGGTTCAGTCGAGGTTCTGTGACTTCAACCTGCTTCCACTCTGGAGTAAATACAGTCAACTCTCTTCCATTGCATTCCTCTACCTGTCATCTTTACTCACACTTCGGTGGTTAAGTGATCAGCGCTGATGGAAAACGTGCTCAAACATCCGCACGTCCGCCTCCTCCCGTGTTTTGACAGGGGAAGTGCTTTCCACATTCCACCAGCTGAAACCCCAATCCGTACACAGGATCCTCCCCAAACTACACAAACAATGACCTTCTTGTTTTCCACCGAGGACGATGAAGACTCGTTAAGTAAGCGTGAATGAAAGTCAGTCGATGTGCATGAGCGAATGATGCGAAACCAGACGACAGCTCTGAAGTTTATTCTGACTTTTGCAGAACTACGAATTCGGAATCGTGGGTTTTTCCCTGTGCTGCTTCTGCAGAGTGTGGCTCATTAAAAATCTAAAATCTGTACATGGGTGACCTACACTGTCAAAGCTGCCCCCCCACCCCTGCTTAAGGAGGATGAGTCCTCCACTGTTTTGTCTTGCCACTGTTGCTTTGGCCTGCTATGTGGGGGTCCAGGTACCCAATTCCTCCTGTATCCAGTCAGGACGCGGTATTTCTGAATACTTACCGATGATCCCACGTGGATGACATGTTCATTCGTGCTCTGTTTATATAATATCACAACAGCTTTCCTGAAAAGTGCGTTTAATTCTTAACAGAATCCGTAGCGTAGGTGGCGTGATGTAACCTGACGAAGGACATTCTTTCACTATTGTGATAAACTCTATTGTCACCCAAATGTGTTGTAAACACAAGCGATAGTTTAAAACTCTTTTTGTTCCACTCCTGACTTCACCTAAGCTGTTATTTGTGTCGATTTTTGCAAACTTAAAGAAAATCTACATTGTGTCGTTGTCAGATGTGATGGCTCGTCTGGAATGGAATTCTTTTTTGATGATAAGACATCTGTGGTGAGACTGTCACACACTGTATTCTTGTAGCTGGTTTAAATAATCTTGTGTTTTTAAATACAGCTAACCTTTATTATCTGTGAGCGTCCGTCGCTGTCTCAGACAGGTGGCTGGCGTCGTTACTGTCAAAATACAACAAAGCACTCTGTACAGTTTGTATATACAGAACGCAGACTAAAAGTATTAGGACGCACCAATTAATCGCTTTCGTAATGGGACCACGTGTTGCCCCACTCTCACAGCTACTGCCTTTAATTGTCCATTTTGTTTAAGGTTTTCAACGCAGCAGATCGACTCTGACTCGGTCAGTTGCCCCCTGCATCTGCTTATATGCTGCACAATACCCCGGGCAGCTTGCTGCCATGTGCCTGCTCTCTCCCACAGATGAAAATAGCCTGAGAATTCCAAAGATCATAAATCAGATTCATTATATTCGTTATATTTTTAACAGGTTTTGATTTCTAGAATTTCGTAGAAACAGTAAGGAAACCTATTAAACACTGCTGCAGGGAAAAAAGAAACCTGTCTGTCCACACGGCTTCCGTCAAAGGTGATAAAAAAGGGAGTGTTAGACAGAGTTTACAGTTTCTTTTATACATTTGGGCCTTTTTTTGTTTTTATATCTTAATTACTCAAATCTTTTATAGCAATTGCTTTCTATTTTTTCTTGCGTTGTTCTCTCATCCGTAACTCTGCTGTATGATCGTTAAATTAAATTTATTTGCAGAAATTCTGTAGCTGCACTTTATGATTTTAAAAATTCATCAAAATTCTTGATGAAGAAGTCCCTTAAGTCTTGCTTTCTTATTTAATTACTTGCTGCAAGGTGCTATTGAAAGGGATTTTTCATTCTCACCTGTTTGATCCAAAACAGAAAAAAAAATACTTTAAAATGATTATAACATTTTGCAAATAAAAGAAAAAGTTTTCTTTTCTTCCCCACCTTCTAACTCAGCATCTTTTGTGGTTGATTGTAGAACACTTAATCCACTTTAATAAGCTAAAAAAAAATAAAGAAAGAACAGTTTTGTTTTAATTTGAAAAAATTATCTCGGGAGCCAAGAAAATGTCAGATTAACTCTGTGTGATGCAGAATCTTCTGCACTAAAGTTGTAGTGAAGCCACTTCAGGCCTTCTGCCTTGTGCGGTCAATCTGCCTGAAGGTTAGAAGTTAGGGCACTTTAATTCTTTGGGGTTTTGAAATCTCGAGGCTCAGTATGAAATACTTGTCAGTGTCTCTAAGAGCTAATCTGCACCGCCTGGCCGCGCTCCATTCCACTTGTTATTTCAAAGAAAATGAAATAAAACTTCATGCTTCTGCAAACATTGTCGTTCATGTTCGTTTTTATGACCTTCCTCCCGAACTAATCCCTTACGCAGATGTTCGTGTGTCAGACGACTGGATTTCGGAGCCCGTGCCATCTCAGCCCAAGGCGAGTGAGGAGGATTAGAAGCTTCGGTGCAAACTTTTGTCCTAATTTATCATTTTCCATTGTTTAATGGCTTACAGGTATCGTCTTCTCGCCTGATCATTTCCTCTGGCTGGCTGACAGTGGAAACAAAAATAAAGAGAACGGCTTGAGTGGCAGAAATTGAGTATCTTTTCTCGGCCGAGTTTTCAGTCTCGCCTGTTTGAGTGCACTCACAAAGACGGATGTCAGTTTCTTTCCACAGGCACCTGCTTCATTCCACCGCCTGCTGATGTCAGAGGTCGGACCCGGGTTAGCCCATCGCCCCTGGGCAGGATCACTCACCTTGACTGACGGAGCCCAAAGCCAGTGCAGTGTCTGAGTGTGTACGAGGCAGACTGCAGGTAGGTGCTCAGAAGTTTTAAAATTCATAAAGCCATTATCTTTAATCTCTCCCTCCTAGAAATACTTGTCAAACTGTCCATACCCGAAAACCACACACCCTAACAGGTGAGCCAGAGTTCAGGCTCAACACACACAACGCTCATGTTCAGGCACTTGTTGAGATTTACACTGACCTTCAAAATAACGCGCTCGGCTGGAAATGACATGCACACGGGTGACCACAGAAGATTTGGTTTTATTTTTTTAAGAAAACACCGTTCTGTTTTTACTACGTCGGCGTCGGCGCGTGACGGGGGTCCTGATCAACACTATTAAATGCCTCATATACTTTAAGCACTTCCACAGCGCATGCAGCTGGTACTCCATGAAACGGAGACAATTACGATCTTGAAGTCACATCCATGGCTTTAGCAGTAAAACTTCCCTAAGATCTTTTTTTTTTTTTCTTTAACTTCAACATGAACACACTCTGTTCTCCATCTCCAATAATTCTAATGTCTGAATTGATTTGTTTTAACTTGGAGGTAATATAGTTAGAGAATAGAATTTAACTCTGTTTTCCAACATTACTTCAAAGTAGGTCTGCTTTAGGTCTGAGTTGTTTCAGCTGACTGAGCTGTTTATTTTAAGCTTTTATAATTACGCGCTTCTTACTAATCCTGACAGTAAAACTATATTTTGAATTACTTCCTAACTTCACTGTTATTCTAGAAAGTAATGACAGAGATAATGGGATTGTACTGACAGTGTAAATGTATAGCCTCTAAATCCATGGAAATGACTGTCGACTTAGAAACACTGTTTACATCACGGCTGAAGGTTTCATCAGTCGTATTAAACACAGATCTCGGCCCAGGCTTAAATAAATACAGCGGGTCAAGACACATGAAGGACAGAACGGTGCTACTGAGCTCAGAAATCAGATGCTACACACCTCATTACACACACATGTGTTCCGCAGAGTGTTTAGCTGTTCAAAAAGTTCGTCTTGTGTTTTTTTAGAAACTCACCGTGATGCGTCTGTACAAAAACACAGAAATTTAGAAAATTAAAAGGTAAAATGCACTCATTCACGGTGGCTTAGTGGTTTAGCGTGTTCTCCTCTCAGCGCTGGGGATTCCTGGTTCGAATGTCCGCATGGGTTTCCTCCGGGTTCTCCGGTTTCCTCCCACAGTCCAAACACATGGATCAAGGTCAATTGAATTCTCCAAATTGCCCCATATAGAGTGTGTCTGTGTGAGTTTGTGTGTGCCCAGTGATAGATTGGCATCCTGTCCTGGGTGTATCTGCCCAGCGCCCGAGACGTTCTCCCCTGGATGGGCATGGGGAACCCCACCGTGACACTGGTAGAGGATAAAGCAGAAGATAATGGATGGAATTCTATATTAGTTTATCTATTTATCTATTGTACAATCCGCACTGCTCACAGTAATCACTCCAAACCAAACTAAAAATAACACTGTGCAATAAATGTATCATTGATGGTGCAATACATTTCAATCATCTGTGTGCAATACCTTTCTGCTGTTTAATCAGATATCACACTGTATCATATGTGCAATATTTGTTTCATTTTATTCCTCTGTTTTTTTTTTTGTTTTTTTGTTTTTTTTTTGTTTTTTTTTGTGGCTTAGTGGTTAGCACGTTCGCCTCTCAGCAATAGGGTCCACGTCCGCGTGGGTTTCCTCCGGGTTCTCCGGTTTCCTCCCACAGTCCAAAAACATGGATCAAGTCATTTGAATTCTCAAAATTGCCCCATATAGAGTGTGTATGTGTGAGTGAGTGTGTGCCCAGCGATGGATTGGCGCCCTGTCCTGGGTGTATCTGCCCGGCGCCCGGGACGTTCTCCCCTGGATGGGCATGGGGAACCCCACCGCGACCCTAATAGAGGATAAAGCGGGAGATAATGAATGAATGAATGAATATATATATTTTGTTTTTTAAACTTCTTTTTAATTGCCAAATATCTTTTTCTACTTTTTTTAATGTAACTTGCTGTTGAGAATGTGAATTTCCCGATTGTGGGACAAATAAAGGTCTATCTGAACTTATTCATTTTTTTATTGAACAATGATAAAGTTAAGTTCATTTTACTTTGGGATTGTTTACAAGGCGGCAGTGGTCCTGGGTTTAGTATGTTCTCTCCCTGCTTACATGGCTTTCTGCCAGGAGTTTGGGTTTGTTGGGTTTGTCTGTGTTTCTGCTCAGCTGAGGACTGCTGACCACTTAAGGATGTTTCCCTGCCATCTGCCTCTGTGACCTGAATCGGGATCATCGTTACGGTAATTAAACGGGTGAATATCTTATTCTCTCTGAGCTGTGGTGCAAGAACAGTCATGAGTCATTTGCAGAAAATCATGTTTGTTCTCAAGTATTCAATCAGACTTCCAAGTAAAGATCCAGGTGATGTTTCCAGATGAATGGAATCTTTTTTTTTTTTCTTTAATTAATTTGCAGAGTTCTCTTTTTGATAATAAGTTTTCACTCCTTTGATGTGACAGTAATCGACTGCTTAAGTGCTTAAGAGGTAAACAAATTCACAAAAGAGACTTTAACACAACTATAAATAACCAGACACTTAGGGACATGTTTCTGTGTTTTGTTTTGTTTTTCTTTCTTTTCTCTGCTGCTATTAGATTCCACTATATTTCCGAGACTTTTTTTTCCTTTCCAATATTTCCACTCGCCCCCTCTGTCATAAGTTTTTTTTTTAAATATTAATTTATTTATTATTAAAGATCATGTGTAAAGCATCATTGGGTATTAGAAAAGCACTGTATGAGTCCAACTTATTATTATTATAAATTTTTTAATTCATTCATTATCTTCTACTTAATCCTCTTCTAGGGTTCGAACCTTGATCCCCAGAACTGAGAACTTGCAAACGTGCAAACCACTGTGCCTTATTATTATTATTATTATTATTATTATTATTATTATTATTATTATTATTATTATTAATAAGTGTATCGAGCATTTTGAGTATTAGGACACTTACTGCAATGTAATCAAATATTAAAACACCCTTTAAGATATGGCTAAAATTTTAGGGCACCATTATTAGGACATCAACAACCTTTGCGGCCATAGCAGGAACACACTTTAATACAGTTGTGATCAAATTTATTCAACCCCCAATGCTGCGAAGGGTTTTATGGAATTCAGTGCACATTTGTAATTGTGTTCATAATGAAATCTTACAAGGACTTGTTAAAGAACTAAATGCAACTAAGATAGCATCAATTGTTTTTGTCATAAAGTATTAAATGGCCTTTTTGTGATTTCTTCATTGACACAATTATTCAACCCCTTTACAACTACCACTCATAAGAACAGAGGTTCATTCCATTGTTTTCAATCAGGTATTGAAAACACCTGTGGATGTCAACGAGCAGCAATCAAGCATGATAAGCACCAATTAGGCAGATTTAAAAGGACTGTGATACTCAGCTCCTTCTAGACATCTACTGGTGTGTTTACAAGCATGGTGAAGGCAAGAGAATGGTCCCAGAAGACAAGAGAAGAGGTTATTGCTCTTCACAAGAATGGCAATGGATATAAAAAGATTGCGAAGTTGTTAAATATTCCAAGAGACACTATCGGAAGTATCATTCGCAAGTTCAAGTTAAAGGGCACAGTGGAAACGTTACCTGGTCGTGGCAGAAAGAAGATCCTGACCGCGACTGCTGTGCGCTACCTGAAGCGTAATGTGGAGAAAAATCCCCGCGTGACTGCTAAGGAACTGAAAAAAGACCTGTCAGATGTGGGCACTGAAGTTTCAGCTCAGACAATAAGGCGCGCACTGCATAACGAAGACCTCCATGCCAGAACTCCCAGGCGCACCCCCTTGCTGACTCCAAAGAACAAGAAAAGTCGACTGCAGTATGCCAAAAGTCATGTGGACAAGCCACAAAGGTTTTGGGACAGTGTACTGTGGTCAGATGAAACTAAATTAGAACTGTTTGGGACAATAGCCAAGCGCTATGTTTGGAGGAGGAAGAACCAGGCTTATGAACAAAAGAACACCTTGCCTACTGTGAAGCATGGCGGGGGGTCAATTATGCTTTGGGGCTGTTTTGCTTCTAATGGTACAGGAAAGCTTCAACGTGTGCAGGGTACCATGAATTCCCTTCAGTACCAGGAGATCTTGGAGGAAAATGTGATGGAGTCAGTCACAAACCTGCGGCTTGGGAGACGTTGGACCTTCCAACAGGACAATGATCCGAAGCACACATCCATCCAAGTCCACTAGAGCATGGTTGAACATGAAAGGCTGGAACATTCTAGAGTGGCCATCGCAATCACCAGACTTAAATCCAATTGAGAACCTCTGGTGGGACCTAAAGAAGGCAGTTGCAGTGCGCAAGCCTAAGAATGTGACTGAACTGGAGGCTTTTGCCCATGAAGAATGGGCTAAGATACCCATAGGTCGCTGCAAGACACTTGTGTCAAGCTATGCTTCACGCTTGAAAGCTGTCATAACTGGAAAAGGATGTTGTACTAAGTACTAAAAAATAATGTCACTAGGGGGTTGAATAAAACTGATAATGATGTGAGCACAGTAAAGACATTTGTGGTTATTCCATCATAAATATTATGTTATATTTGTCTAATTTATAAGTGCCTCTTTGATATAATTGTAAATAAGATGACTGAAATGATCCAAATCAATGTCAAACTGGCCAAAACACTTTATTTCAGTGGGGGTTGAATAAATTTGATCACAACTGTAATTACACTCATAGTACACATTTTTGCAGTAACTGAT
Organism: Corydoras sp. C115; assembly: GCA_019802505.1. Taxonomy (NCBI): domain Eukaryota; kingdom Metazoa; phylum Chordata; class Actinopteri; order Siluriformes; family Callichthyidae; genus Corydoras; species Corydoras sp. C115. The sequence goes on from JAFMOC010000233.1 coordinate 520,935, forward strand.
AATGAGGTAAAGACATGAAAGGGACAATAAACGACCAATTAAAACAATTTAATTATAATAATTAAAACAAAGCATGTTTTAGAATTGTCTTTAATAACTATGATTATATTTAAACACCAGAATAAAGTCAGGCTATTGGAAATGGCATTGCAGTCATGTAAATGTAATGTAAATAAGTTACTTCATTAGAATCTTTACTGGCAGTAATGCTGAACCCCAGTACACTCTGAATTATATAACTGTTCCTGTTTCATTTATTAATTCCTACACCCTCGTCTCTCAGTATCTTTGTAAAGCAGGTAAAACTCTCCGTATAATCTGCTTAACAAAAGCCCATTATGCATCCTTTACACACACACAATGCGAGCGAGATCTCGCTTGATTCAGGTGAGTCAGATTAACTTGAATGCCTGTCAAAACCATCTGAAACCACCAACCCCACGAGGAACGCAGCCAGCACCCTGAGGCCTCGGCCCGCCCCGGGCCTTGTGTTGCTGCTGGTTGCTATAAACATTCGGGTAATTTACACTCAGTATGCAATACTGTAATATTTTCTTCAAGATGTTATCAGTCATTTATTTGGCATCGTGCCATGCATTCACAGATCTCATGTGGCCATGTCCTTGAAAAGGTGAGTGCTTTAAGCCGCAGGCAGGAGAACAGGCTTCCAGCCAACCAGCAACGAGCATGATTTTATGAGCACTTAACTATGATGAAACCTAATGAAACCAGAGATACGTGAAGGCGTGTTCTTAAATGTGTTTTCTCAGTTGGTAATGTAAGTGTGGAGCAGCATTGTTGTTTTATGAATTGCTGTTTTCTTTTCCTCAAGTGATGGGTATAAAGGAGCTTTATGATTAAGGCTGAAAGGGCAGAGAGCTGTCTGATGGGTGCATGTGTGTGACACGGGACGAGTGGTCCAGCATGAGGAGGCTCTATCACACAGAAAGAACACAATTAGAAAGTAATTTATACTTTCATAACAATATAATCAAAATAATACAAACTACATTTACCAAAGGAGCTGAATCGTGGTTCATTTTATGATTTAAAAACACAAAAAGGGACGGCACGGTGGCTTAGTGGTTTAGCACGTTCGCCTCTCAGCGCTAGGGATTCCCGGTTCGAATCCCCATCTGGGTGGAGGTTCCATGTTCTCCCCGTGTCTGCGTGGGTTTCTTCCGGGTTCTCCGGTTTCTTCCCACAGTCCAAAAACATGGATCAAGTCAATTGAATTCTCAAAATTGCCCCATATAGAGTGTGTCTGTGTGAGTGAGTGTGTGTCCAGCGATGGATTGGCACCCTGTCCTGGGTCTATCTGCCCAGCGCCCGAAACGTTCTCCCCTGGATGGACATGGGGACCCCCCCGCGACCCTAGTCGAGGATAAAGCAGAAGATAATGGATGGATACATGTTAAAATGATCTTTCATTACAGATCTGAGAGCAAAGTCATGAAACTCTCTTGGATCAGCAGATAATTTGAGGGTGAAATTAGAATCAGGTGCTTGGTGATTAGATTCAGTCGGATCAGGTGAGTACGAGCCCTGTTTGGTTTAAAGAGCAAGAGAAGAGATCGGAGTCTAATCTTCACTCTTCGTTTGTGGAAGTCTATCAGATCTGAGGACATCAGAGAGTGCTGCTGATGCTTATCATGCTGGAAAAATGCACAACTTAATAATTAAGTATGGGGGTGTATACGTGCTGAATGTTATCTATGTTTTATCTGTGTATCTATTTTTTTTAATTGTGCTGAGTTTTGGGGCGGCACGGTGGCTTAGTGGTTTTGCATGTTCTCCTCTCAGCGCTAGGGATTTCCGGTTCGAATCCCAATCTGGGTGGAGTTTCCATGTTCTCCCCGTGTCCGCGTGGGTTTCCTCCGGGTTCTCCGGTTTCCTCCCACAGTCCAAAAACATGGATCAAGTCAATTGAATTCTCCAAATTGCCCCATATAGAGTGTGTCTGTGTGAGTGAGTGTGTGCCCAGTGATAGATTGGCGTCCTGTCCTGGGTGTATCTGCCCAGCGCCCGAGACGTTCTCCCCTGGATGGGCATGTGGAACCCCAGCACTCAGCGCTGAATGAATGCTCAGTTTGTGGATTCGACGCTCCTCAACACTCACTTTTTTTAAAGTGAATTTTCCTAGCTGCTGCAAAATCATTTGATCTTTACTGGATGGAAAAAGCTAATTGTATAGTACAATTAAATATCCCTTCTGGTTATAAATTATATTTGTTACATGTTGGGTTTCCCCCTTTTTAAATGTATTATTGGATTAATTTCTCTGATGTTTAGATGTTGGATTAATTTCTCAGATGTTTCTCTTTTCACTAAAAACTGGTTTTAAGTTGATGGATGATCTGAAAGCAGCACTTCATCAGGTCGGAGATTCCCGGCGGAGCTGTGATGCATTCGTGGGATTGGATTAGCAGCGCTCCAGCCTCCATGGACCGATGCTGTTAATGCATGGCTGTGTTTGTTTTTCCTGTGGTGTGGGTGGTACTGATTCGATTTTCCTTAACGTACTCTGACAAGAAGCTTCCTGATGAAGTCGAGATGAAACGAGAGGCCATGACACTGCATCATAACCAAGACTGCATGCATGGACGTTAACATTCAGCATGGCGAGCACAGAACGCTATAAATTAGTCTTAACAAGACTGACATTTGCATGAGAGCGATGCTGAACGTGGGAAACGGAGAGGTTTTTGGTACGACTGATATTCACCAGCAACAGTGTGACATTTAATCACATGTCTGACTGAAAGGAAACAAACCTGCTGATATATTTCATATATGTGGACTATGTATATATAATATATATGATTTTGTAATTGTATCACTTTATTTAGTGACCAGTACCATGTCACATTCCCGTGGTCCCTTTGGGGTCTGTTACCCCTGATGCCCCTGGATTATGAGATTTCATGGCGGGTTGTGGAGGTGGGAGAGGAGAAGGCGAGGTGAGACTGGCTGTATTTACCTAGTTATTTTAGTCGCTTTGCTGTTCCAGCTGTTGCTGGATTAACCCTTAACATGATGCCCCTTGACCTTCTATAATCACCTCTGTGTTCAGCTCCCTGCATTTCAGTCGAAGGGAAAGTGAAGGATTCAAACTCCAACCTGATGCTGACTTTGGATTTAATGAGGTGCTTTAATGATAATTAATTAATTAATGAAATTCATTGTACGAATACGTTCACACTCCTTTAAATTCATCACTTTTATTCTAACAGCTTTAAATCACAATGTATTCAAATATCTCTTTTCAGGTGGCTTATTTTAAATTTTAAAATTTAAAAACTTATTTTGCCTTTGGCCAAAAAGAAAATGACAAATTATTAATTACATTATGTCTGTCTGATTGGTCTATCATGTTTGTGCACACTGATCATAAGATATATTTACTTTGAGTTCATACATATGAAGCAGCACATCTTTAAATCAGCTTAAACATTAAATTTCAGTTTTATTTTGTTCCGCTGCCACAGATTTATAAACTCAATCATGTGTTTTAAACAATTGCATGCTTTCAGATTTGTGAGAAGAGTTTGGGGAAGGGCATTTTTTTGTTTCAGGATAACTGTGCCTGGTTCATAATGGAACGGTTGGTGTAAAGAAGAAGAAGACAGGACATCCAGCTACAGTTTCTAACCTCAAAATTCTTTATTTCTGGATTTGCAGGCGATAATTCCCACAGACACACTCTGTTGCAAAAGGAGATCCAGTTTAGAAGATAATATGATGAAAGCTCCTGCAGGTGTAATGTGTAAGTGTCCCAATACTTATCACATTTCTATATAATGTGTACATATACAATTGTGTAATTACCGCCCCAAAGTAGGAAATATATATATATATATTGTGTGTGTGTGTGTGTGTATGAGAGAAAGAGATGTCTGTTTAGAGTCACACAGGACACTTTGTTAAATTTAAATGGAACTAAGACCACACAGAGCTGCCTGTGTTATCAATCACTGTCAAAGTCCGAAAGAATAACAAATGATTTAATTATGTTGTTAGTACGGCCAACTTGTTAAGGGTGTAGGAACCAGTAAGGGAATTTTAATTTGTGTGCATTCCTTTAGTTCCAAACATTACACAATGTTGCTGGTCATGAGTTTCAGGGGTTGGGCTTTTCATGGTTAGGTGTCTCCAGCTATTAAGTGTTATAAAATCCAGCATGATGCAAATTTATTATCTTCATTCTTCAGCCCTTGTTTATTCTGGGGAGGAGGTTTTGTAGGCTTGTTAAATGTGTAATTGTTTGACGGTACTTTTAAGTGTTGGAAACTGGAATTCTGGGTACTTTGGGCTGTAAACCTGGTAAGATATCATTATCAGTGCTGGTTTGTTCAGGTTCGAATGAACAGAGTGCAACAGGAGCAGGTCAAATTTATAGGACGTCTTTCTTTGAACTGTTCAGACATTTGGGTCAAAGTATAGAATATTGAATTCCTTTTGGCTGAAAGGAGTCACCTTTTTATAAAAGGGTGTCATCTGAGCAAAATAAAAAAAAAAAAAAAAAAACACTGAAGGAATCTCAGGTTAATTTATGCAGGTTGCTGATTTACTGATGGATAATGATCAATGACCCAAAAGTGACACGCTGTGTAATTAATCTGAAATAAACATCTGAAAAGTGAGATTAACCTGAAAACTCAAAAAAAAGAATGATACAGAGCTGAATTAGATTTCATTTCATTTACACTAATTATAATAATGTTGTAAAAGAGGAATCCTGTAGATCAGAACTGTTAGAAGCTCTTAATTTCCTGCGAAGTCTAACGTTAGTCACGAAGCTTTATTATAGTTACAATCGCACAGAAAACAAAGACAGGTATGCACCCAAAAAAGAAAAAGGTTTTGTTTATTGGAGTTTATTTTGTTCTGTCTTACAAATGTTCGGTTTATAAAGGTAATAAATCTCTCCACATAAAAGTGATGTCATCTCTCACTTTGGCACCAAGACGTGTAAATAAATGAGTTTAGTTGTTTTCTCATGATTCATAATGACTTCTCTCTGCTGTGTCTCTGTATATTACCAGCTATTAACGGTTACTCAGGATATGTGCAATCTTATTTTAGGTTAGGTGTGTGTGTGTGTGTGTGTGTGTGTGTATGTATGTGAAATGAGTAAATATGAGTGTTGCCAAAACCTTTGTGACATTGTATTGCTTCACTAAAACACTCACCCACATGTGTGTGTATATATATATATATATATATATATATATATATATATATATATATATATGATTTGCATGTTCTTCATGTGTCTGTATGCGTTTCTTCCAAGAACTTTAATTTTCTTTCAAAAACATGATAGAAAGTGAAATGAGAATATAAAATTGAGAGTGAATTTATACATGAATGGCTTCAAATCCACCTCCACATTATTTCTAATTAATGTATTTTAAAAACAAATTAATGAGTAAATCAATATTGTGTGTGTGTGTGTGTGTGTGAGAGAGAGAGATAAAGAGACAGCAAGAAAGAAATAATGTCTTTCTTTGTGTCTGTCCTTTGATGAGTTAATATTCTTTCCACGCCTTTTGCCCTGCAGATGATGGGACAGGCTCCAGCACACTCTGACCCTAATTAAGCAAAGAATTAGAGTGGTAAATACAATTTTACTCACTTCTAATGGAATTGTAATTCATTATTAATGGTTTATTGAATCTATAGTTTGTATTATTGTTGTTTTGTGTAACTAAAATGATTTATATAATTAATAAACCTTCTAATGAGGTAAACTTTTAGATTTGTCCCACTCTGCTTCATTGTTCCACCTGCATATTGAACTCTGACCACGACTACAATTACTCCTAATAAACGTTTGTTGAGAAGAACCATATGTTGAGTCTACAGCACCTGACAAGATTTATGGATTTACACGTCACGGTTACATTCTCAGAGTTTGTTATGGCTTTAAAATCGAAAACTGAAAAAGATTCCAAATGTTTCTTATAACAAAGTTGTAGCTTTGACTCTTTTATTTTTTTTATATATCACTTTATATCTATATAAAACTGTCACAAAGCAGCTTTACTGTGGTTCAGAGCATCGACAACCAGGGACCCCAAAACCAACCAGTTATTCTCCAGAAAGAACGAAAACAGAAAGAGTTTAAGGATTTTAAAAGATCAAACAGAGTTTATAAGTTATCAAGTGTGTGATGTGGGGTGGGTGCAGGTGTGTGTTTGTGTGTTATATAAGTGTTATGCTTATGTTACCTTTACATTGTTGTGAAATGTCTGCATCCTGTGGGTTTTCACCTTCTTTTCCTAATTATAAGGCTTCTTTTAAAATCTCTTTTCTCAAATCTCATATTCGTACTTCATAATTCAAAGGATCCAGCGATGTACAGGAGATAAAACTAAACATATTTACAATATCTCCCACTAAATGTGACAGAGATCACTTTTTGAAAACCATATTTATTTTTTGTCACCCGAAGTGCCAACTACAGACATAACGACATGACGCCAACTATACGAAGACGCCATGACTTCAGTGAGCCATATACAGTCTTCACTTTGAAGCCTTTCTGTTAAAATGAGTCGTTACCCAATACTGATCAATTAGCTAAAAGTTCAAGGAATCCCGCTGTTTGTTGTTCTGGGTCACAAAGACACATCACATCATGTCTTTCTGTTCCTCTCAGAGCTCATCAGGATACCAGAGAGGAGGACGAAATGAAATCTGTGTGTTTCAAGTGTGGCCAGATTTTTCCTGTTAACTCCCACACAGGCATGGAGGTTTCCACTAGCTCATCTGAAGAACTCAATCCTCCTGAATTACAGGGAGATTTAATGAGATTACACACAGGACCCATGGCCGCTGAGAACCCAGGGCCCGACGCAGCGACGCTGGGGCTGCACCTGTTTCTTCACAGCTGCGAGAGAAAGAGAGCGAGAGAGAAAAAGACTCTCCTGGGATGGGGCAACATGTAGAGAGCCACACTAAGCAATTTATACCACGTTCTATTTTTCATCGGCAGAGTCATTTATAAAACAAATATTTATCTTTACGTCGTAATTACTGCAATTAAAATCATTAAAGTTGTTCTTTTGGTGAAGTTGTACAGTGAGATATAAGTCACTGACTGTAAGCAATGAAACAGATATAGCTGCAATAGAAATTTAATAATAGAAAACTATAATTAAAGAAATTAGATGCTAAACAGCACTACACTATATGAAGAGAAGTATTTGGACACTCACAAAGGTGTTTATTAGGGTTGAAGTCTCTATAACATTCTCGTTTTGCATTGGAGCATTTAATCTGGAACGAAAAGGGCCTTCCCCAAAGTGTTTACAAATAGCTGAAAGCATATTATTTATTATATATTATGATATTTTTTTTATTTTACAGAAATAAATGCTTGATGTTGTACATCAGTGGCAATGAGACTAAATATAAGGGTCAACAATTTAGAGGCGTGTCCGGGTGCTTTAGTTATTAAAGAGCCTTTGTGGTTTTATAAATAAACATGACCACTTTCTATGCTGTCAGATCAAATTAAAATGTTTAAAACATAAGGTTGGAAATATTATGGGATCATTGATTTTCTTAATATCAGTCTGTTAACCAGTTCTTAATATTATAATAATCAAATCAAATCAGGGTTATTTGTCACATGCATAGATATACATGGTACAGCCAGCATGGTACAGATATACATGGTACTCATTATAAACTTCTATTTTTGCTGATGTTACAGAAAAAAATAGATATAAAACTGTAAAATTGGCACTTGGAGATTTCTCTTAAATGTAAAGTGCGTTATAAATGAAATGTATTAGGATTATGATTACTGTTGTTTATATTTAAATCATGATTCAATCTTTTCCAAATGTTAAACTCACTATCCGAACATGTGGAACTTTAGGACACGCCCCCCAATGATTGACTTCAGGTGTGTATGTTGATTCCATCGCTGCAGGTGAGTGATCACCTTAGTAACCGAGCTCTCAGACCCGAACCTTAAGAACCTGAACCCATCTCACAGTTTAATGTGGAACCGAAATGGAGCTTAAAAAGCAGAATCTGTCTTTCATCAGACTGAACTTCATCACTGTGGATCAGATTCCACAGATCTGCTCACAATGAAATCTCACACGAGCTTCTGTAAGTGAAATGGGAGTTCCAATTCTGTCCTTTATCTAGTGTGTTTGTCCGTAATAATTATATACAATTCATTAATGTTGCGTTAGTTCTGCTCGAGCTGCATTTATTCATACTGTAAATCTAAACGTTATAAATAAAAATAAAGAGAGGGGGGGGGGATTAAGTGGAACTCTGTGATGCTCATAACTGAAAGTCGTGACACAATCACATATGTATTTTCTTTTATTTCCTTTCCCCAAAATGAAAGCTTGATTAAATGTGTAATAAGTGAAACAGAGCAGGTTTTTTTGTTGGCACTGCACATGTTAATGACGTTAATTAGTTTTATTTGGAATCAGTGAACCAGTAGACGAACGTTTTAAGTGTCATTAAACAATACAGCAGCAGAGATGAATGATTTTTCTGAAGTTTCCATTCCATTTAATCATCTCCGTGATACAAACTGAGAACCACACACCTACATCTGCACACACACACACACACCTGAATGCAGTGGTAATAGTATTAATATACTGGATGCAAACAAATATATGAGTAATGTGAATTTTCTTCTGTGTTGGTTGGATGAATGTGGCTGCTGCAACAGTGACCCCTATAGACATTTTAAAGAAGTTGGGTTGAAGAAAGGGAATGGGTGCAAAAGTGGAATTTGAGTCTTTGCTGTGCCTTCATCACTTCTTTATATCTAAGTTGCTCAGAAATGAAGCAGTGGGTGTCGCCACGTAGCAGCTGCAGCACTCATTGGATGACCACAGGAGGTACAAACGGTGAAACTGGACATGACTAAAGTGAAAGGAAAATAGGGATGAAAGAGAACCCAACGTTCTAAGTGACACAACCATGTGCCCCAGCCTCGAGGCCAGGGTTAACCACCCTAATGCCATTTATATCCAGCCGTGACTTTAGCATGACTGTGTGAGGGATTACGCTTCACCTGCGATGAAGATCAGATAATCCTCTGTGGAATCATGCTGAATATCAGCTACACACCTATTGTGTACAATGCATCGTGTCAGTGACCACACCTACAACGATGCAGGCCAGTGACTCGGTGTACACTTTTGGTTTTCTGTCTGTACGCAGCCGCCACAGGTGCGACGAAAACGCCATCGGATTCCGATGCTCTCCCGGCTGGCGTGCGCTGCCTCGTGACCTGCCCTCCGCAGAACGTGCTATTGGCAGCACTGTCTTTATTAGACTGTTGATGTTAGGTCTATCCATAAAGCGCTCCAAGCTGCCAATTACTAGGCGTTTCTGTCCTTGTCATGTTGGGACAAAAACAAAAGCCATAAGCCATGACCTCAGCCCTACAGATGTAATGTCTGGCTGCGCTAATCTTCTGCTCCACACGCTGTAAATAATGAAAAATAACAGCCATATTTCTAGCACTTGTCAGATTTTCGAACGGTGCAGGTAATAAGGGAGAAGGAAGCAAAAATGTACGTGAACAGGAAAACAAGCCGCAGTTGCTAGGAGAGCTAGAAACAAACAGTGTGGCGGACAGAGAGGACTGTGTGAATGAGCCTGCGGGGACAGGTGACTCGTCCACGGGGCCTAGAGAGCCAGTTTTGCAGGAAACGGAGCCAAGTATCATCCAAAGTGCTAATTGTTTTTACTTTTCACCTTCTTCTCGTAACCTCACAGGTTACGATGGGGCAGTGATGAGGTCGTTCCACGAGGTCGCTTGGAACCTTCACATCACGGACGTGCGATGCAGCATCAAGCAGGTGGACCACCGCGTAGAGGTGCGGCCTGTTGCTTTTTGTGGATTTATAAGATATCTGGCATTGTGCATGCCCTGTTTTAATGCTGAAGGCTGATTAGGCCTCAGCATTCAGTCATTCAGCATTTTGTTGTGCAATGCATGAGGGGACTGTTTCTCTTCAGTAGGTCAGAATTCAAACGGGACTTTTTTTGTGTGTGTGTGTGTGTGTGTTTGCATTCTGTGCATTCGAACTCTAATCTCGTATTCAACCTCCCTTTTCTTTCATTTCCAGGCGAAAACGGCTACCTTGACCTGCTTCGTGCACGTTCCAGGTAAGCAGCCGATACTCGCAGACTGGTTTCGAACCCGCTCCAAACATTCCTAACGTGTATTGCAAAGCACACATTCACACACACACACACAACTCTCGAGCAGATGACAAATGCAGGCACACGCACAAACGCCATGCATGCAGGGCATCCTGCTTCAGTGACACCGAACGCCAAGTCCTGTTCAAAAAGCATCACTGAAAGGACGGCTGGACGTGCATGTGTTCATCTCTGTCAGTGAACGTGTAGCGATGCACTGAATTCATAGGAGACAAACGAAAATGCGTGTCGGCAACAAAGACATCCGAAGCAGAATCGGGGGCGAAACCCAATGCCCTTGTTTTTCAGCAGACCATTCGTTCACACCATTTGGAAAGATCAAGGTTCGGAAGGGTTTCAATAAGAGTGGCGCTCAGGGAAATATGACAGGTAGAGTTACATGCAGCAAGGCTCTGAGATCTCATTCCTCTGATGCATGTTGGTACAACGTGGGCTTTTTTTGTTGTCTTTAGCAGATCCATGCGTGCTGCGGCTTAACGCGTTATTACACATTTAAAAGCTCGTTCAACCCAATTAAACATCCAGCTCCCTGCTTACTGATGCTGTAAATATTCCTACTATAATGAAGCTGATCTGCCTTCAAATGTGTGTGTGTGTGTGTGTACGTGTAAGCCATAGTGTCCACAGCTGCCGGCGATGTCACTCGGCACCCTGCGGGTGTCAGTGTGAGCTAATGGCCCTCATGTTACTTCATCACAAGGCTAAGTGCTGCTTCAATTTAAGAGGAGCTGAAATGACGACCACAGCTCTAATAAACCTGTTCATTGCAGCACTCACCCCCCCCCCCCCCCCCCCCCCCCACATCAGTGTGTGTGAGTGTGTGCTTGGCACCAGGGCCAAGTGCATGACCGAGGTGTATCAATGAATTTTTTTTTCTCATATGTTATAAATGTAAGAGTCATGCAGGTGTGCAGTGCTACAATAAAAAGTGAATGTTTTCGTTGGAAGCACAGTCACCTGCTGCCAAAAACAACCAAACTCTAATTATTAATTATACACAACAAAACCATAATGAGAACCTGACTTACAGACTCACCTTTATAATGAGGACTAAATAATTGCAGAGAGAAAACTGAACCTTAAACAACTGCAGAAATGTAAGGGAGCCATAATCTATAGTTCTTAATATAGCACGTGTGTGTGTGTGTGTGTGTGTGTATATATATATATATATATATATATATATATATATATATATATATATATATATATATATATATATATATATATATATATATATGTATGTATGTGTGTATATATATATATATATATATATATATATATATATATATATATATATATATATATATATATATATGTGTGTGTGTGTATATATATATATATATATATATATATATATATATATATATATATATATATATATATGTGTATATATATATGTGTGTGTGTGTGTATATATATATATATATATAGATTCACCTGCTAATTTTTCTATTAATGTCCATTTTATTATTTTTACTTCCCATGTAGATGAGTTTTGTAGTTTTCTGTTTACAGAATGGAGTCCGTCTGTTTCTCTACATGCCATGGTTGATCAACAGATGCTGGATCATTGCTTCATGACTTACAAAGTCCTGAAGATTGATTTAAACAATAGTCATATGACTAATGCTTCTCTTCATTAGATAATTAGTAATATGCAGAATGAAAGTCCTGAATTGTTTAAAGTTGGACGTTGAACCTTTCAGAACAACATTCCAGTCATTCAGTTGATTTAGACAGACGTAAAAAAAAACAATCAAATAAATTCGGTAAAGAATGAAGGCCTGACTCTGGAATGAGCAAAGCGCTGTGTGGGATGGGCGTTGATTATTAAAGCATACCATCATCAGCTGATAGAAACAGGACCCAGCGTTCTCTTAACTGGATTTTTATTGCATCATGTTGAGCAGAATCTTTAAATAAAAAATATATTCAATTAAAATATCTAGTGAAGTCGGCGAGGTGTTTTTGTCGCCTCGTTCAGTAGGCATTTTGTAATCGCAGCTGTTGAGTCTTTAATGGTAATTAAATAATTAAGACTATAATAGTCACACAATTTTCATTACTTTGTTTAGAATTTTTTTTTTCTAAATAAAGTAAAGTCGAAATTTACTTACAATTATCAACCTGGTGTTTCTTTGGGGTCAGAACACAGGGTTTGACCTTCTGAACTCTGCTGGAGTTTGGCTGTGATCCCTAAACCTTCAGATTAATAACGCAACACCTTCTCCACTGACCTGCCACACCCACTTAGAGAGAGAAGGCATGCGGATTGGAATAGTTTAATGAGACATAATTAACACTGTCATGTGATTACCAATGATTTACTGGTAACCAAAGAACGAAGGTGTTTTATTTAATTGATTTAATTATAGTGTTGATTAAACTACATCAGTGTTGTGTATTATGGGATAACATTCTGTTAATCGACTCTTTATAAATATACCATTCAACATTAGGGTTGGATATTTGTAAGTTACTTGGAATAAAAGTTTATATAAAAATATGTAATATAAAAAGGTTTTGTGCGTACAGCGTTTTAGGCGATGTTTTTTTTGCAATTAGCAGACGGACGCTCAGAAGATCTTGGGAGTGTTTTTGTTTATTTTTGCAAATTTCCTGACGAATGATTCGTTCTTAAGAGCATTAAAAGCTTATTGTTGTCATTTGGGCTCGGCCCTTTGTGGTTCTGACTGGCATTGTACCACGAGGTGACTAATCCCATGATGACCATGACGAATACTTTACCATTCTTCTCGAACACGTTTCCAATTTTTTTTTTTTTCAGGTTTTATTGTCATATTCTTCATCACGAGTTAAAATCATTAGCAGTAATGACATTCACAGAGTCAGCTCAGCGTCACGCCGAAGTCAAATCAATACAAACCGCATTTAAATGATGGTATTTAATTAAATGTCTAATAGACATAAGAGATAGAATGTGTAGACTGTTCTCAGATGATGCTGATCACGTAGATAATCAGAAAATTAATAATGAAATGGCTGCCATATTACAAAATACTGACTGTTTATTAAATTAATTTAACATTAATATTTAATATTAATTTACCTCAGCAAAATAAATGTAAATTGAAGTTATTTATAGGGATTTGGAGAAAAGTTGAATGTTTAAATATTAAATACAACGTCAACAGAATGCTGTTATTTAAGGCGCAGAAGTCAAAACATTCACATAGAACCATCTGAAAGTTCAGGTTACTCTTTATCAGCTTCTGTATTTACCGTAATTATTAATCCTAAACGATGCTGGAGCAACAGAAACAGCTGAAGTATTCACTGAGATCACCCCCCCCCCCCCATTCGAACCATGTGAGCTCTTCAGGGAACGTTCTGAAATTAGGTTGCTGTTATCTCACTCATCACAGCAGTCATATTAGTGTCACCAACAAAAACAGGACGCCATAGTAACGTGGTAATCAGCCGGATACCACAACTGCTTCTGCTCTGCTGACAAAGGCCTTTTGTTTGAGGATCCAAACAGGAATATGATGCAGAACTGGATACACAGTGCTGCAGTGCCATGGCAATGATTATACATGGTATTAAAGCCAAACGACATAGGGCCCGGTAGATTTAAGGGCCATGTAGGAGTTAATAATCCTCCATTAAAATCACTAATACACCGAACATGGAAGGGTTTTGTTCCATTGGCTGTTTCGTCGCCCACCCAGCGCGCTGGCCTGCCTGCTGAGCCATTCCTTTCTCCACAATCAAAACCAGACTTTCATGTGCTGTTAGAAACTAATGAAATTTATGCACTTAGCTGTTCGTATATCCTGACATATTCCATAAAGCCCAAAATGTCCCTGGATCCCTCCTCCCAGAATATATCAGGCCTTCCTGTGCTGGTTTGGACGCCTCGCTGCCGAGGTGCCGGGTGCCAATGGGCATGAAATGATGTGGTGCAGAAATGCAGCTTTGCACTTGTTTCAGTAAAGTCACAGAGTATTATGGACCGACACCATTGGATTCGAATGCTGGCGCTTGTACGGCCGCCCGGTTCGCCGTTTCAGGGGCGTTGATGCAAAGCGACCTGTGCTCAAAGACAATTCAGAGAAAAGTTAATTTTAGACTTTGAATTATTACTGTAATCCACACTTGTAATCCGAGTATAATCTGCACTTGCTCCTGCACTCGGTCTAACCTTGTGAGGTGTTTCATAGGTAGCAAGATGTGCACGGGTTTGAATCATCTGCTGGTGCTGACGGGTTTGATGACGGGTTAATTAGGTTTTTAATAAATATTTGCAGGTTTGGCGAGCGCTCCCTATATTTCGTACACTGGAATTACAGCCATTATATTAGATCATCTGTTAATATAGATCTCTCTCTTACATACTCTGACCTCCCCCCCCCCTCACACACACACACTTTTTCTTTCTATCTCTTTTTTTTGTTTTTTGTTAACCGGTCTGTTCTCTGAATTTCTGTGTGTCATTACAGTTATTACAGTCAAAATGTTTAATGTGCTGGAGGAAAAAAACAATCAGTTTCAGGGGAGTGTTCATGAATCAAAGATGAAGTGTAGAAGCTGTGCATAAACTCGATAAGCTCGCCGTATTGTACTCTTTAAGCCTCTATGAGCCGACTGATGATCACGAGTCATTTTTCAGTAATTTAGAGATGATTGGAAATAATGAGCTTTATAGTAAAATGTACAGTAAAAACCCGACACGCCTTCGTTCTGTATCAACAAAATTCCATCATCGTTTTCATCTGTCAGCCGGCATTGTCATGGTGTGAGGACACGTCAGAGAGTTTTATTTCCCCAAGTAAACTACTATCCATCCATCCATCCATTATCTTCTGCTTTATCCTCTATTAGGGTCGTGGTGGGGTTCCCCATGCCCATCCAGGGGAGAACGTTTCAGGCGCTGGGCAGATACACCCAGGACAGGGCGCCAATCTATCGCTGGGCACACACTCACTCACACAGACATACACACTCTATATGGGGCAATTTGGAGAACTCAATTGACTTGATCCATGTTTTTGGACTGTGGGAGGAAACCGCAGAACCCGGAGGAAACCCACGCGGACACGGGGAGAACATGGAAACTCCACCCAGATGGGGATTTTAACTGGGAATCCCTAGTGCAGAGAGGAGAACATGTCAACCACTAAGCCACCGTGCTGCCCCTACTACTATTTATAATAATAATAATAATAATAATAATCATATATTGTGATTTATTTAATCAGACTGTTGCATCGTTTGTTCAGATTCTGATCTTTAATATACAGTAACACATTCTGAACAGCAGAAACCCAACAATATTAATGAAACATTTAAATTCCCATCTTTAAACTACATTTTGTTCATTTTATTTCTAGGTTTCTACATCTGTAAGGATTAAAATAAGACATTGTATATCTGAGCAGTAGAGTGGAAAGCAAATAAACACCCCAGACAGGTCACCGGGCGATCGCAGGGCAGACACACAAACAGATGAACACACATTTGCACCAGGGGCTGATTTGATTATTAGGAAGAATCTGGGAAATCTTTTTTTAAAAATTGCAGAAATGTGGAGAACATGCCAACGTCATACTGAGGACCTGAAACCCAAACAGGTTCAGGTCCTCCAAACGACCAATACAGAAAGCACAGGCCTACTAAAGTGACTCTGTAAAATCTTGCTTATTATTCGTCCTAGACATCTTTTTCTAGGAATTTGCACACTCATCAGTAATCAGCTGCCTGTCACCATCCCGAGTTTGATTACAATTTATTTCCCAACAAACTAGACAGCACACAAATCACTCAGCACATTCGTGTGCCCAGCACTTCAGTCCTAATTGGGGGGAAAAAAAAGGGATCAGGATTGTATCGTCGTCTTGGTCTGCACATGCCGTATCAGCTGCTCGGAGGCAAAGCGCGGCTGTAAATTTATAAAACAGTTATACGACGGCACAAAAGCTGATCTGTTGGGTACGAAACGCATTTGTTGCATCCCTCCTCCTGTCAGTCAGTGGGGATGATTTATGGAAAAGTGCGCTTGAATATAAATCAATCTTCAGGACGCTCTGGCAACATAAAATCCCACTCTCTCCCACAGACGGGGCTCATGCAAGAATTTATATACGAGGCTAAAACAACTACATGTGTCAAAGTATTGACAGCTGTCAGCGATGCCATTGACTATGGGAATTATAAATTAGGCAAACTGCAGTTCTCCAGACTTCATGTTGTCTTGTAAACACAGCGTGGCTGTAGTTTAAAGCGTGAAATACTGCTGTCAACAATAACAGCGCACATTGTAAAAATGTCTTCATGCTTTGGCTCCTCTATGATCTGCTGGCTAAAAGGTAATCATTCATTTAGACAGCAACCGAGCCGTGATCTGTTATACTGCAGGTGATGCAGAAAAGGAAACGCCTCAGCTTAAATAAGTTGGATTAGTATTAACATTTCGTTATTGTATGAGTGCACAAAAATAAAAGTCCTTCCCACAATACAGCGATGATGAGGCTGATGGGAATGGAGGAGAGGTCACTCACTAGGTTTAACTAGTTACCAGATCCATCTATCCATCCATTATCTTCCACTTGTCCGGGGTTCGGGTCATGGGGGCAGCAACCGAAGTAGGCAGACTCAGACCTCCCTCGCCCCAACCAGCTCAATGATAATAGTTTATTCATTCATTCATTCTCTCCCGCTTTATCCTCTACTAGGGTCGCGATGGGGCTCCCCATGCCCATCCAGGGGAGAACGTCTCGGGCGCTGGGCAGATAGACCCAGTTTATTAGCGCCAATCAATCGTGGGTACACACTCACACACTCACACACTCAAACACACTCTATATGGGGCAATTTAGAGAACTCAATTAACTTGATCCATGTTTTTGGATTGTGGGAGGAAACCGGAGAACCCGGAGGAAACCCACGCGGACACGGGGAGAACATGGAAAGTCCACCCAGATGGGGATTCGAACCGGGAATCCCTAGCGCTGAGAGGCGAACGTGCCAACCATTAAGCCACCGTGCCACCCGGATAATAGTTTAGTTACAAGAAATCAACTAATCTTTAAAAAAAAAACTAGAAAATATTTTAACATTTACTGTGGTGCAGCACGGGGAATTTACCATTTACATTACTTTTACCCAGAAGATCGTAAGTGATGTCAGATGCTGATGTTGGATGAGAGAACCTTGGTGCAATCATCCCAAAAGAGTTAGATTGGGTTAAAGTCAAGGCTCTAAATGGCTTTTGTACAAAATCCTTGTAACACTGCGTTTAGGGATCTTCGTGATAAAGTGATTTTGCATACTGTGCGTACACACCGAAGAGTTTGTCCTCCACATTTAATCCATCCATGCAGTGAAACACACATATACACACACTAGTGAAGTGAGCACATGTGTCCAGAGCGATGGGCAGACTTGAATATGGTGCCCGGGGAGCAATTGGGGTCAGGTGCCTTTGCCCAATGGCACTACAGCGATGGTACTTGTGACCTGGAATCAAATCCGGTCTTGTTCCTTAAGCACAGGCCCATGACTCCCCCTTAGGTACTGAGATAGATGAGTTATACAAGAATTGAAAAAGGGCCTTCCCCAAACTGTTACTCCCAAAGTGTAAAGCATTTTTTTTAATAATGCAGAGCTGTGTGTTTGATTTGATGACTGAATCTGATTAAATAAATTAAAACCGGTGTCTCAATTCTTTTATTCATAAGTTGTTTCTCTTGATGGGCGGCACAGTGGTTTAATGGTTGGCATGTTCTCCTCTCAGAGCAGGGGATTCCCAGTTCGAATCCCAATCTGGGTGGAGTTTCCATGTCCTCCCCGTGTCCGCGTGGGTTTCCTCCGGGTTCTCCGGTTTCCTCCCACAGTCCAAAAACATGGATCCAGTCGATTTGAATTCTCCAAATTGCCCCATATAGAGTGTGTCTGTGTGAGTGAGTGTGTGCCCAGCTGTAGACTGGCGCCTGTCCTGGGTGTCTGCACAGTGCCCGAGATGTACCCTAATAGAGGATAAAGCAGAAGATAATGGATGGATGGATGTTTCCCTTGATCTAAATAGATTTAGTCAAAATAAATTATTGGTTAGTTTCAGTAACTGTTTTCATTATTTATAATGATCTATCTGAATGTTCTGACACGCACCGTATGTTTCGCTACCTCCTCTGTGGATCCACTATTTAAAACAGCAGCATCACCCAGCAAAACGACTGTATAATTAAAAACAAATTTAGCAGTTGGCAGCCGTTCAGTTCATATTAATTTTCGTGATTATGAAGATTGAGTGCTTCACTACAAATATAGGCATTCATGATGGAACTTGCACTTCTCCTCTTTGGAGGAGGATTAAAAAAAAATAAAAGAGCCGTGTTGTTTAAAAAGAATCTGCCACATGCATGAACACCTTTTTCTTGCTTAAAGGCCCTACATCATCAAAAGCTGTCAGTCATTTGTTTTTCTCATCACATTAAGTTTTCACGTGTTTACGCCTCATAGCGTAATCAAAAAGCAAAGCAGGGATAGGGCAAAAGGTTTCCAAGAAACAAAATGTTATTACAGTTAAAGTATAACAGGCCAAAAGGAGGCAAGAGTGAAGAACACGAATCAGTTAACTGTAAACAGCACGCTGAGCCAAAAATGTATAGAATGTATTAATTACACTGAAGTGATAAAGAGCTGTGCTCTCTCTCTCTCTCTCTCATATATATATATATATATATATATATATATATATATATATATATATATATATATATATATATATATATATATATATAATGTATTTACAGAAAAGTGGGATCAATAGAGTGTGTGTGTGTGTATATATATATATAGATCAGATATTGGAGTCAAGGCATCTGGCTCACACAAAGGAAACTGGAAATATTACTGCTTTATATTTATATTTATTTTTTGTAGATAATTTTTGGAAACCAATGCTATAAAAATCATTGTATAATTTTTGCTAAATTAAGCAGCTAACTATTAAACATGGTGTGGACCTGACATTCCAAAAATAACCTAAATTCACGTTACGGGAAACTGAATGTCATTATGAATCACGAATCCTGAAAGCATGTGAAGAAAACCTAGCCTTTTACTAAAGAAATCTAAATCTGTTTTTTTTTCCCTGTGTAAAATCTGTAGAAGGCACGTGGGTCGAACTCATAAAACAAGAAGAGGGAGATTCCAACCCGACTAAAAATGTCCTGGTAACCTGTTTAACCAGCTAAATGTGATTAACTCAGAACGGCGACTTTTGCCCATTACAATATCATATTACATGTTGTTTTTTTTTATCTGAAGTTTAACATTTTTAACATTTTATTCATTTCTACAAATTTATGGCGTGTGTCTGAAGGAATTTTCATTCATACTTCCTAATAATAATCTCCAAGCATTGTGAGGTCAGACACTGATGTTGGGCGACTGGCTCACAATTTTTATTACACGTCACTCCAAATCTGTTTACAGAGGTCGAGGTTAGAGTTCTGCTTGAGACAAACATTTTTTTTTATGGTCCTCACTTTGAGCAGTGGGCAAAAATCAAGCCTTCCCCAAACAGCTCCCATAATGTTCAAAGCATACCATTTGTTATACACTTGTACCATTTTTTTTAAATATAATGTATATCCATCTTTGTATTAAATTGTTTGTTTTTGCGGAACATTGTGACATATTTAAAGTTTTAAAGAGGAAATTATGTAATGCTGAAATTAGCGCCATGTTTACATACGAGGTCATAAAGATCTAAAGGTGCGGTGAGCATAGAAACAAAAAAAGAACAAAGGAATTTAACAAATAACCCAGAACCATGTGTATGCTATCAATAAATTAATTTGAAGATTTTTTTTTAAAAATCTTATGTGCTGAAGATTATCAAACACAGAACAGGCAGAACCTTGAGGTGGATGGGCTACACCAGCAAATAACAAATTAGTTGCCATGCTGTGTTTAAACAAAACAGACATACAGACTGTGACCAAAACCAAAATAATTATTAATCGCTGCTTAATTTATTATCTGTCAAACCTGAACAGTGCCCTCATTCCAACATAAACCAGACAATATTTTAAAACTTTTTAATTTTTTTTTTGTCTCTGCAGCAAAGAAGCATCATGATTTAAATGATTGAGGCCACTTTAGAAAGCCTTCGACGCTGAAAACACAATCATAATGAAACACAGTAACTAAGACATTGTTTGGAAGCTTTTTAGGATGGTTTCTCATAATCGTTGCATGTAGTCCAGACCTGTTTGTAAACTGCTGTAGATTTCAGCTTGACAAGGGCTTGACAGAGTCGAGATTAAGCGAAGAGGAAGTAAAGAAAAGAAACCATTCATAAATGTTTTAGCAGGTCCCATGCTTTAGGGCCTGTGTGTTGATGGATTTTAATAGTGACAGAAAGGCAGATAGGCATCTTTCATCCCTACCTTCCTTTCCCTGGTTATTTAGAGATGTCATGTGCATAAGTATGCGAGAATTTGACTCTATACATTACAGGTATGACATATATAGGGTGAAGTGTAACAAATAAATCCGTACCTGTCAGTTGAATTTAACGAAACAATACATAGATTTGGTAATTGGCTGAAAGCTGTGGAATTAAGAGGATACATACATGATCCTCCAACAAAGTCTGCAGAAGAACTGTTTTCAAGTTTTACAAAAGCTTGGAACAGTCGACCAGACGAGCACCTTCCAAACGGCAGGTCAGGTCATGGTCATCCTGAGAACGACTGATGAATCTAAAAACTGAATATCAGATGCGAGGTGAAGGTTACTGAGCTGATGGTGTAGCGGTTTGAGGTTTGAGGTACCGGAATAAAGCTGAGGTTTGCAAACAGAGTTATCTGGAGTGTATAATGTGAAAACCTCCTAAATATCTGTAATCTAACAAGTTGAAGGTTGTGGAGGATCATCCGCGGAGGCTAACAGAGACAGATATACTCCAGGAGATCTTTAATCCACCAAGATCTGTATGAATGGGATGAATTCAGAGCAGCTGCCACTTAATTTGAAGTTAATTAAAAGTCGTGACGCTGCTCTGAATGAGGCAAAAATAATAATTTAATAAAAATCCATTTGAAGAACTCTCGTCTGCCTTTTCACATTAATTATTCATATAAACTGAATAAAGTGCATTTTGTAGAACCATATTTTTGTAGCCCATCCATTCACCCTGAGGACAGAGCGGCATTCTGTTATGAAAAGCTACATCAGATCATTTCATTTTAATTACTAATTATTTATGAGGAGGACCTTGGCGAAGGGGATTTTTTGGGTTTTATAAAAGTAACATTTGTAAGACATTAATTTGGTGTGTGCATGCATCATTTATGGTGGCACAGTGGCTTAGTGGTTGGCACTGCTTGCTTTTTAGCACTGGGGATAAAGGTTCGAATCCTGACCTGGGTGGAGTTTCCTGCCACAGTCCAAAAACATGGATTTAAGGTGAATTAGCTGCTATAAATTGCACCAGTGTAGGGTGTATGTGAGTGAGTTTGTGCCCAGCGATGGATTGGGCATCCTGTCCTGGGTGCATGTGGCCAGCACCCAAAATGTTCTCTCCTGGATGGGCATGGAGAACCCCAAGTATAGGATTAAGAGGAGGATGATAGATGGATGGATGAATGTATAATTTGGAAACTGTTAAATAGCATCTTACTAATGAGTGCTGCAGTTTAAATGGCAATAAGTTATGCCCGCCTTGGGCTGATATTTATGCGTTTTATATTAATTTTGTGTGTGTGTGTGTGTGTGTGTGTGTGTAAAAGCCAGAAAGCCAGGTGTTCTCAGTGAGCCAAGCGAAGTCTGGAAAGCATCCAAGTGGGACTGATGTAATAGAGATTGAAATAGTTCTGGTGTTTTGGCAGTTCCAGTTCCTTTTCGCTCTCTAGTTTCTTTACTTCCTTCATCATGTTTGCCGCCGCGGCAGGTGAAATATACCATTCAGCGGTTTTATTTCATGTGAACGTGTTGATATTCCTTCCTGCCAGCACCAGTTGCTCGTGTCATCTCCACACTGATGGAGGACGTGAGGAAGGCCAGCGTTGGTCCTCCTTTTCCACGACGCCCCTTTTCTCCAATGTGCTGGGCACCACTGGTGTAGCACCGCGTGCATGTTGTTATTTTGTAGACGAAAATGTGTTTTTTATTTCCACATCACTCTGCAGCTCCTGTAAAACGTTCTCGCCCTCGTTTCTTTTTCCACTAGAAATAAATACTCGCAGGTGTGGGATAATTACAGTGTCAGCAGAAGATACGCCCCTTTTATTAGTAGCGCAGTAAAACATGTGTTCCGAACTCTATAAATAACCGCGTACAAGCTTGGAAAATGGTAATTTCAACGAGTAACGTAAACGTATTCTTTGCCCGTGCATTGTAATCTATTCGGCTCATGCTGTGTGAAAGGTATGAGCGATGATCTAACTGTTTTCCTCGTGTTAAAGCAAAAGCAAGACGGCACAGGATAAAGTCGGAGAACAAAGCCAATTAGCCGTTCTTTCGCCGGCCGTAAATAAACTCCAGTGACACGATTTACACAAGCTGTGCTGGTACAAGCGCTGCGGTGCGCTGTGACGCACTGAATCATATTCTGAAACGCGAACAGCATCCAGGTGTGAGCCGTGGCCCAGCACTCGGTGGCACGCCCTCCTGTCGGCCGTGCTCGAGATGTTTTCCGTTGAACCTTCCTCTGCAAACAGAACGGCGGCCGATAGCGCACCGATTCCCCCCACCACCACCACCACCACCCCCCGAAACTGTAAGTGGGGATCAGAGCTCAAACAAATCTGCACACAATAAATCTGTCCCTTCACCTCTGACGGCCAGGGCAAATCTGTAACAGAAACATGGAGCGCATGAATCTCTTTGTGCTTAATTGCCAGCTCTGAGACCGAGCGAGCCGGTTAGGCCTCACACACAGGCTTCTGCATGAATGGAAGGATTTTCGTCTTGAGCGAAGGCACACACTCTGACACCGAGCCCAGTCTGCCAGAGGTTAGGGCCAATATATATTTATATACATCTTCAACGGAAGATTACTGTTAATACAAAGCGTGTGCACACACACACACACACACACACACACACACACACACACCTGAGTGCTGCAAATGTGTGAAAAGGTCACACATGCACCTTCCAGCATGCAGCCTAAATCCCAAACCTGGCCCTGGCAAGCCCAACCCTAATGTAACCGTTAATTAACCTTAACTGTGCCGATTAACTTAAAGCCCAGCTATTAGGCGCCACAAGGTGTTTTGGGGGAGACAAAGAGAAGTGGAAGGAGTGGTTACACCTAACTTGCACCTCTCTGTTTTCTTTTGTGGGTGAAGCAGATATTAAGCTATTACAGGTGATCCCCCATAATCCCAATAATCATCATAATGGTCCCATTTCGGAGGGAGTGTGGTGGATTCAAGGAACGGTTTACCTTTAATGCCCTTTGCACAGTTGCAGCCTTGTTTTATTAAGATTTCCTCTATAATGAGACGGCATGGTGCAGATGTTTTGAACCCCGGCAGTTTATTGTGGCGTACGTGTTGAGGTCACAATGCTGGAATATTGATCAAAGCAATCCCATTAAACACATTTGGAACTGTGGCTACAGGACAGGCCCTCTCACCCAACGTCAGGGTCTGATCTCACACATTATGAAATTATAATATATATATATATATATATATATATATATATATATATATATATATATATATATACATACATACATACATACATACATACATACATACATACATACATATATATATATATATATATATATATATATATATATATATATATATATATATATATATATATATATATGCATATGCTTTCTATTGATCCCACTTTTGTGTGAAGGCATTTTATAATTTTATATATATATATATATATATATATATATATATATATATATATATATATATATATACTGTATATGTGTATACTGTATATGTGTATACTGTATATGTGTATAGTATATATCTTTAGGAAAACACAGAGAGACAAATATCTCAAATGTCTTGTCTGTGTGCTGTTTGCACTTGCAGTCCAAAGACGTTCATCTTTAGATAAGAATGTGGTTTGTTCTTGCTGAGCAATGGACTGCAGTTCCTTGTACTTGCCCTTAGCCAGTAGGGGCTGGGGTAGGTTGCACTAATCTTTAATATGAAGTATCTTGTGGGGTATTTTTAAAGCTTATCCTATTTAAAGTAATTCGGATCAATGATCAATCCCTGAGGAAGGTTTTTTTCATGGTCACCTTCTGTAAATCACTTCTACTTGAAGACGTTGCTTCTGTTTTGTTCAGTTGTTTTTTTTTTTTTATTTGACTCGTAACTCCTTTTGTTGTTGCATTTCTGTGTCGATGAGTTAATCAGTTATCATGTGTTGACCTGTCATAATGCTTATGCAATCACTTTTAATCATATGTGCGCACACCTGGTGCTCTTCCACAGAACGGCTTCCTGTGGTAAACTGCAGAGCAGTCTTTGGGTGAATGTGTTTGTGTGTAACCTGTTCGTCCACCCGTTACGCCACCTCAGAACAAACCGTCTTAAATAGGGTTGCGATGAAACACACATGCTCACATTACGCAGCTCCATTGGTACAGAATGCACCATATAAAATACACAATTCATATTAATAAGAATATAAAGCTTTAGATCGATGGTACATAATTAGCATTCCATTATGTCAATAAATTGGGAGGAGGATGACGGTGTGAAAAGTGCTGTCACCTCACCGCAGAAATGTCCTGGGTTCAGGTTTGCAGGTTCTAACTTCGTCTGCATGGTTCTTGTTTTTTTTTTTTCATCCAGAATGCCAAAAATTTGCGTTTTTAGTAAACTAATACCATTAGAGGTAAAAGTACATAATAAAAGTCCTATTACATTTACATTTGGTCATTTATTGGACGCTTTTATCCAAAGCGACTTACAAGCTGAGCACAGGGTTAATCACAACAACCCTGGAGCAATGAGTTCAAGGACCCACATTGGTAACTTCAGTGGACTTGGGATTTGAACCCCCAACCTTCAGATTGATAGCCCAACGCCCTGACCACTGAGCTACCACACCCTCATCATCCCCATAACCCTATAATCACACTACTTGATGTTAAACCTAATCATGATGTTTTACCTAAACTTATTCACACAGTAAAGCTTCACCCATCAGCAGCCACAGCGTCACTCCATCAACTGGTTTCCAGTGCAGACCGTTGATAATGGGAAGTGGCTCTTGCTTCTCATGCGTAACAGACAATTAGTCTGTGTGTGGAGAAAAGTACCTTTCTAAATATAATCATGTTCTGCTTGTGATGCTTACCCTGGAGCTTTACATATGCAAATGACTAAAGACACATAAAGTTACACATTTTTTTTTCTTTAGGTATAATGAGTGTGAAACTATATTTGGAAGGGTGAGCACAAGTTGGAGCTAACCTGGTGTGTGTGTTTGTTTAGTATAAGTAATTATAGAATAAGAAACCAGGAGGTGATGGCTAAATGGTGCATTTTTCAACAAATCTTTATCCCCTGCCTCAAAAAAAAAAATAAACGATGAATGATCCGCGTTTGTGGAGTTTGCATGGGAATTACGTGGGTGAATTGGCTACTGTTGTAAAGATTAAGTGCCCCACCTTTACACAAGACAACTTAAGGCCGTGAACTGTAGGTGACCCAATGAAAACAATTAGGACTGGAAAATTACATCCATGCGCATTCGCCACATGCGGGATTAATGGAAACTGCGCTCGCTCAGTGCAGGTAATGGAAATGACATAGTTCTATTCCTCGGAGTTGGTGAACAGTCGCTGCATTAGTCCCATAAAGGGAGGCCAAATTTAATAACGCTGCACATGTGCCTTTTTATGCAAAATATAACCACGGCTAGGCACGTCCGTTGGGGAATAAAAAAAAAAAATAGGGTTACCGTGGAAACCGTATAGGACAATACGCATGAGCACATTCTGACGTTCGGTCAAAGTCAACAGAGAGGTTGCCAAGAAGAGCAATATTACTTCTGGATGCGAGTGTGTGTTTGGCGTGCTCTTAATGGAGGAAGCGGGACCTATTAGAATGACCGAGTGTAAGTGAACTTTTTCCCGGCCTTGAGGCAGTGTGTGTAGTGTGTTTCAGCCACACACAGTCTGTTGCCCTAAGGGGTATGTCATTTGGCTATGTCTATATTTCCTACTTACCCTTTTACCTGTGCTTTTGGATTATTTTGCTATGACGGCACAGTGGTCAGCACCTTCAGGTCCAGAGTTTGAGCCCTGGGGCAAATGGGCAAAATTCTTTACCATGTGGAGTTTGCATGTTCTCCTTATATCTTGTGAGGGTTCTCTGTGAGAGCTTTAATTTAACCAAAAATCTGTGATCATGCTGGCAGGTTAACTGGAGATATATCACCCCGTGTTTGAGTGTGTCTGAACTGTGATGTCACAGGGACATGTTCAGAGTATACACTGGTATATATAATTTATAAGACGGGTGTGTATTCCCAAACTGGGATAGGCCCCAGCACCTGGTAAGACCGTAAAAAGCATACAAGATGTGGAAAACGAATAAATAAATGTAGAGGTAAATGTTTATTTAATCTGACGTTCCTCGTCCACCGCGTGTCACTGGCGGTCCAGTTGAAACGTAACAAACGCTGATGCTGACTTTTCACATTCTCTCCTCGCTCAGCCACCATTAGACATCGCCATGACCTAACGGCTATAAAACGCCAAATAAAACTCACGGACAACAATTGTCCTGCAGCTCTGGCCCCGGACCGCCGTGCATCATGGTTATGGAATGGTGAGGTCACGGCGCGGGGCCGGCGTGCACTCTCCCTCTGCTCCTCACTTTGTAGCTGGAAAGAAAATTATTAATTGATATTTATGGTTGATGACATCATGTCTGTGTTCCGCGGGGAGTTTTTTCGATTCTTTCACATTAGATTTGATGACGATCTCATTCCATTAGCTTATGTCACGGGTTAAAAGAAACGAGGCCAGCTTTCTCCGGCCACATCCATTGCTAACAGGTGCATAAAACCGAGGGCACGGCGATGCATTCTCTATAGAAATCACCGTGGAGTGGATTAAACAAAGAACTCAGTGGAACAGACCCATTTAGGTTCCATCCATCCATCCATTATCTTCCGCTTTATCCTCTATTAGGGTCGCGGTGGGGCTCCCCATGCCCATCCAGGGGAGAATGTTTCGGGCGCTGGGCAGATACACCCAGGACAGGGTGCCAATCTATCACTGGGCACACACTCACTCACACAGACACACTCTATATGGGGCAATTTGGAGATCTCAATTGACTTGATCCATATTTTTGGACTGTGGGAGGAAACCGGAGAACCCGGAGGAAATCCACGTGGACACGGGGAGAACATGGAAACTCCACCCAGATGGGGATTCGAACCGGGAATCCCTAGCGCTGAGAGGCAAACGTGCTAACCACTAATTTAGATTCTATCGTTCCAAAAAAAAAAAAAAAAAAAAAAAAAAAAAAAAAATTATGCATGATTATTATTATTTTTTTTGTACCTTCCGATCTGCTGCTTTTAAATCCACATGTTCTTATTGTCTGACTCTTCAGTCATGTAGCTCGGTATTCCCATCTGTATTTTTTTCTTTTACAGATGAGATTTTCTCCCTGACCGTGTTTATGTTCATATATCACGCTGCTTTTATAGTCTGGCAGGTATTACTTATCCGAAGCATCAATAAATCTATCAAGCCGTTGTCAGGCCGGCTTCTTCCTTCTCACTCACTTAATATGACAAGCTGGACGTTTTATTCCGCTGTTTATTGAATTCTTTCGAGCTCTGGCACACAGCGCCATGACTCAGAGGGCATTAAAACACGCCCTTCTTCCTCGGTGCATCATGGTGAGTCAAGCATCCGATTCAGTTTAGTTT
The DNA here is from genome assembly GCA_019802505.1 of Corydoras sp. C115. NCBI lineage: Eukaryota > Metazoa > Chordata > Actinopteri > Siluriformes > Callichthyidae > Corydoras > Corydoras sp. C115. The sequence continues at coordinate 549,078 of JAFMOC010000233.1, forward strand.
TATAACTGTTATTAGACTTTTCATTTGCTCGTTCGAAATGTACACCCTGTTACACAGAGCTTTATAATAAACGTGATAAATAATAAAAGGTTTAGAGCTTAGTAAACACGAAGCAATATAATAAACAACTTGTTTGTTCATCTGATGGCACCATTTAACAAAAATGGATCTGTAAACCTGGATGTTTACAACTTTCTATTCCAGTAAATGTGAATTATCTCTTCGCTATGTGGTTGTTGTGATCTGTCTAGACTGCATCACGAGCCGTGTACTGCACCGCCATGTCATTACTCTGCTCGCTGTACTGTACGCCGTCATGCCACTATAATGTCAGCGGGACTCATGGCTGTCTGCTGCTCTGTTGTCACTGTTTTGTAGGAGAATGCGAAGCAGTAACCATCATCACGCTGCATTACAGCTGTTTCATCTGTTTAAATATCACGTACTTAACAATTGTAGGAATAATACGGTGCTAAAAATCAACAATTTAACATAGAAATAAAATATACGAAGTGGATGTCTTCATATTCTATCATTTCTATATTTATATCTTAGCAGGTTCTCCTCTCAGCGCTGTTCGAATCCCCATCTGGGTGGAGTTTCCATGTCCTCCCCGTGTCCGTGTGGGTTTCCTCCGGGTTCTCCGGTTTCCTCCCACAGTCCAAAAACATGTATCAAGTCAATTGAATTCTCCAAATTGCCCCATATAGATGTGTCTGTGTGAGTGAGTGTGTGCCCAGCGATAGATTGGCGCCCTGTCCTGGGTCTATCTGCCCAGCACCCGAGATGTTCTCTCCTGGATGGTCATGGGGAACCCCCCCGTGACCCTAATATAGGATAAAGTGGAAGATAATGGATGGATGGATTTTTATATCTTTTCTAATGTCCATCCAACAATCCATTATCTTCCGCTTTATCCATTACTAGAGTTGCGGGGGAGGGGGGGGGGGGTGCTTTGGTGGAGAATGTTTCGGGCGTTGGGCAGATACACCCAGGACAGGACGCCAATCTATCACTGGACACTTTTCTAATGTTTAATACAAAAAAGAAAAAAAACAAAATGAAGATTCCTAATATCAATATATAGTCCTAAACTGCTCCTATTGGGGGGGTGGCACGGTGTCCTGAACATCTGCCCCTCAGCGCTGGGGATCCAGGTTCCAATCCCGATCTGGGTGGAGTTTCCATGTCCTCCCCGTGTCTGTGGGGTCTCACCAGGTTCTCCAGTTTCCTTCCACAGTCCAAAAACATGGATTTGACAGATCTTAATTGCTATATCTAAATTGCCCCTATATAGTGTGGGTGTGTGTATTAATATTTAACATGTTTGATGTAATCCTTTATCTCTATTCCTTTATTTTCTGATCTATAAATTATAAAGCAGGATGAATCGTGATCACTTTCTTCGAATGGGCAGCAGAATTCGATCTAGTTGCCCTTTGATCCCCCACTTCAATCCATTGTTCTTCATTCTTTTCCCCCCGCCGTAACTTTGAGCGAGGGCCAGTCGGCTGGCATCTCCTTTGCCCCTCGGTGCTGTCAGCGCCCGCGGCGTCACTGTGGCGTCGCAGGACATTCTTTCCCACAAGCAGCCGCATAGTTGCAGCGTCTCCTCATGTGGTGGCGCGGGTCTCTTCAAAGCAGCGGGTGCCCCCACAGCTGCAGTCTGTCAGGCCCCGTGGCCCGCTCCAGTTTGTAATCATTATTAAAGGCTTGACCCCGGAGGCATCTCTGCCGCTGTTCACACCCCCTCCCATCAGTGCCGTCACCATCCGTTTGGTGCCTCGTGGATGGGTTCGGCTCAGTGCGACCCAAAAGTGCCGGCTAGGACCTTCAGTGTCCAGTGATTCTCTCTGGATTCAGTGGTCATCCATATTGAGTGGAACAATAAAAATACATCTGTACCATATCTAAAAAGTATCGATTAATATCCATTAAAATCCATGTTTTAATACTACAAACGTAAAACGTAGAGTGTATAACAGATTAAAAGTCCCCTAAGTGTAAAGTAACATGTAAGGGTTATTGGAGCTTTCCCCAGCAAAAGACATGGCATCCCCTGTCCATCACAGGACAGACACACTGACCTACTCATGCACACACGCACACCTGGAGGGACATCGACTGGCCTGCATGTCTTTGGATGGAGAACATGCAAAACCTCAGAGGTCTGACTGTGATTACACTATAACTTCTTTCTGTGAGCTGATGTTAAGAGTTCACTGTGAACAGGAATAATGTCTGTCCTTAATGCTTAATTATTCAATAGTTCCATTCCACTTGTTCATATAAATATTTTAATCTGCTTTGATCTGCGAGATAAAGCTGGATTTAATCCTCGAGAAGGAAACGGAGGAGAACACTACCTAAAAATGAGAAGAAGACCCATCGTTTGTAGTAATAGCGTGTGTGTGTGTGTATATATATATATATATATATATATATATATATATATATATATATATATATATATATATATATATATATATATATATGTGTGTGTGTATAGGAGAGAAGGGTTATATACAGTGACAAATTAAAAATAATTATAAACCCACCCATCCATTATCTTCCGCTTTATCCTATATTAGGGTCCCGGGGGGGTTCCCCATGCCCATCCAGGGGAGAACGTTTCGGACACTGGGCAGATAGACCCAGGACAGGGTGCCATACTATCGCTGGGCACACACTCATTCACACAGACACACTCTATATTGGGCAATTTGGAGAATTCAATTGACCTTGATCCATGTTTTTGGACTGTGGGAAGAAACCGAAGAACCCGGAGGAAACCCACGCGGACACAGGGAGAACATGGAAACTCTACCCCGATTGGGATTCGAACCGGGAATCCCCAACGCTGAGAGGAGAACATGCAAACCACTAAGCCACCGTGCCGCCCAATTATTATAAATGATTCTGAAAATTTTTTTTAAAAAATAATGGAATAATGTGTCCTGTGACGTCTGACAGATCTTCTTGCAATGTAATGACTATAACGCCTGTAAAATGCCTCCTTAGACAGTTCATTAGGATTAGGTGTGTGTGATTTTACACACTATATATTCTTTAATTATATAACCTTTAAACAATCAGAGGCCGTTCATCCCGCAACCCTCTGCCTCCATAATAATAAAGACATTTTAATCCCAGATTCTTTGATCTCAAATCGAACCTCATTTACACTGTACCTCATAAGTGCTTGTTAACCCTGTGACGATGAAAGGGGCATTTATGGATGCAATTTGTGGCCTATATTGAGCCATCGGAAATCTGAGCCACTTTATTACAACTAGACAATATGCTGCGGCTGCCAGTCGAGTTTTCACGCTTCTTCAGCTCTCGCCTTTGAAATTCAGAAGCAGAGGGAATAAAATAGCACCGACGGCGAGTTTCTTGACTACAGCCCTCAAACAAACTAAACGAGCGACGTATCCTTGGGTACTGGGGGGCTGTTCAAGGACAGCACACTGAAACGGATACCAGCTATGTTTCCATTCAGGTTTTAATGCTCGCTTGCTTTTTTTTTTTTTTTTTTTTTTCCCCTCATAGCACACTGAATCATCGATAGCAGATGTAAAGCTATTTACAGGATTACAGATCATCCGGATAACAGTCATTTACAGGCTGGGTCTCCTGTCCTGCCCATCAGTAAACGATGCCGCTACAGGCTACGCTACTAGCTGAACCTCTTTTCCTTTTCTCATTAAGAAAGGAGGAATGGAATTGATGCAACGGCGTGGCATGGTTCTCTGTTCCAGGTGTGCTGGAGGTGGGATTATCCCATGTAGGATTTGATAGCCCTTCATTACTCACTCGGTTATCCAGAGGGAATGCCTGATACACGGTGATTTGCTGCACTAGTGTTTGCAGGCTGAATCATCTTGTAAAAATAGCAACATAAAAACACCTGACACGTAAAATGTTGTGGACTTTTTGCCTCCTTAATCTGAAGGTGCGCTGTTTCCGGGCACAAAGATAGAGCAATGGTTTGATGAATCATCTGTGGAATAACAAGAGCCTAGATTTCTGTTTCATCAAAGTCCTTGAGTTGAACTACAACAGAAAGAGCAGGTTTGATCCATATCGGTGCCCGACCTCACAAAAGATTTTCAAAAGGGTGATTTCTTTCCGCTGTCGCTTGGCCTATTGTTTGTGGGTTGTGGCTCAGAACACTGCACAGCTGCTTTGAGATGATGTACTGTGGTAAAAAAGTGTTGCATAAATAATTAAACGTGAACATGAACTGAAAACAATCTGGTTTGGTTATTTATTAGTGTTGATCGGAAACCATATTCCCCTTTTAATGGGAGTTAATGGGACGAGGAGTTTTGATGGTAGATAAATGAGTAAGGCCTCATCTCATTTGGTCATTTATTGGACGCTTTTATCCAAAGCGACTAAAAAGGTGAGCACAGGGTTCATCACAACACCCCTGGAGCAATGAGGGTTAAGGGTCTTGCTCAAGGACCCACATTGGTAACTTCAGTGGACCTGGGATTTGAACCCCCAACCTTCAGATTGATCGTCCAACACCCTGACCACTGAGCTACCGCGCCTTCAACTAAAGTAACCTGTGACATTTAAAAACAGATGCACACATCCACCGTGCGGAACCGGTGTTGATTTTGGTGATTTGTTTGTCTTTGGTTTCTATTCTATTGAATGCCTTGGAAACTCAGGGGAGCAACTGACTGGACGTAATGCAGCAGGAAAAAGGCTAGATGTTCGGACGGAGGGCGAATCGAACAGCAGAGGTGGTGCAGACAGAATATAGTAACAGGAAACAAGCAGAAGGAATAATGTATGATCTGAAATCACAAGCTTTAGAGTTTACAGAATGTATGATGGGCCCAAGGATCTTATCAAGCACCATCTAGCTCTCTCATACACACACACACACACACACACACACACACACACACACACACACACTGCTGACAGCTACAGCATTCTGCCAAAGCATATGCAATTTAATCAAGACATTGTGCCAGCTATTCTTTGAAGTCTACATGTTAAAAATACACCCTTCACACACTTACAGCAAGATCACTTTTACAGTGTAACAGCCGCCAGAGCTCTGAGCCATTAGATATTTTTAAAATAAATATTAGCTGATCTTTTATTAGATGCACTACTGACCTTGGTGGCTATATCAGCAGCTAATATCAAAACAAATGAACTGAAAAATATTTGACATGATTACAAATGTACTTTATTTACTGCCTTAATGATAATGATTAAAAACTAAAGAGGACGGGGATGATGAATTATTATTTTTTTTAACTTTCTGAATCCACTGAATCTCAAACAGAGCTGCACATTAAAGGATGGTGGAAACATCAAAGGCTGGTTGTAATGATTTTATACAAAATGCAGAAGAAACTCATCATCATGTAAGTGAAACCACAATGTTGTGGAAATTTGGAAAACTTAGTATTCACAGTACCACGAACAGCCAGTAAATATTAAAAAAAAAATTTTTTTTGTTAATGGTGATTCTTGCCGTATGTTCATATACGATGAGCCCAACGTTAGATTCAGTGATAAATCATTTCCTCCAAAAAAAAAAAAAAAAAAAAATTCAGCCGAGTAACAGGACAGATTTTTCATTCCAGAGAAAAACAATAAAAAGTCAAGAATAATTTTCCATGTTGGAGGCCAGTGGTCACCACCTAAATCTACCAAAGGAAGTCAAAGCGCTTTCATTTTAATGTTTTTTTTTTTTTTTTTATCGTTTTTTTTTTTTTTTTTTTTCAGTGTAATCGCGATCTGCCAAAAACATCACAGTTTTGATTCACCGGTTCAAACCACACAACCATAAATTGTTGAGGTCTTTGAAAGCCCAGCTTGAGCTCACACAATGGAGCCCATTCAGCAGATAAATCAGTCATGTTTTAGAAAAATGGAAATAAGAACGTGCAAATCATTGCTGGTGCGTCGCTTGTTAAGACAGTTGAACGGTGCTGGACGTCGCCGGTCCGAAGCACGGGAAGGTTTTTGGTTTTCCCCGTGGGTTAATTATAACGAACGTTCTCCTAAAGACCCACTTATCTGTTAAACCCGTAGCTCTTCAACTCTCCAAGCTGCATTCCTTCACCACATGTGCACCAGAGGACAGATATCGGTGTGATTACAATCAGACATCCTTTTACTTTCTACTGAGCAGGAGAGCCGTATATAACACGATCCACACGAAAAGAGGTTAGGGGTAGGGCTTTTGCGTGGGGGGGGGGAGGAGGGTTGACATCGTAGACTCGGCCACATCAAGTTTTAGAGCTTACAAAGATACTATACCACATAATATACTGTATGTGGGTTAGAATGAGAGAGAAATAAAAGGCGGAGTAGAAACTTAAGAATTTGAGTAAATCCAATGAAACGTGATTTGATCTGAGACTTTGATCTGAGGCTGATGTTTCCAGCGATTAAGTAACATTTATTTGGCTATATTTAAAATTCAGGTGTTTGTAAAATCTCGTAGTTATCTTGGGAACCATTGCTTTGTATAACTCTCTAATTATATCCATTAATCAAACTCCCTCCATCACCAGAGGCTGAGATGGGTTCCTTGCTGCCCTCCATTGACCCTGGTTCCATGGCTAACAGCTGTGACTTAATCTCGCCCACCCCTCCACCCAGCCATCCAGACATGTACAGTCCAAGAAATCACTTTTAATGCCATCCATCATAAAATCACCAGATCAGACATCACAGCGAGCTCGTGCCCTTCCTTAATTACCTTGAATGTGACTGGGGCGACTCTTAAATGAATCCTGTGTCCTTTCTCCTCAACCCCAGGTCCTTCCAGGCCTGAACGAGGCACTCGGGGGCTTGGGTATCAAGGAAAGCGGGGCAGCGGCAACAACTGTGCTTCGAATTTAGCCTCCTGTTTATCAAGGGCCGGTAACAGGAGCCACGGAGACAATGTCGGCCTGCACAAAGGCATGGCAATCGGACAGAGCTATTGTTTTTCATCTTAATTGGCCCATGCTCATGCCTTCAAACCCGGCATGGCGCTACTTCGAGGGAAACTGCTGGCACCGCTAAAAGCGGCGTCTTGTAGACTGGGGCATGACAGAGAGCCTTACAAGTCCATGGTATTCGGTATCCCAATGATCAGCGGTGCGGGCAATCGGGGACCGAACTGAGCTCACTGCAGATACGTGTGCATTTGCGGAGCTTTAGCGTGGCTCAGTTAATCTTTATTGCCGACCGTCGGTTTGAATGGAGAGTGACATGCCTTCCACTGAGTAGTAGGTGGGCAAGCTTTTGACATTTCTAAACAAAGCCACAAACATCCAGCGCAAGCATCCAGTTCCATTGTTTGAATGGTATGAACAAAGGCACTTAATAGCTCTATTTAAAGCAAAGCATTTTCCTTAATGGCGATGTTATTTAGCATTTACTTTGGCCACTCTGTGAGTGCAGTGGAATCTAAAGTCTAAAAGTAGTGGGGAAGTTTCAGATGCCACGTAGGTTTTAATACTGCTTTAGAAATAATAGTTACAGTGCTGCAAATCTATCATGATCCGTTTCCTCATAACCTGACTGAAGATTTAAAAAAAAAAAAAAAATTCCATGTTCTTTCTTCATTGTTTGTTTGTTTTTCCATCATTCGGAGATTCTTCGTAAGTCCACGCTGTTGACTGAAACTTTCAGCACATGTATCCACCGCGCAGAGCAGTGAAAGCAAAAGTTTCTCCCGGGTCATTATGGAAACAACCTCTAATCTTTGAGCATTAACCCCTGACCTCTGACAGGTGAGGAGGGTGTCTCTGAGGCTGTTCGGGCGAGGGTGAAGGCCTCATGCCCTTACTACTGTGGGCAAAAATATTATGGTTTTGTGGAGGGTACGTTTCGGATGAGATTGATGTGTCTACTTGGGGGGTCCGACAAACATGTGCCGGGATGAGAATACCAACGGCTTGTTCTCCCAAAACCGACCAGACACCGAGATGATTCAGCATAACAAGTGACCCGGCACCTGTCCTGAAACCGCTACAATGCGGGGAAAACAAAATGCCAATAATGCAGGCGTAAAGCAGACCCCCTACCCTGAAACCCACCCACAGGAGATTTAATGACGACTCGGTTTAAATTGGCGCAGCAATTAAAGCTTCCACTCGACTGACGGTGATGTCCGATGGGGGGGGGGGGGTCTCCTTTGTAGTTTATTCTGAAGGTGAGCAAGCGGAGTTAAATTCAGAGCTCTGTTTGGGACAAACACTTTTATACAAGCTGATCTCAGTACGTTGGATGGTTGCTAGGTGCTTGAGTTTATACACTTGTGGCAATGGGACTGAACAAAACATCTCTGTCTGCTCAGAACCTCATGATTATTATTTTTGTCAGTGGTGCTCTTCGTACTGTCCAATAATTCTATTACATCTGAAACCTAGTGATTTTAGATCGCTGGTCTCGTCATGTATGTGAGAGTAAAAATAAACCGTGTTCCCATTTAGGTGGTCTTGTTTTAGTTCTATATATCAACTGAAGTGTTGCATGTACTTAGAAAGACATTAGGAATTTCAGAGTGGTTCTGTGTAAATGTTCTCATGTCCCTTCTCCAGCTCTTGGAGAACTCCAGCTGGTTCCGCTATGCTCATTTCAAAGTTTGGTCCAGTGCGTCTCTGTTCCTCTCTGAATCAGAACCTCGAATGCAACAGGATATAAAAATTGTTGTTCTTCAGGGGAGTGAGTGTACATTTACTCACCCCTCGTTTGCATATGATTTGCAGCTGACATGACCAGAGTAACCCTAATGTGCATGTCATTTACTACAACTCATTCTTAGTGTCATTCAAACCCATATAAAAAAAAAAAAATAATAAAACAGATGTACAGCTTATTTAAAGGTTAATCCTGTAGATTTAAAAGGCTGCAAATCACAAAGCTGCCCAACATGATCAGAAAAGGTTTTTTATATAAGATATAATCTTAAACGCACAATTTCCCCAGGTACAGGTGAGTGTGCAATGCCCTCTAGTGGACATGCATATGAACACCACCAACAGTTTTAATTGTTGTGTAAAGCTTTTAAAAATGATAGATCGTTTTTTTTTCCCAACTGTGCTTTAATGATGCATGATGAACATGTCGCGTTATATTTATTACACTCCTAAATTTATCCAGCAAATCCACAAACTGCCAGTCCATTGGCGCCATCTACCGGACAAAAGTCCAAACACTTTGAAGTGTGTATTTCGGCAAAAGCAAATAAGCACGAAGGCAAGGCGTTTTTAATGAGAACGCTTATTGGAAAGTGGTTCCTCAGAAGGTTCCTGAGGTTTCAGATAGACCCATTTGTCACCAAGATCCTCAGTTGCTGCCATTTGGCCTCTTTCAGTCCGCCATGGCCGCCTCGACATCTGGAGGGTGAGCTGTGGGATAGAACAAGACTAATTATCCTGCTAACTCAGCACAAAGTGAGTCTGTCACCCGGAGGATTTGGGGGAGACCTGAGTGCCAGACTCTTGCCATTTCCAGCTGCACAAAAGTCATTAATTACCCCACATTGTTCAACTGCACGAGAGTGATGCCTTCAACACTGCAGCAGGCCAGCTTTTGAAATAAAATCGGTGCTAAAGTCTTAAAAGCTACTGATTGAGACTATTTAATGAGCCAGGAAGCCAGACATTTGGATGATTAGTGGTGTAATAAGCTGAAAGTGAGGGACAGGACTGTGGGAGTCTCCTCTCTGTGGACTTTATTTAAAACCACAGAAATACAAGAACCACAGAACCTGCAACATCAATCAGAAACGTTAACATCTGTCCCGGACTCTGATTAGAGGCTTTAAAATATTTATTTATATTTTTTTATTGAGAGGGGGGTCCTATCCCTGCTGGAAACTAAACAACACGCTTTTCTTTATAGTATGTAAAGCATACTGTGGTTGGTGGGACGTTTTTGGTGTTTAATAAATATTAGCCTCGTTTGCCCGTATTGTCCAAATTGTTAAATAAAATAACTTTAAGCATTTGATTCGGCTGGACTTTTGTCATTAATGCAGGTTTGGTAAAGTTTCAATCAAACAAAGCGAATTTTTAACTAATTTTGTCACAACAGCTTATCAAACGGTTATCGATAAAATGTTGTAGGCTTAGGTTTAGGTTGTTTTTGTAGTTACCTTAGTTCGCCGTTAGAGGGCAGAGTTGTTTCATGAACAGATCCAGCATCACAACCATAACCTTTACATATTGGAGCTTCATAGAACCATGTCCTTTTGTTCTGGACATTTATTTCTTCATTCAGGAGGTCGAGCCCGTTTACTGTTCACTTATTTAATAAAACAAACGAACATCAGAACCATAACTATGATCCAGTGATGTCATGTTTCATAAAATGTCTTTGAGATCAGACCTGAGTTCTAATACTGTAACTGCATTTTGCTTACAGAACAGACTGAGCACAATGGACAAGGTTCCTTTCAGTGTGGAGTTTGCATGTCCTCCCTGTGTCTGCACCAATTTTCTCCAGGAGCTTCAGTTTCCTCTCGACACCGGTGAGTAAATGAAGCTTTTATATTTCCTGTGTGTGAACGTTTGTCTTTGTACTTTGCCCTCTGAGTTCGTCCCACGGTGTCGGTACAGATAAGTGATTAGGACCCTAATTATGAGGTAATAATGGGACGGGGTGCATAGGTTACATCCGAATGCACCACGTTAATTTAACACGATGTCGGGGTAGTCCTGAAAGGTTCCAACTTGTAACCTCCAAACAAAAAGACGCTCACAGAGAGGTGATCATTAGGGCAACTTGTGCGGGGCTGATGTTCAGTGGGTGCTGCACAACTAAGCATGTGTGTAATTACAGCAAACAAATGTGCACCTGAGTCGCTTCATTACACAAGAGCACTTGCTGCCCTAATGTATTTATACTCTACTTTCCTCCCAGCGCTCATTTACACCCACGAGCATACAGTTTAACTCAATTAGGCCATTTAGGCCTTTGTAATGCTGTCTGCAAACAGAATTTCAGCAGAGCTTTCTCGTTTACAAGAGCAAAGCCAGGTCTGTAATGGCTGCCATTTATTTCCCTCAAGTTAATTCTAATCTATTTGTCTTGTGTCACTTTAGCTGCATAATAACGATGCAATCACAGAGTTGTGTTGGTGTTTACACAGTCCAATTAAAACAAGTGACATTTTCCATCTGAAGCTCAGACCCCAGAAGCTCTCACAGGAACATATAAAGGATTGTTGCTAAAGCAGGGATCGTTTTATTCGCTTTAATTCTTCGAACATGTTATTAGTTCTTGTCTAAAGGGAGTCTGGAGTTTAAGGACACTTTTTTTTATTCATTAATTATATCAGAATAGGGCGGCACGGTGGTTTAGTGGTTGGCATGTTCTCCTCTCAACGCTAGGGAGTCCCGGTTTGAATCCTGATCTGGGTGGAGTTTGCATGTCCTCCCCGTGTCCACATGGGTTTTCTCCGGTTTCCTTCCACAGTACACAAACATGGATCAAGGTCAATTGAATTCTCCAAATTGCCTCATATAGAGTGTGTCTGTGTGAGTGAGTGTGTGCCCAGTGATAGATTAACGCCCTGTCCTGGGTATATCTGCCCAGCGCCAGAAACGTTCTACCCTGGAGGGGCATAGGGAACCCCCCCCCCCCCCTCACACAACCCTAATGGAGGATAAAGCGGAAGATAATTAAAAAAAGGACTTAAAACATTTATTTTTAGAAGAACTTACCATTCTTAATTGATTGTTGCTTTTATTAGTGTTGTTATTTGCTTTTATCATGTAGCACTTTGAGATTTGTGATCAAATGTAAAGTGCACTACAAATAAAATTTATTATTATTATTATTATTATTATTATTATTATTATTATTATTATAATGGATGGATGGATATATCAGAATATAAAGCTGTACATCAGGATCTGCATTATTTAGGACACACATCTTGTCCTTTGGTTGTCTCTTGTCTGTTGGGAATTAAATATAAATGAATTAACACTTCATTTTTAATTCACGCATTTGTCAAATGATAAGATGTTTTTAAAGACGTAGCAATGCAGGGGTTTTGAATACAGCTCACACTAAACATGAGGTACAACTGTGGACCTTTACTTTGATGTCCGGGCCTCTGTAACAGTCCCACTTACAGTTGTGTACGTACAGTACAGTCCTTTGGTTTTCTTACCTGGATGTATGCCCATCGCTCTGGGCATGTGTTCTCACTTCACTCAGTGTGTGTGTATATATGTGTGTGTGTGTGTGTTTCACTGCACAAATGGGTTAAATGTGAAAAACTAAACTGAGTCCTCTGTGTGTGTTGGCACTGTAGGTAAAATTGTTTAAGCTCTGTAGTTTGCTGTATAGTTGCATTATTTAGTGAAGCCGCTCAGGTAGCAGACCCCAAACAGCAGAGGTGGTGATGTAAAAGCATTGAGTTTGATGGTTCAGAGTGAAAACGATGTCTGGATAAGTTTAAATGTACATGTAGCAGCTCAAGACCCCGTCTCGGAACAACAGAGTGTGATCTTGTTTTAGTGAAGCAGCAGGTTTAACTGTAATGATCATCCTGCAATAAAGCAATCACTTCAAACCCAAATAGACCGGATGGCGTAATTGGGTTGGAAGTTAGAACTCATTGGATTTGCCTGAAACACAAATCACGCAGTCATTGTTGTGTTTCTGAGAGTGTCAATAGGTTCAGTGCGTCCTCCATTCAAACGCTCCCCCAGCAACTAAGCAGCGAGCACTTCCCTCGAGTGGAAGATGAAGCAAGTGCTGCATGCGTACAAAATCTTCCATTCATTCAAGAGTTCTTGTGTTTCTCCACGCTGCTCGCACAAAGGAAGCGAGGGCGAGGAATGCAAAAGAAATGCTTAAGAAAACATTTCGGGAGGCGGCTGCCGCGTCGGATGTGACGGGGCTCGCCGATCCTGCTGCCTATTAGAAGCTCTTATTTGCTGTGACACGGAACGTGCTTTGTTTCCCGATGCGCTCGTCTCCAACTGGATCCGCTTCCTCTGCCTCGATGAGCAGCCTTCATCTCCAAGATTGAAAAGATTTCTTTCTCGTGCAGGTTTTTTTTTTTTTTTTTTTTTTTTTTTTTTTTTTCAATTATTGCGCCTGACACTTGCGTGCCGCCTGCGTATATACTTTTGTCCAAGTATGGAGGAGAAAAGAAAATAAGAGAATAAGAATAACTTGCTAACTGCTCGCTAAATGCTTTTTGATTCTCCTCGTGTGAGCTGGATGCTGAGAGTTCAGAATGATCCGGACAGGTTCACCTGCTTGGGTTAGATTAGTTTATTATCTCTAATAAATGAACTGATTTCGGGGGTGGTTAGCGATATCACATCAAAGTTGCAATGTCCTAATATTTCTGTTCATATAATTCATGCAATTTCACTTTATTTGGAATTGTGTCCATTATTAGAATAGAATAGAATAGAATAGAATAGAAAGCCTTTATTGTCATTATACCCCGCATACACAGAATACATCGTATAATGAGATTTAAGCTCCTCCTTTAAGTGCACATGGCATTATATATAAATAGAAAAAAAAACAATAGAAAAGACATTTGCAAAAATGTACTGTGCAAATAGACGTGTAATGTGTAAAATTATTACCAATTAGTGCAGGTTCCCGTTTAGTATTGTGATTGCTTTGGGAAGGAAGCTGTCCCTGAGTCTGTTTGTTTTGGCCCGTATGGACCTGTAGCGTCTGCCAGAAGGCAGCAGGTTGAAAAGGTGGAAGCCGGGGTGAGTATTGTCCTTTAGGATGTTCCTGGCACAGCTGAGACAGCGGGAGTGGTGGATGGAGGTTATGGAAGTTATTAGATAGTTAGGTTTAACGAACAACTGCACTGTTATAATCTCTTGCTTATAATCTCTGATTTTATTTCCTCTATCTTTTAATTTATTTTTCACTTAAATTTATGATTGACTGATTGCCTTATATATTATTGTTGTTTTATTGTTTTTTCTTTGTAAGGTGACCTTGAGTGTCCAGAAAGGCGCCATAAAATAGAATGTATTATTATTATTATTATTATTATTACTGTGGCAGTAACAGCATCCCCAGTCCAGGCTCCCACCTGTCAGACACAGGTTCTTGTTCTGTTGTCTTACCAGAACCTGTGTCTGACGGGTGGGAGCCTGGACTGGGGATGCTCTTACTGTTTTCTCAAGAGCAGCATCGTTTTCTTACTCAGCTGTCAAGTTTAACATTTAATTGAAAAGCAGAGTGTCGTAATTTCAGTAAATTGCACCATGATCTCTGTAAACACGATGCCATTCGGCATATTCGGCGTTCTCCGCGTCTCAGAGTTATAGAATTTAACTCCATGATGTTAGTGAAGCAGATGGAAGTCACTTTACTTTTTCCAACTGCAGTTTGATAAATCCTCTGTGATCTCGCATTCAGCGCCGAAGCTCTTTTCACTCAGACAGTTCTGCTCCACGCAGAACAACATTGTGCCGTATTTTCCATTAAACCGAATCCATTGCGGGCGTACTGAAGTGCTCGGGCTGTAAACATGCTGCATTCAGAGCACCGTCCTCGTTTAAAGCCCAGCATCCTGCTTCCTGCCTTTCCGAATGAACCGCGCTGCATCTCTCCGGCTGACACTTTCTTTCTCCGTGTTATTTGTAAAACAGCAGGGATGCTCCGCCGGACCCAGCATGGAGAAAATTAAAAAGATAAGACCCTTTCTAAAGTCAGCTTGAATTGAGGAAAAGGATCATAGAAGTAGGAGGCTCCATTTCGGAGAACATTGCAAAGACATTTCGTTGCCGCCGCCAGACGCCTGCTCCATGTGATATGACTTTTCTGCTGTCCGTCTCCGTCTTTGTATCCATTCAGGGTTGTGTTGGAGGGAGACGGCTGTGAGGAGGCACACGGATGGCACGCATTGGGCCGCGATGCTGGTGGTGGGGTTTTTTTTTGGCCAGTGCAGCTTTCTGTAAAACTTAAGGTCATTAATCTCACAGGAAGTTTCGGTCCTTCATCTGCTGCTATACAGTTCAGAGGAGAAAAGGGATTTTCTTTTATTAGCTCATTTGTATTGATTGCTTTACTTTGTTCCAACTTAAATCAACAGGAAACTGTTTTATTTTCACACTGATGGAAACGGAATGAAGATGCCTTTACCTCTGACCCGACCGATTACTGAACGAAGCTTTAATTTTATTTTGTTGAAGCGGAACGTGATGTTTGCTTCGCTCTCTGGATATCCGGCGTACACACTCCCAATGTAGGCGTTTATAGATCTGAGTTTTGAGTTCAGGAGTCGAAGGTGCATCATGAGTCCGACATTGTGGGGGCGTGGACAGAATGGACAGCAGAACCTTGGGGCAGTGATCCAAAATCATTAGCACTGTTAGTGAGCAGGTTATTAAACGGCAGGTTATTATCTGTGTGAAGTCTGAGAATTAGAAATAAAGAAATGTCGAGTTTTCATGATTGTGTGTTAAAATTTAACAGATACATGGACAGATGTCTGACATTAAAAAAGTTTCTTTTTTTAAAAAATCCTTTTCCAAAAATATGGTTTCCCTTGGAAATCAGGAAAACCCTGTAGGCGTCCCAATGTTTTAGACCATGTAGTAAAGTACACCCACACACACATACAATCTATATTCACTGAGAAACAAAATAAATCCTATTAATTTTACTAGATCTTCAAAAAAAAAACTAATAATGCAGTTTGATGAGATGTGGAGGTTTTCTGGTTCCCTTCTGAATCGTACGTCATCTGCAGGCTTTTATGAAGTTACTCCAAAAGATGGCACTGGTGCTCAGCTGAGAGAACATAAGCAGCAAGAGAGAGAGAGAGCTAGAGAGAGCGAGAGAGAGAGTGTGTGTGTGTGTATGTGTAGGGGGGTCTACTTGAGCATTAACACAAAAATAATTGTCTAGCGTTCTATTGATATTCTATTACAAAAGAGATAAAAGTCAAACTGGTAAAATGATGATGAAACGTGTCGTAACCAAAACCATATGTGGACCAATCAGACATGTTCACCGCGAGCTATAGATGCAACAATGCCCAAGCTGTTTCAGCTCTCTTTTTGTACGGAACCATTTAAATCCACGAATTAGAAATCTTTTTGCTGAAACCAGAACCAAACTCATCCCACCATACGAGAGTTTAAAATATAACCTCCCTCATTTTCTCTCAATACATTCTTTTAAACAGTTAAATTTGGAGGCAACTCCAGCTACAAAAAGAGCAGACAGCAGTGACCGTGTCACTGTGTAGGATTACATACATTCACTCCATTGCTCCACCTTGTAGGTACAAAATCACGAGCTCCTTATGCCCATCCAGAGGAGAACGTTTCGGCCACACACACACAGAAACACAAACGCACTATATAGGGGCAATTTAGAGCAGCCAATTCACCTTGCAGCCATGTTTTCGGACAATGGGAAGAAACCAGAGAACATGGTGGACATTGGGATTTGAACCTGGATCCCCAGCGCTGAGAGCTTATTGTGCTGACCTCTAAGGCTCAGTGTGTCATCTCTAATTGATATTTCTGTGTATTAAGTAAAGGTTAATTCTCTAAATCGTAAATCCGTCCACATGGTGTCTCGCTGTCTCTAAATCCAAAAGCCATCTGGATCCATTTAAACTCTGACTGTTATAAATAAAATCAGAATATCAACCGCCGGAACGTATAGTCATCGTGAATGTTTACCGTCAATATCCGACACCATTAAACACCAAGAGCCTGTTTCTGCACCTCATTGGTATCACGTTAGAGCTGTTTTGTGAATCAGCCCTTAAGGTCGCCAAGTGGAAATGCACAGCGGGACGGCGGTGCGTAGGACGTCCAAAGAGAAACTGTTACTCAGGAGTTACTCACAGGAACTCGTCCATCACGGATTCCAATAATAACAGCGGGATTTTATTTGAGTTTGGGCGCTTGTGAGATGTGGGAGGTGATGTGTGCCTCGGGGCTGGCAGAGTTAAAATCGAGCACTTAGTCACCAACTAAAGAGAGAATGGAGACGTTAAGATAACATTTTGTATATTGCAGTAATTAAAGATAGCCGTGTTCACGTCTATAAACCCAGAGCGGGCAGGTTCATTTCAATTGCATCCTGCCTTTAGATGTCTTTGATAGGCCAAAAACAACACGAATATAAAATAAAAGTTCTCGTTGTACGGTGTTTTGTAGACGTGAAGGTCACGAAGGCGAGAAGCTGTGAACTCTTAATCTTCTGAACTTCCTCCATCCAGGAGAATGTGTTTGTATTCTTAGTATATAAAGCATGATGTACAGTCTTTATAGTGTGTGTGTGTATTCTCAGTGGTTTACAGTATATTCAGTCAGAGGAGATACAGATAACAGAGTGAGTTGTTGCTGCTTAATCATAAATATAAAAAAAAGATTTAGTTTTTCAATATTTAGTTTTTGTTCAGTTTTTTTGTGGTTACTTTGCAAACCGTGAGAGATTTGTGTTCATTCAGAGTTTATTTTCTAACCTAACAGACACTTCCAATCATTCCCTCATTGTTAATCTGCGTGTTTACAGCCTCTAAGCTGCAGTTTATGTATGATTTATAATATTCAGCGCAGAGTTGTACATTGAACAGGACCGTCGCGAGACGGCGGCTCTGACCAAAACACAGGAGAGGAAGCTGAAGGTAGCAGAGATGAAGATGCTGCGATTCAGGGTAATGCAGATGGACAGGATTAGGAATGAGTTTATTAGAGGGTTGATACTGGTAGGATGTTTTGGAGACATGTTTCGGGAGGTGAGATTAATGTGGTTTGGACCTCACAGAGGAGGGAGGAGGAGGAGGAGGATGGAGCCACCAGGCAGGAGGAGAGGAAGGTCAGCGAGGAGGTTTATGGATGAGGAGAGGACATGCAGGTGGTCGGGGTGAAAGAGGAAGATACTCGGGACAGGGTGAGATGAGGAATGAGGATTGCGCCCCCTAATGGAAGCAGCCAAAATAAAACGTATAGACTTTTTATTCTGAGGTTCTGTTCATCACACTGATTTGTTTTTTTGAGTGACAGTGATTTTCTGTCAATGTGATCAATCGTTTCCTGAATACAACTCAGATTATATAAGCATTAAAACATAAGGGTGGGGTAGCTCAGTGAATTGGGTGTTGGGTTGGCCATCCAAGGGTTGGTGGTTCAAATCCAAGGTCTGCTGTCGTTACCAATGTTGAGATGCAGAGATGCAATCCTGAGTTGTTACCCCAACCACGAAGTTAGATTCTTGTAAGTTTCTTTGGATAAAAATAACCAAATAACCAAACGTCATTTACATCAACAGAGCTGCCCGTTATTTGTTGTCTTTGTGCTTAGAAAATCACCAAAAACCAACCTGGCACCAATAGCCTTGCCACTGTCAAGTGTTTCTAAAGTGTCCCCGTACATCCTGATGTAATCCAGCTCCGGGTTTTGCTCAGAGCTCCAGGTCTCATGCATCCAGGTCCTAAATTAGTGTCTGTTTTATGGATGTGCTCTTATAGAAGCGTGTTTTCCTCTATATGTGGTGATGTAACACCAGAGATAGAGCATTAAAAGAACATTAACGCCGTGTAACATTAACAGTGTGTAAGGGTATTGATTTGTGAGGTTTGGATTCTTTCCATTTCCTAAAGAGCTTTTTTAGGTCCAGTCTGCGGCTGGTTTCACCTTCGCTTGGACGGCAGTTTTAAAATCCGCAGCGAGTTGGTTTTTGAAACACTCTCCTTCAATGAACATCCGAAGTCTCTGGTGTAATTATGTCTGTACTGCTGCTTATTATTTGGCCATTATTTACTGATCACAGATGGAAAAAAGACCAGTGTTGCTCATTAAAATGTAAATGGGTTGCACTGAGAGCTCATTATAAGGTCCACCTCAGTTCAGAAACGTCGTGTCCGTTGGCTGGCAGTCGAGCTTGATGCTCTGTTTATGTGGGCTTTTCCGCCGTTAGCTCTGCAGCGAGCAAACCGCCTCATTTCTCCCATTTCACTGTCTTCCTGAAAATAGGCATTCATGCTCGTAGTCTGTACACTAGAAGCTTAATGATGCAACATATCAAGGCAGCAGGAAAGAGAAAATAATATGCTTGATTTCACCGCTGGAACATAATTATGGCCAGTTATATCCAGACCACACTGATCCCTCATACATCTCCTGGCTCTGCACAGGCGCGTTCTTACACAAACGTACAAAAGCTCTCCGTATCAAGCAGATGTTGTTTGTAGTAAACCTTTCTCCACGTCTGAAATTAGTCACAGTATGCTGCATTAATTTTTTTATTATTTACAGGTGTTGTGCCTGTCCCTGCTATTAACTTTAATATATGCACCAAACCGATTTCTATATATAAATATAAATATACATATAGCCTTACTTTGAAACCTTGAGCCCCTGCTGAATGAAACATTTACTTTATTTGGAATTTACTTCGAATGCACACAGTGACACCCCCCCCCACTCACACACACAAATTCACATATAAAACTCGTGCAACACAAACTCAATCATTCTATGTGCAATCATTTGTTGCCGGGCAATTTTTTGTATTGTGCAATTTACGGACAATATTGTGCAATTATGGTGCATATAGAGTTTTTTTTTAATAGTCTTTCTATTGTAATGTCATGTACGTAACTGTGTATTTTATTTAATTTTTTTTTAAAGATGCCATTTTTATAAATATATCAGATATACCTTTTAACTTTTTTCTCTTACTCTCCCTCTGCTGCTGTGACTTGGTCCATTTTTTTCATGGCGAGACCAATAAAGGCTTTTATTATGTTGTGTGTGTTAGCTCTGTGGTTTGGATGATTGGCCGTCGATCTGAAGGTTGTGGGTTCAAGTCCCAGGTCCCACTAATGTTACCACTGTGGCTCCTCTAGCACGGTCCTTAACCCTCATCTTTCCAGCGGGACTGAATTTGGGATACCTGTAAGTCACTTTTGATAAAAGCATCTGCTAATTAGAATCGAGCCTTGTGGAATGCCACATGATCACGGACTCCAGTTTCATAGTGTAGATGTCGTGCGTTTTTGTAAAGCTGACACTTACCATAGAGGCTTAATAAAGCAACATCTCCTTGAATATTATGGGTTTGTAAATCAGAACGCTGTCTCATATCGGTCCTTGCTCTGAAGACCTGACTCCCGGTCATTGGCCTTTGTGCCATTTGATGTGTGAGCATTTTTTTTCCCGTCGCTTTTAACCTTCATTTTGTCTCCACATTCAGCGGTTAATGGATGACGGTCGATGGCGTTCGCAGGCTGCGTGCAAGTGTTTGACAAACTGCTTCTTAATCATTAGCCTCTGCGTGTGTGAGGAACCACAGGAGAGTGCAGCAATAAAGCTCCGGCTTAATGACACAACGGCATGGGGACTTACAAACTTGCCCCGATTCAAACGCCTCTACAAACATCTTCCATCCTGACGGAGATCTATAAGCTGCACAGTTTGTGACCTACTTTAGTTCCGCCTACATTTATGAAAGTGTCACCTGCAGATTTAAAGCTCGGAGCCCTACAGCATCCCGCAGACTAATAGTTCTGCATATTCAGGTTCCGTCTATTAAAAAAAAGAACATTTCACGGTTGAATTTATCTGACAGATTGGCATACGAGCTCCATCTGTGTGGAATTGGCATGTTCTTTCCATGTCTGTGTGGGTTTCCTCGGGGGGCGTTGGTTCATTAGCACCGTTTTAAACGTGCTGATGGTTAAATTAGGTGACTTGCAGAGGGGGCGTGGCCTCTTCTGTCAATTGACATTTGTAATGTGGTGGACATTATGCGTGTCTACTACATACGATTTACTTAAGAAGCCTTTGTAGAGTTTGGTAGGTGATTATATAAACAGCTGTTGTTTTTTTCTCTGCCTTTCATGCCAAGTGCTGGGATAGGCTCCAGTGACTTAAGATAAGATACTGCTTAAGATAAGAAGGTTGGACAATGCAGGAAATGTATTAAAGTCAAGATTTTTTTTTTTATAAAGTGTGTGTGTGTGTATATGTATATATGTATATGTGTGTGTGTGTGTGTGTGTGTGTGTGTGTGTGTGTGTGTGTGTGTGTGTGCACACGTGGGCGTGAATAACCAAAAACGAGTCATGGGAGCGGTGCACATCTTATTATAAGTGCTTGTTTTTCAGTGGAAAGCTGTATTAATTACCTTTCTGCTGGTGCAGCCGCCGCGTCGGTAAACATGATCAATACGCTCTCTTTGTGAAAGTCACCTTTGAGGTTTAGCCTTTGAGGTGCAGCGAAACGAACACACTCTCCACAACTCAAAGCAAGATTTAGGTTTGTGGTAAAAAAACACCTTTTTTTTCGTACATATTATTCTACTGTAAAAATAAAACGCTTGATTATAACGGTGTGAAGAAGAACACGGATCAAATAATGAAATGGTCGATATGTCCTCAGGCACCTGTGGATGTGAGGGATGCAGCTGTAGGTCCTGAAACAAATCAGAACAGGACGGTGCAGTGAGTTAAAATAAACTTATTACCTTTTTAGTGTTTTCTTATGTTTTTTTTTAATTATAGTTCAGGCAGGGCTTAGTGGTTGGCTTAGTGGTTGGCTTAGTGGTTGGCATGTTCTCCTCTCAGCGCTAGGGATTCCCGGTTCGAATCCCGATCTGGGTGAAGTTTCCATGTTCTCCCTGTGTCCACATGGGTTTCCTCCGGGTCCGGTTTCCTCCAACAGTCCAAAAACATGGATCAAGGTCAATTGAGTTCTCCAAATTGACCCCGTATAGAGTGTGTCTGTGTGAGTGAGTGTGTGTCCAGTGATAGATTGCCCCCTGTCCTGGGTGTATCTGCACAGCGCCCGAAACATTCTCTCCTGGATGGGCATGCACCCCCCACGACCCTAGTAAAGGATAAAGTGGAAGATAATGGATGGATGGATCGTTCAGGCATTACAGAATTATTATTAACTTTATTATAATAGTATTATTTTTATTTTGCCTGTTGATTGGTTAAAGTCTTTATTTCAGAAGATTAATCTAATGAACATGTTTTTCTTTAATGTTTTCTTTAACATGATTTTATTTGAGAATGTGGAGCAGCTTTACTGACCTTCTGATCTGATTTAGAGAACATTTTAATTTGTCGTAGTCGGGGTTTGGTGCATCTGTATGTGTCTTATTTTGTGTGAACAGTTTGGGGAAGGCCCGTTTCTGTCCTATTGTTATAGGACATGCTCCAGATTAATGTTCTACAGTTCTCACAGACACACTCCAGAATCCTGCAGAAAGCTTTTTTTTTCAGATAAGAAGTTGTTCTGCAAAGTAGAAGCAACTTAAAAGCTCCTTTAGGTGGAATGTGTAGGTTCTCGATTCCTCTGTCCACGCAGTGTAAGAACATCAGAACCTCTGTGATCTGTTTCAACACAAACCCCAGAGCTTCAGCAACCTGAAGTTTCTGTTCTCCTCTTTCTTCTTTACATCTAAACTAGTTTTTTTTTCTTACCTCAGTTAAAATAATGTCTTTATTTTACTTTAGACTGATTTCAAAAGCAATAATGTTTTATTTAAGCAGAGTTCTGTAGAAAGACAGACACAGATGTCTCAACTTCCACTTAGACCTTAATTTGAAGCTCTTATATCTCCCTTCATGTTCCTCTTCAAAGGGTTTCACTCTCTCCAAACCTAATTTTCCCGACTCACTTCCTTTTTTTTTCTTTCCTTTGCTCATCCTGCCGCTGCTTTTTCTCTGAGTGCAGGAGGTCATGGACTCTTCTGGTTATATTGAGTTCTTCCACCTCCATTGTGCACCTTTCACTGACGCCGTCTGTAGTCAGGACTAATTTGGTCACTGGTCAGGACTTGTGAGAGTGTCACTTGTGAGATATTGGATTCTTTCTGTTCCATAGAAGGAAATTTCTCTGTTGTTGAGAGCTACAATCAAACCGGACCGTGTGAGTGTGAGAGAGAGAAACAAGAACACAGAACGTGATAGACAGGCATATGGGATTTTTAACATTTCCATGTCCATGGTACCATACACACTGCACACTGAAAATCAGAGCAGAGAAGAGAATACAAGTCAAAGTACAGTTTCTACTGTACAACTCTACCACGCCTCCAAATATCCACCTAAATAAGATGCATCAACACCGGAACCGTGCCTTAACATGTAGAATTTGAACTGCTGTTTGGACCATTGACTTCTATTTTTGGTAGAACCGTAAAGCTTTTGGTGTTTCGTCCATTTTCCTTCAGGGACATTTCTATTTAATGATGCGAAGGCTGGTTTTGTGCAAATGCTTTGAGTATTTGGACGTCTTTATATTAACCTCATCACACGTCTTTGTACAGCAGAGCGTAGGTTCACTCATTGTGAAGACATCATCAACCTCATCATCTGTATAGACTGATGGACTGGCATCACTGCTGTGTCTTTAGTTTTCTGATTATTAAAGTTATTGGTGTTTGCATATTAGTTCATTCCTTTTCTTATTTGCAGTGTGAAATTTGTGGAAACAGTTTTCAAGCAGAATTAACCTATGCGCCATATGTATAATGAATTTTGACATCCTATAATAAGTTTCCCCCCATCTCTTACTCTGAAAGGTTCATTTTCGGGGTTGGTTTTAATTGGTTGGAATACCTATATATGAATTTTATGTCCTATATATGAATTTTAATTAAAGTTTATCTCATTAGTGTTGGAGCTCTACGTCGACACACCCATATCTTTATGGACCATGTCTTGTGCACTGGGTAACGTCATGCTGGA
This sequence comes from Corydoras sp. C115, assembly GCA_019802505.1. Classification (NCBI taxonomy): domain Eukaryota; kingdom Metazoa; phylum Chordata; class Actinopteri; order Siluriformes; family Callichthyidae; genus Corydoras; species Corydoras sp. C115. The sequence continues at coordinate 572,779 of JAFMOC010000233.1, forward strand.
ACAAGAACCTAAACCTATAGCAGCTGTCCAAAATGCATTGCTCGGTGTTTATTTTTATTCCCGTTACAGGGAGACTGAGTTCAGCATCCGGATTCCATGATTAAGAGGTGTGTCTTAATAGAACTGTCCATACAGCGAATTAAATCCAGATTAAAAGCCTGAAACATGCAGAGTAACAAATGAATGTCTTCTCATCAGCATCCCGAGGGTCCAGAGGCTTTACAGGGAGGGAGGCTAAATTATGGGTTTCTCACTTCAGCAGCAGCAGCGACAGCTAATGACGGGCCAAGTTATTGGAACAAAGACAGGACTAACACGTGATGTAGTGCAGCTTCAGGGTGGCGGATTTCTGCTTCATGGATATCGGAAAAGCCATCAATTAGCCAAACCGACCCCCGAGCAGGTCCAGGGCAGCAGCAGGACAGCAGAACTGGGTCAGAATAATTATTGCTTTTTAAACCTTAAAGCAAATAGATATTATTGCATTTATTACAATAAACCACATTTATTACTTTTACTTTTGGTCCAAAATGCCACCTGAACTCTCATTGCACTTTTTTTTATTACAGGAAATTAAACAGAAATTTATATTTCCCCCTAAAAACACACCGCAGCCAGCATCAGGACCATTAGGGACCTGAGCTTTCAGTCAGACCAACAGCACTGAATAAAAGAAATGACTTTTTTTTTTTTTTTTTTTTTTTTTAAACTCAGTAGGGACTCAAAAGTAGAGCAGGTGCGAGTCTGTTCCAACTTTAAGGAGGCAGTTGAAATATGATTGGAGTAACTTGTCTGCCCCATGGTTCCACTACTAATGATGTGCTTTCAGGCTTTTCATCGTGTCCTGTTTAGCAGGCAATAAAAGGTTCAGTTGTTAAAAAAAATAGAAGGAAGGAAAAAAAAAAAAAAAAGAAGGTAGTGTGTAATATTGTAGCTCGATGTGCACTTCAGCTGCATGCAAGATAAATTTATTAGTGTTGAACGGTCACAACAGAATCCGTTTACTCCCTGACACTCATCTGACACCTGTTTATTCTGTTCACTCGTTTCTTTTCAACATCATTTTATTAAAATCTCACTACGTTTTCTGACATCGCACTCTCGTCTCCATCCTTTCTGTCTGTAGAAGAGCAAAGCCATCCATCCTCGCTACATAAAAGCCAGAGAGAAATTAAATTCCCCCCCATGCGGTGTAGGTAAGTCATTATTAGCCCGATGCCACACTTCTCCTGCCCTGAGCACCCGTTTGCATTGATCAAAGTACACATGCTCGGACTTCACTTTCATCTGATGCTGCAGCTACCTGTCTGATGCAACCTGCACTCGGATGCTGGAACAAAAGCAGCTTTCTTTCACTTAAAGCGTGTTTTCTTTATTTGCTTTTTTAAATTGTCCTCATATTCTTACATCAATTAAAATGGTCATTTGGTGCGTTTTAGACCTAATTTAGCAAAACAAACATGCAGCATGCACTGAAGCCTGCAAAAGTTGAAAAAGCTGGCAATTTTCAAAGAGCTTTCCTTTAATTATCGTGAGATGTGTTTGGTGTCGTCCTTCCCCACCGTGTGAAGATCGTTATTTTCACTTTGATGACACTTTACCAAAAGATATTGCGTCATCCTGATTGATATCAACTTCTTTTTTAAAATTCATTAATGAGCAAATTAGTCTCGGTAGAAGATGGAATCCAAATGCGCTCCATGTTTCCGTTCTTGGCCACTAGAGGGCAGAAATGACTCGTTCATGTGTCAGAAACAATACAAATTACGCAAATGACATCATGTGAGGCTCAGCATGCTCTGTGTTTCTATACAAACCAGAGAACTGCTGTCGACATCAACAGTGTGACTCCACTGAACTCCTAAATTGACTCTGCAGCGTCGCTGAGCCTGAAAACAAGCGGGAACCAGAAAACCTTCCAGAGATAAGAACTGGCGCTGACTCCCGTTCAGTCAGCCAACTGCTGGAGAACATGCCAGTTCATAACCAACAGACAACCTCCGCCATCTCAATCCACTTAGAGGCGCCACTACATTACATACATTTACATTTGGTCATTTATTGGACGCTTTTATCCAAAGCGACCAACAAGGTGAGCACAGGGTTCATCACAACATCCCTGGAGCAATGAGGGTTAAGGGTCTTGCTCAAGGACCCACACAGTGGACCTGGGATTTGAACCCCCAACCTTCAGATTGATAACCCAACGCCCTGACCACTGAGCTACTGCGCCCCTACTACACGTCTATTTAACACCTCATGTTCTACAGTGGGTGGCTTAGTCGTTTAGCATGTTCTCCTCTCAGCGCTGGGGATTCCCGGTTCGAATTCCAATCTGGGTGGCATTTCCATGTTCTCCCCGTGTCCACGTGGGTTTCCTCCGGGTTCTCCGGTTTCCTCCCACAGTCCAAAAACATGGATCAAGTCAATTGAGTTCTCCAAATTGCCCCCTATAGAGTGTGTCTGTGTGAGTGAGTGTGTGTCCAGTGATAGATTGGCGTCCTGGGTGTATCTGCCCAGCGCTCGAAACGTTCTCCCCTGGATGGGCATGGGGAACCCCCCCCGCGACCCTAGTAGAGGATAAAGCGGAAGATAATGGATGGATGGATGTTGTACAGTAGTTATAGGGCTGTGATTTGACTGCATCGTTACAAACCCTTTTTTTAAAGCCATATAGTTTTGTTTTCGTTTGTGCGACTGCAGCACGGCAACCGGGCACAGAGTTCTGCACTGATGAATATGCAATTAATCACACTTCTAATTTATTATTCTAACATTCTAAAGACAACATGACTCAGCCACAGCCGTGGGTAACGCTGTCGCCTCACAGCAATGAGGGTTTGGTTTCTGGCCAGGCAGCCATGCGACTTTCGGTGTGGAGTTTGCATATTCTCCCATGTCCGTCCTCCGGGAGCTCGACTGTCAGAAAACCTGCGAGTCAGGTGAAATACTCAATTGCCCCGGGTGAGAATGAGTTTCTCAGTGGTGTCTACCCTGAGATATATCTTCTGTAGAGAACATGTTCACTCACTAACATTTGGAAATGGAGCCAAATAATTAAAGCCAGGCTTGTGAGTGCGTTTGTATAACCCCCCACACACACACACCACCACCACCACCACCACTCCAGCTTATCTGTTTCTTAGTTTTCTGCTGGCCTCTGAACAAATAACATGCAAATCACAGCCATTTTGCTCCAGCTTCATGCACCGTTAAGGCAACTACAGGCCGTGATTTGCATATGCACATACCTTGTGTTTTTATCCGAGGTCCTGGGCACGGTGCAGGTTACAGTGCGCTGGTATACAGATGGATTTATTATGGCATCAGACACCTTAATATCACTGCGTAAAAATGCCTTAGCAGCTGTTAATGTGACATTACGTATGTAATTTTGTCTGCAATGCATGAGCAACCAACGGTAAACGATACAGAGCTGGGGAAGAGAGAGAGAGAGAGAGAGAGAGAGAGAGAGAAAAAAAAAAAAAAAAAAAGTGAAGCGTGTGCATGAGCAGCTGCGCATCTCAAGTGTCTCAATTAAAGGTTATTCTATTTGTCAAGCATGAGTCATAGATTCCAGAATCCCTCGCACCTCCCTCGTCCCGGAGTCAATAATTTGATCGCGCCTTGGCCGTGATGCGATAAAGACATCGCCGAAGCCTTGCTTTGACCTAAACCCCGTTTGAAACCCTGGCTGAGTTCCTTACATCTGCGCCCCAGTGGGAACCCCCCTCCCCACCCCCCTCCCGCTCCCTCCCTCTGTGCCAGGCAGGCTGTGCCCACTGGGTCTGGAGCTGCCAGCGTGAATCACTGCGCCCGTGACAGCTGCACGGGGTATGAAGTGTGGGCAGGCAGGACTCATCTGCCACCACCGGGGGAGAAATGAGGCCCAGCGTAGCGCGGTGACACGGCACACATGCTCTCTGTCTATCTGCCATCCATTACTTCTTCCCGAAACATGTGTGTCTGCGCTGACCCACATTTATAAAGTCACTTTCTGCAGTTGGCCTGCTTTGCATTTCTTCAAAGTGCTGGAAGCGAGCGAGCGAGCGAGGAGGAGCCGCTGCGCGGTCGGCAATATCTGCCGCTTAAAATCAGGCTTTAGTTTAAATAAAGGACTGACGTGAGAACCTCGGTGGGCTCTTCATCTGGCTCTCGAACCCTCACGCCGGCTGCAGCCGATGCTCTGCGCTGATGAATTATTTATCTGTTGTAGGAGGTCTGATGGTGGATTTTGTTCAGGCCTCAAGCGTCATTAATTTTTCAAGGCGATAACGTCACAGATCATTGTCTCTAAACCCAGGTTCGAATTTCGCGCCGTTAACACGGCAGCCTCTCGGCGCCGAGGATCCAGGTTCGAATCCCAATCTCAGTGGAGTTTCCATGTTCTCTCGGTGTCCTCCGCTTTCATCCCACAGTCCAAATATATGGATTTAAGGTGAATTGGCTGCACTAAATTGCCCCTCTCTAATATCTACCCATACCCTTTTGCCCCTATAATGTGTGTGTGTGTGTGTGTGTGTGTGTTTCCAGTGATGGATTGGCGCCTGTCCTGGGTGTATCTGCCCTGCGCCCAAAAAGTTCTCCCCTAGATGGGCATGATGAACCATGTGACTCTAATAGAGGATTAATTGGAAGATAATGAGATCAGACGAGACTTTCATTCATCCATTATCTTCTGCTTTATCCTCTATTATGCCCATCCAGGGGAGAACGTTTCGGGCGCTGGGCAGATACACCCAGGACAGGACGCCAATCTATCGCTGGGCACACACTCACTCACGCAGACACACACGCATACACACTTTATATGGGGCAATTTGGAGAACTCAATTGACTTGATCCATGTTTTTGGACTGTGGGAGGAAACCGGAGAACCTGGAGGAAACCCACGCGGACACGGGGAGAACATGGAAACTCCACCCAGATGGGGATTCGAACCGGGAATCCCTAGCGCTGAGAGGAGAACGTGCTAAACCACCGTGCCGCCAGACGAGACTTGATTATCTTTAAGGTTTTAATAGATTTGAACTTCTTCTTGCGCGTCTGAGTTGATATTGAAATTAGTTCCTATCCCTCCAACAGAATCAAAGCCGTCTGTTTTTTTTGTTTCTTTTCGTCGGGTCTGATGGCACGCGTCGCTCGTAACTGCAGCTGAGTGGAGAAGCACTTCAGTGCTCCTTTCAGACGGCGGCGAGTGCAAACAGCTTTGATTTTATCAACACCGCCACGGATTTTAAACAAACCGGCGCTTTTGCGAAGCCGGTCACAGATTTCTCCATCTTTTAAAGCCTTAAAGTGCAGCGCGAATCTGAATCAAACTCCTCCCCGAGACAAAGAACCTGGAAGTTAACATTTTAAAATGGCACTGTTAAAATATCGCCGGCACAGTTTTAGGCGGTTAACCCTGGCACCGCTAACTGATTTTAATTTGTTGGCTGTCCGTCGTCGAAATACGGCCTCATCTTTTCATTTCTTTTATGTTCAACACTGAACGAAGTGCATCCTTGATACTTTGCTACTATTCTTCTTTGCAACAATGGAGTCCGACCGTTTGCCTTCACCTTTCGACTTCGAGTTTAATCGGCGCTTTGCGAAACAACCTCCAGCGCCAGCGTTCAATGGTGCAAATAAAGTTAACTTGTACGGGGCGGGGGCAACGGGGGCACGGGGGCAGCTGTTTGTCCTGGCCTTTTGTGCCGGAGTGAAAACATTTCTGCGAGAATATTTGATGACCGCCTTGAAATGTCTGGGAATTGACAAATCAATTTCGAAAGCCTTTGTCGGGCGAAATGAGAAAATGCCGTTTAGCGACGCACGTCTCGAGTCGAGCTCGCGGGAAGACCGCAGGCTCGCGAGTCACGTGAGACGAGTCTTGCCGCCAAACGGCATTGAACAACAATCTGAGGCGAGCAACCTTTTGTGACTCTGAGGTGATTTAGTGCAAATGCAAATTAAAGTCGGCTGATTTTTCCAGCATCTCCTATCCCGTCATTCTGAAGCGCAGCTTTCTGAAGTGGTGGAGCATCAGGATGTCTTTTCTTTTCTTTCTTTCTTTTTTTTTTTTGGTTTCCGAATGAGTTTAACGCTGTTACCTCTGTGTGAAAGACTCCAAATGCTCACTTCTAATTCCCATATCAATCATTTAATGTTGAAACAATCTAAAATATAACACATCTTTGTGCTTAGTGACTTTTTGTTGCTGCAGATTATTAAAGTTATTTAAGCTATTAAAGTTATTTATAAACTATTTTCATAATTTCATTTCATTTCAAGTTCAGGTCACGTTCAACACGGATATAGTTCCTGTATCATGGAAAACTTTGGAAACTCATGATATAAAGTGTTACTGATTATAATAATCATCAGTTTAATGGAACGAAATGTGTCTGCTGATAATTGTGTTTGGCATTTTGTCTCATTGTTGAAGGATACGTTGTCTTGGAGACATTTCTGTATCGTGATGTTTTTTCAAATCGTCAGAGGAGAAATACTTTTAGTGAGAGGTTGTACTTCTTTAGTTTGGTTCTCAATAGTTGACGATGTAATTTCCAGTAACGTTCCTGACTAATGATTATTTTCTCAGGTTCTATCAGGAGACCTTTGTGGAGCAACCTTTTGTGACTCTGAGGTGATTTAGTGCAAATGCAAATTAAAGGCGGCTGATTTTGCAGCGTCCTATCCCGTCATTCTGAAGCGCAGCTTTCTGAAGTGGTGGAGCATCAGGATGTCTTTTCTTTTCTTTTTTTTTTTTTTTTTTTTTGGTTTCGCCTCAGCTGTGTATATGCAGCCGGGCTGTCGACTGTCCACTTCCTGAAGGTTGTACAGTTTAATTTATATCGATCGATCGTCCCTGCTGGCGTCGTCAAATACACACCGCATGATTGAAAATGTAATTAAGTGAAATATCTGCCATGATTTCACCCCTCGAATGAATATCGCCTTTTTTTTTTTTTTTTTTTTTTTTTTTTTAAACTGCAGAAAAGCTGTATCGATTTAATTTTGTTTCTAATTTCAAGTGTCCAGGACAATGCGTTATTATGTTGTTGAAAACACCCCCGCGAATCAATTCGGCAATAAATCAGTAGGCAAAACTGAAATAAGTTCAGTGGAGCCTTTTCCAAACTTTGGGGAAACAATTATGATGGTGATGTTTCATTCGCTCAGCCTGCTGTCTCACCTCCTCTGAGCAGTATGGACGTCTACTGTCACCTCAGAGAGAGAGAGAGAGAGAGAGAGAGAAGCGAGAACTGTCGTCCTGAAACAAGAGTTTATAATGAACAATCTGATATGGTGAGGTAATGTTTGATCAATTCTAGTTAAGACAACATCTCAGGAAACAAACAAGAGAGAACCTCGAACCAAAGGAAGGTCATCAGATCAATAATCCATTTAAGATGCTCCGCTGGATTCCGACAGCAGGCCGCTCGCACTCGGGATGGCCGATTTATTTATCTATTCGGCACCATCCTGCGCTCTGCAGGAGAGGTGGGGGGGAAATAAATTAGTTTTCATGGCTTAATAATGGCGATTACACACCGACGGTCAATTCTGGCTCCGATGTCCGAATTAGAAGCAGCGTGTGAGGGCTGAAGGGTCGTATATAAATAAATAAACTCCTAATTCCTCCCTCATTTCCTCTGGGTTTGATTATTAAGTGCGGTTTTAAATGAATATCAATAACGGCTGTGAACATATTAACAGATTTTACGCTTGATTTGCGATTAATCATATTTTATTGTGGACCAAAACAATCTTTTATTTTGTAGCTTCTTCCGATTGTTTCCGTTTCCATTAGGGGGCGCCAAAGAGAATCAGCATTATTCTCTATTTTACTCTAAGCACATGCATGTCCTCCTCCACTACATCCATAAACCTCCTCTCTGGCCTTCCTCCACTCCAAACCACCTCCATCTCACCTCCCTTGCTTTGTCCTCAGAACCCCACCTATCCCGTCCCTCTAATAAACCCATTCCATTCTCCTCACTCCCATTGAGCATCACAGCATCTTCATCTTTATTGCTTCCTCTTCCTCTTTTAGATCCATAATGCCAAATATGGTCATGATGTGGACCATTTGATGACGCACGACTTCAACGGGGTATTGTTCTTTATCTGTTTAATTGCCCCTTTGGTGCAGTTTGTACTGCGGGGCTCTTCCCGTCCAGCGTTTTCATCTTCGGTCCTTCGTCTTAATGATTTTCACTTTTATTTAATCGCATCTTATTGAGGTTCTAACGTTAGGAAAGAGTTTAAACTGAATGTTGGACACGGTGTTGCAACGTGAGCGTGAGGACGCACGCAGACCAACACCTGCTTCGTTAAGCCTCCCGAGGGCCACGGCGAGCAAGAAAATAAATCCGAATTGTTCGTTGAGGGAGTTGTCAAAAAGCTCGCATGTTCAGGATTAATGGTAAAACCCTCCCTGTGTTTTCTAATCTCTCTTCTGTGCGCACTCGCGCCCCGTGTAATAGCCGACTGTAGATAATTCTTTAATGGAGTGCCTCGGCGCTTCAAATGCCACTTCTGCCATACGCTTCAATTTTGCGCGTTTGGTTAAATTGGATTTCAAATCCAATTATCAGACAAGGTAATTCACAACGGGGGGGTCGGGGGCGGGGGGGGGGGGGGGGTTCGGGGAGGGCGTGCTGGCTGAAGCACTCATTTGCGAGAGTGCACAAATCATTTGTGTTTCATTCAGGAAACAATGTTCAACACGAGAAACATTTAGAGTCGGGGAGGGGGGGGGGAGGGGGAGGGGAGGGAGCTCGTAGGGAAAATACTCGTGTGATTGGAGTTTCACTGGGAGTTTGAACGTATCGGGGAGATTATTAGTTTAATTTAGTTATTATGGGATAGTAAAGCCAACGCAGTGGTGAAGGATCAGCTGATCTGCCCGGTAACAGAGTGAGTTACAGAGTCTGATCTTCAGACGAGCTGAGCATCGACAAAACATACAGATCTGATTAGCTGAGCTGAGAGATTTGGTTTTTGCAGAGGGTCTTCAGCTTTAATTCGGTATGTACAGCGCCACAAAGTTTGGACACGTCCCCTTCTGGCTCCACTGCCTCTTTCCTCCACTTAGCTTATAGATGGACTTTGTAGTTTTATAATTACAGACTGTAGTCCATCTGTGTTCTTTGTTTTTTTTTTTTTTTTTTTGTTGGTCCCCTGTTGGTATCATTTGGGTGGTTGATTGTTTATTGTCAGTTCTGCAGTGACACTGATGCGGTGGGAGGGTTTTAGTGGAGTTTCATTTAAACACTCAGTGACCCTGCTGGGATAGGACTAATATATAACGCCTGTTCTGTGGTGCTACTATTGGATTTCTGATCATTAGAGAACAGAGTACACAGTATGAACTGCAGAGAGAATGTAACTGTAGAACTCCAAAGACCATCTTTGCTGTCAGTGGAACATGGAAGTGGATCCAGAAGGAGCCATGTCCAAACTTTTGACTGATTTTTTTTTTCCATCATGTTTCATTTTATCATGATGTCTCATTGTTTTTGTAAAAAAACAAGAAAATAGAATGAATATGAATCAACAGTAAACTCCACCACCCTGCTTTAACTCGTTTAACGCTGACGCTTTAACAACAGCCTTTATTTCCAACATGTTTTTAACAAAACCATCCGAATGAGTTTAACGCTGTTACCTTTGTGTGAAAGACTCCAAATGCTCACTTCTAATTCCCATATCAATCATTTAATGATGAAACAATCTAAAATATAACACATCTTTGTGCTCAGTGACTTTTTGTTACTGCAGATTATTAAAGCTGTGACTATTTTCTTAATTTCATTTCATTTCAAGTTCAGGTCACGTTCAACACAGATATAGTTCCTGTATCATGGAAAACTTTGGAAATTCATGATATAAAGTGTTACTGATTATAATATTCATCAGTTTAATGGAGCGAAATGTGTCTGCTGATAATTGTGTTTGGCATTTTGTCTCATTGTTGAAGGATACGTTGTCTTGGTGACATTTCTGTATCGTGATGTCTTTTCAAATCGTCAGAGGAGAAATCATAGGTGACAGGTTGTACTTCGTTAGTTTGGTTCTCAATAGTTGACAATGAAATTTTCGGAACGTTCTTTAGTAATGATTATTTTTTTCAGGTTCTATCAGGAGACCTTTGTGGAGCAACAGAGAACATCTATCTTTAATAATGTTTTTATTCAAACTAGAGGCCTAAATGTGTTTTCACATCGACATCGTAGTTTACGTTCCACATTCTTTTTTAGAACTTGATGTTTCGTGAAGTGTAGTTTTTTTTTCCCATCAGATGCGAGTTCTCTATTTTGTCTCGTGTTTCCACCAAAATTCTGGATTCAGCTTTTCTTTTAATTTATTTATTTATTTTATTATAATTTCTAACATGTTTTTAACAAAACTTGTTAGCTCTTGAATAATCATTATTTTTTCAGGTTCCACCAACAGATCTTTGTAAAGCAACAGAGAACACTTTTCTTATAACGTTTCTGTTTTAATTAGAGGTTGATGTATTTTTGTACGTATAAATACATATTTCGTATTGTTGTGGTTTACGTTCCACGTTCTGATGCTGAGCAGTTCCTGTCCGTGGAACATGACTAACGGGTTTTGTGATTATTTCATTAACAAAACCATCTGAATAATTTGAACTCTGTAACTAATGAGTGAAAGACTCCAAATGCGACCAGCTGCTTTTTAAATCATCTTCATTTTTCTTTCCCCAAAATACAAAATACAGCATCAAAGCATCACAGACCATTACAGCGAGTTACATTGTTTCATAATGTTTTATGGAAATACAGAAGCGGTGTACTTTAGGAAAACTACACCCAGCACATGATGTGTATATAACTCACAGCCTTGGGTTATAAGCTACGCGACTTCAGTGTATACATCATTTTCATTACGGCTGCATGTTAAATTAAACCAACACGGTTATCAGTTAGGAGGAAATGAAGTTGGTAGTGAAGTGTGTTCTCCTTCACACACAGTGTTACTTCTGTCCACAGTGGATGTTGATAACAGAGTTAACGTCAGTCTTGATGCCGTGGCCCTCGATCACATACAGAGTTTGATTTGATGGATGTATAGAACCTGGATAAAGAAATATTGGTAGAACGATGCAGTGAGACCTTGAGCTTCATCGTGATGGATACGGCATCGGAACGAATAACCTCTCTGATCTAAATCAGATCAGATCGAATTCACGTCTCCATCCCGCTTTGGTTCCGTGGTATCGTACCGCTGAAATAAATGCGCCGCCTCGGGCAATGTGTTGACCCTGCCCCCCTTATAGTACCAGGATGCGTTCTGAAATACTCTAGCACCTGTACGCAGGATCCAGGCTTAAACGCTCTATGTTTTGGAACGTTTTTAATACGCTCCGGTTCTGCCAGATGGCTTGCTAATGTTTTAAACACCGCGCCTGTAAAAGGTGAGGAGTCACCCATGTTCCCGTTCTGTTTCTGATCACACGTGAATCCAAAGTTTCCTCACAACGTGCCATGTATTTGCACTTTCCCCTCAGTGTGAACCGTTTCAGGGTGAAGGTGATGTGTGGAACGGGGTGGCGTGACCCGAACGGCTGTAATTAGCTTACTCCGTCTCCCGGAGAACGCGAGAATGAAACTGAATGGCGCTGACATATTGCATGCATCCACCCTGCGACCCGGGGCACCGAGGGGTCCGGTGTTGAGGGTGGGAGGCGTTTTTCTTCTCGCCCGTGAGGAGTAGATCTCTAAAAAGCTTAAACAGCACGTTGTGAGGTGTGGTATTGTTTCTGCCAACGCGTTCAGGAAGTAGAACACGGAGGTGGAACTTAGTAATCACATTTTTTTAAACAGCTTCAGAAAATCTTTCATTTAAATCTCAATGTCCTCCTGAGAAATGCAGCAACAACAAATCTGCAGGCGCGGGACGTTCACGCTTCAGAGGCTTTAAATCAGGGGTTTTAGAATTAAAGACTACCACAGAGTTAAGACTGAACTTTAGAGACAACCAAATTATAAAAATTAATAAATAAAGTTAATCGATATTAAACATTAACATGTAAAGGTGATTATATAATATATAATGATAATATAATAATATATAATGATTATATTATAAGAGCATTTATTTTTTATGACTGAACTTCAGTTTTAAATCGTATGTTGAGTCTCAGCTGCACATTTCATGCTCACTTCTAATTTTTATATTAATATTTTGATGTTACAACAATTTAATATTTAACTTTGTGCTTAGTACTTATTTAAACGCAGATTGTTAAAGCTGTGACTGTTTTCCTGATTCTGTAAAAGTTCAGGTCACGTTCAATACAGATATAGTTCCTGTATCATGGAAACTTCAGAAACCCATGATATAAAGTGTTACTGATTATAATATTCATATTTTTAACGGTGTGAAATGTGTCTGCTGATAATTGTGTTTGACATTTTGTGTCAGTCTGCGTTGAAGGATACGTTGTCTTGGTAACGTTTTTCCATCATAGTGATGGCTTGTCTTGTCCTTTCTGAGATGGTCAGGGAAGACATCACATTTTTAGCGACATGTTGTTTTCTTCAGTTTGGTTCTCGATAGTTGACGATGAAATTTTCTGAAACGTTCTTGAATAATCATTATTTTCTCAGGTTCTACCAGAAGATCTTTGTAAAGCAACAGAGGACACTTGTTTCTTAAAATGTTTCTATTTCAATTAGAGGTTGATGTATTTTTTACGGCGGCACGGTGGCTTAGTGGTTAGCACGTTCTCCTCTCAGCGCTAGGGATTCCCGGTTTGAATCCCCCTCTGGGTGGAGTTTCCATGTTCTCCCCGTGTCTGCGTGGGTTTCCTCCGGGTTCTCCGGTTTCCTCCCACAGTCCAAAAACATGGATCAAGTGAATTGAATTCTCCAAATTGCCCCATATAGAGTGTGTCTGTGTGAGTGAGTGTGTACCCAGCAATGGATTGGCACCCTGTCCTGGGTCTATCTGCCCAGCGCCCGAGACATTCTCCCCTGGATGGGCATGGGGAACCCCACCACGACCCTAATAGAGGATAAAGCAGGAGATAATGAATGAATGAATTAATGTATTTTTCACAATTACATAATGGTTTACGTTCCACGTTCTGATACTGACCAGTTCCTGTTTGTGTAATATGACTAACGGGTATGTGATATTTTATTACTTGGTTGTTGAGAGAGCAGAGGGGCGGAGACTGAGGGCAGAGCGGTGGAGACTGAGGGCAGAGGGGTGGAGACTGAGGGCAGAGGGGCTCGGCTTGTTCCTTTGTATTTGTGTCTGAATATAAATAAAGTCATAAACCGATAGCACTGAGGCTTGATTTTGCCCCATTCTGATTTATCTGAGGGCTCTCCTGTCCGCGGCCCCCACCTGCTCGCAGTATTCAGACTCCCACAATGCAGAATGATTATAAACAGAATGAAGAATTCAGATCATCTGAAGTGGTCAGCAGCTTGAGCATAAAGCCTCCATATTCGGCGCCGCCAATTACTCTTTACAAAAGCAACGACGTTCTAACGACTAGTTTTCACCACAACTCTATTTATTCTTAACATAACAAAGGGTTGTCGTGATTGTTATGGAAGGGCCGACTGGAAACACTGAAAATCAGGGAAGAGGCAATTAAGAAGAAAGAAGGAAAGAAACGAAGAAGAAGAAAAAAAAAAAAAAAAGATTGTACGGCAAATCAGCGGCGTGAGAGATCAGTTCTGCCCTTTAATATCCAAAGTAACAAAAACCACGAAGGAAAATCAACAGCAAAATTATATACAGAGGGCACCAGGGACGTATATACAGTATACAGCGGGCGGCGAGCCGGATCATCAGCCGCAAACCGGGCGTGGGTGTGTGTGGCGGGGGGTGGGGGGGGGGTATTGCAGTGGGCACCAGTTCATTTGTAGAATTTGAGTCGTCCACCCGCACTGTTTGTAGGAAGGCAAAGCGAACGCTGGAGATACAGTTCCTGACTGCGTTGTGTCGACTCATCGTTTACGAACGATGAAGAATCCGTACTGTACAACTTACGATCTATACATGAGAAAAAAAACTAACAAAAAAACAAAAAAAAAAACCCCGGGTCGTTCGGTCCAGTTCGGTCCATTTGATGGAGAACAAGCTTTGGATTGATCAGAGATGGAGTGCTAATCATAAATCCAAACACTAAAACCATCAACAACAGAATTCAGAACTTAAACAATAATAATAATAATAATAATAATAATAATAATAATAATAATAATAATAATAAAAGGAACAGGTCCGAGCCTCGTGCGATGAGGATGAACGGTCTGGGGGTTTGTGGTTTGTCGTGGTATAAACGCCTGACTCGGCAGTCCACTGTATTTCCGCTGGAATAAACCTGTGTGTACGACTCTTTGCGATTGTTCAACACGAGATTAATAATTTCTGAAAACTGCAGAGTTGGGATTTAACATTTGATGAAAATAAAGTTCTGAGCCGGAGGACTTTTGAGTGTAGAAGTAAAGAATTGATGACGACGCTTCTCTTAAGGCGTTCAACACAAAAGCGCGATACTTCATGCAGCGTTTAGCAGAACGGTGTTCACTCTGGGAGACAAAACGTCGATGTTGTGATTATTAAATTGATTAATCTAGAAACAAAACAAAAAAACAAACGTCTTCGTTGTTTCTTCACTTTCTCTGTGTTGCTTGTAAAACAGCTCTGCAGCACGATGACCAAATCCGATTCTCTTTGCAATTTAGTTCTAATCCAGCCCTTATGCACCTGCCCCCCCCCCTCCATCTACAATGCATCTACAACCCCTCTGATGGTAAACGTTTACTGTGAGCACTCCACCGTTCCGCCCAGAGTTCCCTTGCACTGTGACCCGTGAGGGATTCCCAGTTTGGCCTCCCACCTGTTTGACTCTGACCATAGAGTGCACCATCACCCCTCCAACCACCTCCTACAAAAACCCCCACGCTGATGTAAACATGGGTCTCCTGTGGTGCGCGGTTCAAACCACCAGTAATGCATCTTTAACATTTTACACACCCATGAAATAAATTCTTACTGATTTTAATATTCATCAGTGTAACGGAGTGAAATGTGTCTGCTGCTAACGGTGTCTGGTGTTTTGTCTCCGTGTCCAGTCAGCGTTGAAGGATGCGTTGTCTTGGTAACGCGTTTCCATCGTGGTGGCACATTTTCAGTGACGTGTTGTACTTCTTCAGTTTGGTTCTCGATAGTTGACGACGAAATTTTCACAAACGTTCTTAAATAATCAGAAAAATAAATTAGTTTCTTGGGTTCTACCAGCAGATCCTTGTGGAGCGACGGAGAACACTTGACTCTAATAACGTTTTATTAAAACGAAATGGCATACATTTTTCCGCAGCCACTAGTGGTCTCTGTTCCACATTCTTTTATAGAACTTGACGTTTTGTGTTCAGATTCCAAACACACATGAAGTGCGTTCTCGTATTCTAGAGTGCCTCGTGTTTCCACCAAAATTCGAATGTCACACATCAGACTCTGCGCTGTTGTCGGATTAGAGATTTAGAAAGCGCCGACGTCCTTCATTTAAGTCACTGCAGTAAAAAACAATTGTGGTTCTAACGGTAGAACCAGGATGGACCTTTATATAGTTCACGAGTCTAATCAGACCTAGATCTAGATCACCAGATTGACGCAAGTCTAATCTCAATAGCACACCTGTTGTATATTAGTGATGGAGAGTTGCTTGGATTATCACTGGAACTGCGAAGTGCTTTAATTTATATATATATATATAAATAACGTAACGTTCCACATCTCAACAGTATGATTATGTCCAGAAGCAGACGGAACACTTAACACAGTGAGCAGTTGTTCTGCCGTCCGGTTGCGCTCCATCATCCACCTCCGTTACCGTGGTCACCAGAAGGGATGGAGCCGGCGCTCCTTCTATGTAAACAATGTGACGGGGGTGCTAAAACTTAAGCCACACAGGAAGATGATGAGGGTGGACCGTGGTGCGCATCGTCTGTGTGTCGTAACCAGTCCGTGAGGCGTGAAGCCTATCCCGTCGCATTCGTCTGCAAATACACAGGCAGTCCAATGAACATCGTCCACCGATGAGCGGCAAACGTCTGTGCACGTCGTCCCGATCGCGTCCAAACATAAAGAAAGAAACGGCGGCGTTGAGGTTTTAATACAAGTCCTCAGTCCACAATCACGCAGCGGCGTGGAACCATGATTGTGCTGAAAGAAGGGGGAAATAATTAAAGTTAAAACAGAGAATAATAATAAAAAAAAGAAAAACTCTGAAAGGCAGAGCTCTATACTGCTCAGAATGGCGATGCGGCGCCGGTCCGAAAGGTCCGAAAGGCCTGCGATCCAAACGTATGGACTGACCGTAATTAAGCCTGAGGGCGGGTTCTTCAGTTTTATGAGTTCCCATCAACAGCCCTCCTCCGTAATATTCCATTCACACAGAAGCAGGAATCAAATTTGGGTGGAGGTGGGGGGGGGGCTGTCAACAACACACACACACACACACACACACACACTGAGACAGCCGTGTGTGGACGGAGGCAGGAGGACCAGAACCTTGTCTCTTTGACGGCATGACTGAAGGATGGAGCAGCGGGCGGATTTCACGGGCCGCCGCGCCTCCGGTGGTTCTGCCGTTCGGTGGGCGTGGCTTAGCGCTTGCTTTGGCACTGATGAATATGCATTCTGCTGTACAGATGCTGCGATAAGCTCGGCGGATGGGAAGCAGGTTAATTATCCTTCAGCGTGGTGCGGCGTTCGTGTCGACTGGTTTGTTATCCCGCCGCCCACCACGGCGACGGCGGCGACGGTGCCGTACTGCACATGGCAACCGCGGCCTTTTCACGGTGACACTAGAAAGACAAAAAAAACAGAGGGAACAGAAAGCTCGTGTGCTTCGCCGGTTGGCCTGGCGTGGCGGTCGCGGGGCGGGGTGGGGGGGGCGGTCACACGTGCGTCTGCATGCGCTTCTGCAGGGGACGCGTCAGGTCCGAGTTCTGCGAGGACGAGTGCGAGTGGTGCGACGAGGACGAGGCCGAGGCCTTGCTGTCCTTGTCGAAGTGCGCGTAGCTGCTGGCGCTGCTGTCGCACTGAGTGTCCATGAAGGAGCCCGAGTCGCTCAGCGAGGCGCGCTGCTGCAGCTCGCGCTCGCACAGCTCGATGGAGCTGCTGCCCGTGCCCAGCATGAAGCGCCCGCCGTATTCGTACAGCCGGGGGTTGGGCGCGCCGCCGATGGTGGAGTAGATGTTGGTGAAGGACATGCCGGTGGGCACTCGCTGCTTGCCCGTGGCCGGCTCGCGCCGCAGCTCCGTGGTGTTGTGCGTGTTGGCCAGCGTGATGGTGGGGGTGCCGTGGTGCTCTTTGAAGGTGTTGACGCTGTAGTAGCCGTTGGTCGGATCCTGGTGCGAGAAAGAGAGGGAAAAAAAAAAAATGAACAATTTCAGTTCAGCCCCAATTAACGATATCACGCTTTTAAACACCAAGTCGTTAACTAATTAACAGGAACCAAGCAACTACAATTTAATGAGCTTCAGTTCAAACACAGTTTCCATTTGTTTGGAGAACAATACGATTTATTTACAGTCTCATTCTACATGACCACATGAGTTTCCATCCATCCATTATCTTACGCTTTGTCCTCTATTAGGGTCGCGGGGGGGAGGGCCATTCAGGGGAGAACGTTTCGGGCGCTGGGCAGATACACCCTGGACAGGGCGCCAATCTATCACGGAATACACAGACACACTCTATATGGGGCAATTTGTAGAACTCAATTGACCTTGATCCATGTTTTTAGACTGTGGGAGGAAACCGGAGAACCCGGGGAGAACATGCAAACTCCAACAAGATTGGGATTCAACCAGGAATCCCTAGAGCTGAGAGGAGATCATGCTAACCATGAGTTTACTTCTCCAAAAAAGTTTTAGAAGTAAGATTATGTTAAAGACTTTGATCTCTGTGGGAGTGAACGGCTTTATTTTGGGTTCTTCTTTGGAGGCGATGTTTGCGAGGATGAGATCCTGTGTTCAACCCTGCCTGTGTTCAGTATGCATGAGGGTCATGTGATGCATCGTACAGCATGAACATGTAGGTGGTTGATTTTTACAAGCCTGTGGTACACAGTGTAACACAGTGCATTAACTCTCACAGGTTTGCGACGGCGTGCTCTTTCTGACCGCGTTGTCATTTCATATTTGTTTTATGATAATAATAACGACCTGACGGTAAGAGACTGCAAATGATCTGAGCAGCTGGAGCGGAAAGAGAAATGTCCCACTTCGTTTTGTGCCTCCACAGCAAAAAACAAAACAAACACCAAAAAAAAAACCCTAATAATAAATAAAATAATAACCCCGCTAATTACACAGACCTTGATGATTCCAATCCTGGCGGCGCAAACAACTGCAACAGGCGGCGGTTCCGCCGAACGCTATCAGATTTAATTGGCCTGAAAATAGTCTCGTTCCAAATGCAGCATGAAAAGGGATAATCAAAGCATCGCGGAACCTGATGTCATCGCCGTGCCACTGACTGGGCGCTGTTGCTAAGATGCCAGGCGGCGAACGCCGGCGCCATTGTGTGTGCACATCAGGGGGCAAAGGCCCATGGGAAAGGCAAAATAATCACCTCCTGATGACTTTGCTATGACAACCTGAACAGAGTTCTCCTCAGGTGAAGTGGGCGTCCGGATCAGGGGGTCGTTCTGCGGCCCTCGTTGTAGAGCCGCAGGTACGAAAGCATGCGAATGGGGGGGTGGGGGGGGTTCATACGTCATTAAGAGGGCGCGTGCGATGCAGATGGGCGCCGGCGCCGTCCGTCACACTCGACTGAGAGCCGAGTTCAATAAGAACATGGCAGGTGCAAAGTGACGGGATCTGCAGCCGCAGATTCTGATTTATGACGAGGAAAGATTGAACGCGCAGATAAGAGCGCCTCTTAATGGACTGATCTTATTAAATGGCACGCAGTCGGGTCCGTCACAGGAAATGTTCAAACCCCGTTTAGTTTATTCAGCGCCCCCGCTTGTTACTGAACTGTATATACCCTCAAACATTTACATTTAAATAACTGTTTAAAACTTTTTCATTTTACTATACTGTTTTACGTGTTATAAATATTTAATAGCATTTCAGAGTTTAATTTTCCAAGC